>REGM01000028.1:1102433-1200253 GCA_004194415.1 Aurelia aurita | reverse complement strand
CTATTTTTAGACTGGGGTACTAGGTTCCAGGTCTCTACAATGGTTATTAAAATAACGTTGCTGCAAATTGTGATATGAGCATCAAACTTGGTAAGAATACACAGTTTGATACGCTGAAAAAGATAGAATGCAGACCTCTTCGAAAAAGTGCCCCCAATTGCTATTTTTAGACTAAGGTGCTAGGTTTCAGGTCTCTACAATGGTTATTATAATAACGTTGCTGCAAATTGTGATATTAGCGTGAAAACTGGTAAGAATACACAGTTTGATACGTTGAAAAACATAGAATGCAGACACCTTCGAAAAAATGACCCCTATTGCTATTTTTAGACTGGAGTACTAGGTTCACTAGGTTCCAGGTCTCTACAATGGTTATTATAATAACGCTGCTGCAAATTGTGATATTACCGTGAAAACTGGTAAGAGTATACAGTTAGATACGCTGAAAAAGATAGAATGCAGACCCCTTCGAAAAATGCCCCCTATTACTATTTTTAGACTGGAGTACTAGGTCCACTAGGTTCCAGGTCTCTACAATGGTTACTATAATAACGCTGCTGCAAATTGTGATATAAGCGTGAAAACTGGTAAGAATATACAGTTAGTTATGCTGAAAAAGACAGAATTCAGACCCCTTCGAAAAAATGCCCCCTGTTACTATTTTTAGACTGGGGTACTAGGTTCCAGGCCCTGCAATAGTTATTACGATAAATTTGAAATAAAACATTCAGTCTCGATAAATACAAATCACTCAGCTGGTTATTTATCATTCGTGAAACTGTGAGCACTGACCACCGCACTTGCAAAGTTCATGTGCATTCTAAGTTATGCTGGTTGCATTTACAACGCGAAGATAATTTCTGCTTGCACCCACATTTTACAAGCTCATAATATGCTTTGAAGGCTTCTTGTATCATCATCCACTGTGGCTGAATGGACTCGTCTATGATATTCCATCCAAAAGCATTGAAATCTGGTAGATGCTGATGTTGTTCAATTGTCTGACCCCAAATGATACTAAAAGGATATTTTCAGTACAAGACAGTCATCGTAAACGGCCGTGAGTGTATTCTAAAGCCAACAAAAATCGGTCACTTATCTGATATCAGCAAAAATTAGATTGTTGAGTGAAAATTCAATATTGATTCATGTAGCCTAACTACATCCAAAAGGCATACTTAAGCAGAATCTATTACAGTAAAGATAGTTGCTAGATAAAGACAAACACGGGACACTGATTGTTTAATACCCCATTCACACTGACACAGTTAAACCAGCTTTATCTAAACCAGGTTAAATTGTAACCAATCAAGTGGATTCGATTTGTTGGATTGACCAATTAGAAAGCAGGATTTGATGACCTGGTTTAGTTTAAGCTGCTTTAACTTGCAACTGTGAATGGGGTATAAGACGACAAAATGTTTAACTTAGCAACCCTGGAGCAATGCTCTTCTTAAATGTTGGATAAGGGTATCTTTGGTTGGTGGTATGCTTTCTATATTGCGACCTTTTGTTGCAAACAATGATCTACAGCAGTCATTAACCTCTTCTAGTGAACTCGATCGGTCGTACAGAAGAAACATAGCGTTCCAGATTCTTCTAGATTCCATCTCTTCTCTCTCTTGTGTCACTTCTTCGTGATAACCTAAAGAGAAACATAGATAGATATTCAGCATATAATGTATATAGGTACTAACTAAGCTTTTTTGTAACTCATAAAAGTAGCTATGATTTATACAGGATGAACCATCTCAATTCATCAAGGAATGAATTTCCTTTCAGCACTGGTAAGCAAAAATACTTTAAAAATTCAGCAATCTGCAATGTTAATTTGATTCAAAGTTTCTATAAATTTAAATATTAAGTTACCTTATAAACGTATCTGTTATTTCTGGGTAGGCACTCCAGGCAGCCCATGCCATCTTCTTTCCACGACCAGCAAATGACGATGCGGTATCACAGCCTGTAAAAGCATACGAAAATCGAAGCCCTCAACAGATCTCCTCCCCGAGCCGAGGCTTGCAGCGTATTCATGAACAGGTAGCCACCGCTTGTTTTTTCCTATACCAAACTCAATGCAGAGCTGCTCGATTGCTAGCTGGTTAAAAACGGAGACAGCAACGACGATGATATCGGTGTCTACTGTTTAGATGCAGATCCTCATCCTCGTGTAGTTGTTCTGTGCAGTATGTTTGACATGGAGGAGGATTCTGGTGTCGGCTTCTTCATGATTACATGGCGAAACTGAACATTTATCTATCGGCAAATTGGATACAACTCTGTCCGATGCTGTTGCCGCAATTACTTAATTTGAGCTTATTTGTTTCGCGAGCTCTTTAGCTACAAGGGCGAATAACTCTTCTTTTACCATGGTCATGCTGTACTCATCAACACGAAGGAATCGACGCCAGTCCTTTTGGTCAACTCCCAACTGAAAAGACGTTTTCAGACGTCTCTTGCAAGAATTCAACAGCCTTGGGCTAAAAATAGCATTAGGGGCAAGGGGGCATGCTTCCAAAAAAGCCTGTATCCTATCCTTTTGTCCGTATCAAACTGTGTATTCTTACCAACTTTCGCTGCAAAATCACAATTTGCACAGGAACGTTATTTTGATAACCATTGTAGAGGACTGGAACCTAGTACCCCAGTCTAAAAATAGCATTTGGGGGCATTTTTTCGAAGGGGTCTGCATTCTATCTTTTTCAGCGTATCAAACTGTGTATTCTTACCAAGTTTGATGCTCATATCACAATTTGCACAGGAACGTTATTTTAATAACCATTGTAGAGGACTGGGACCTAGTACCCCAGTCTAAAAATAGCATTTGGGGGCATTTTGTTGAAGGGGTCTGTATTCTATCTTTTTCAGCGTATCAAACTGTGCATTCTTACCAAGTTTGATGCTTATATCACAAGTTGCAGCAACGTTATTTTAATAACCATTGTAGAGGCCTGGAACCTAGTACCCCAGTCTAAAAATAGCATTAGGGGGCATTTTTTCGAAGGGTCTGCATTCTGTCTTTGTCAGCGTATCAAACTGTGTATTCTTACCAAGTTTGATGCTCATATCACAATTTGCAGCAACGTTATTATAATAACCATTGTAGAGACCTGGAACCTAGTACCCCCGTCTAAAAATAGCATTTGGGGGCATTTTTTCGAAGGGGTCTGCATCCTATCTTTTTCAGCGTATCAAACTGTGTATTTTTACCAACTTTCATGCTTCTATCACAATGTGCACAATTTTTTCACTAACAGCCCTCACTATAATGGCCATTCCGGGCTGAATAGGGTTAAAGCTTAATTCGCCTTGTAATTTTTTTTCGTTGCCCAATCTAGTTTTACATTTTATGACGAATATGCTTTGCAGTAAATATGCGAATCTTTCTTGGGCAGCAGGGATATAGGGTTCCAGGATGAATTAACCCTTACGATTGAATATATAGACTCCTAGTTTGCTGATCTACTACAGAGTGCGCCAAAAAAGTGCCCACTTTTGACTGGTCATGATCAATCGAAAACTAGGGCAATATTGAAGACGGTTGACTTAATCTTTAGTCAAAATCCCAGACAGTAAAAACTCGCGTATAAGAACTTAGTGGATTAAGAATCTACAGGCTGAAATTACGAAGTTAGACCCCCATTATACAAGAACCAATTTAGCCTGAAATTTGAGGTTAGGTTCTTATTTGTAGATCATCATTAAAACTCCAGTTGCTTAGTATTACTGAACCTATATGTGTATTGCAAAAAACTGCGACAAATGCACTTTTAAATGTCCTGTTCAGTATTTCCAGTCCTAAGCTTCAAAGTATTAGCTGTTCAATATGTTACTGAAACTCATGTCTTTGGTATTTTCATCTTCCTTAACACCTTCTTAAGGTAGAAGGGATTTCAGTGAACTGACCGTGAATAATAGGCTTGAACTTTGAATCAGAATAAAATAAATTGGTAAAAGCCCTGATTAAATTAAGAACCAATTTAAGAACCTCAACAGCCTCATTTCCCACTAAATACCCAATATATAAGAACCTAGTCAGGCTGACTTGCAAAATTGTTGGTTCTTATACGCGGGTTTTTACTGTATTGTATTTTGCGAAATTTTGTCGACTTTTCGGCTGGCTGCTTCCTGAGTTATAAGCGATTTATTGGTTTGAAAACAGCCTAAACTGATCGAAAACATCAATCAACTTTCGTAAAGACTAAACTTGAAAGGAAATTTTATCTTGAATGGAAAAAAACTATTACTTTTTACCAACACAAATACTTTATTGTAATTGTAAAAAAGCAAATATTATTATTGATAACAATAATACTAAGATTGTGCAAGCATCGAGCGTCACCAAGTGCAACTGATTACAACACATCCACTTCTTAATTCCAAGTCGCTGTCAAGAGTTTTCTCGTTGTCTCGTTTGGCTGAGTTTTTGGCCAATTTGATCGGTGTTTGCGATCAATATAAGCTGCTTCCAGACTCCAAATTTTAGAGAAATCGCTTCTAACGCGAGAAGAAGGCGGCAGAAGATAAAAATTGAAAAAAATGAGAGCATTACTTGGAATTTTGACTAACGATTAAATCATCAATCTTTGGAATCGACCTAGTGCACGTACGTAGTGTTAGTGCACGTACGATTTATCAAGTCCTGGCATAAGTGGATACTTTTTTCTGGCGCTCACAGTAGCTATGTTAATACACTTTTTTCAGGAATGAATTATAGCAATATTATCGACAAAGAGTATCCAAAAATGATTGCTCAGTGTTTCAACCTATACTGTTGAGGAGTTTCATTGTCATGGCCTTTCCCAAAGAGGATGCTTCATCTTATTTAAGTTTGATAACACATAATTTCAAGTCGGCTTAATATTAACTGAGATATTGCACATATGTGTAACTTGTGGAACTGTTGAGCCACATCCTATTCGCTCTATAAAATGCACCCAGAACAAAAGCAGCAGGCACATGCGTTTGTTATCAAAGAAAGGTGCATCCGCTTGTAGTCTTTTTGAGAAAAATAAAAGCAAACTTTCTCGTAACTAAATTGTCACATTTTGTTCAAATAGAATGACCAAATTTATGATATGAAGTCTAATTTTGATAAAAGAGATGACAATGACCCATTCGGTTTGTTTACACTCAATTCAAGTCATTTCGACCAAACTACTGGGATGGTTTAGTGTTTTTCTACTTTTATATTAAAAGCACAAGTTTCAATACACGAAATATGTTAAAAAAGAATCAAAAGAGATTGATTTTATCAAGACAGTGGTCAATTGACAATACCAAGAAGTTTTAGATTTGGTATAAAGAAATTTTAGGCGAATAGGTCTTTTGGAATCAGTTCAAAATGATGTATTTGATTATTAGTGCTTGCTCTATGGACAAATTTTTATTATATAATTTTGGCCAGCTAATATGCGAATTTTAGTATAGGCGCATACAATTATATACGGACAAGATGCTTTTCTTGTAATCCCAAAATCACACACAATTTGTTTATAGATGCATTTGCCCTTATCCAGGAGAATGCGGTCTTAGATCGATCCCAGTTACTAGAACGCTG
This sequence comes from Aurelia aurita, assembly GCA_004194415.1. Classification (NCBI taxonomy): domain Eukaryota; kingdom Metazoa; phylum Cnidaria; class Scyphozoa; order Semaeostomeae; family Ulmaridae; genus Aurelia; species Aurelia aurita. The sequence continues at coordinate 1,194,693 of REGM01000028.1, read as the reverse complement.
AAATATGAATGAGCTTGCCACAAGTTATGCTGTTGGGACAATATAGAAAATAGAGCATCTGAATGGTAGCAGATGCTTTTCAGTTGTTATGTTCTTAGAAAATGATAAACGATACGAGCTACTTTCTTGCAGATACAAACAGCCTATTTTTTAAGTTTGTAGTCAATCAGATACTTAACAGACTGCTCTCAAACGTGATATGAACTAATACATAGATCTATCAAATGCAAGTCCGAGGGGTCTTGGACCACAATTTGATTGTAACTTACCCTGAGATACTTCGGATTCAGTAGGAGATATTCAATTGTAGCAGCAAGGAATCCCTTTACAAGAGCGATTCTTACAAATAGTCGACCTCTTCCAACACAGTTATGAACCTGAAAGGTAAGTGGGTTTTAGTAGGTTTCACACACATTAATTAAATTGAGAATGCAGACAAATTTCTCACTAGATTATTGAACAGATAAGACAAAATAAATTCTTGCCTAATGCAAAAATGTACGGCATAAACAGTTTCCTGGCACAAACACAAACTGCTTTTGAAAAGTATTTAAACGTATTTACATGCTCGGTATCTTCAAAAAATGAAATATCAAGTGAAACTTTTATCTTTCAGAGTTTAGCACTGGTCGTAGATGCATTACATAAGATTGTTTTCCTAGCTTCTCTTGATTGGACTGATATCATTTCAAACCTTTGAGGTTACGTTTTCATTATTGATATCATTGTGACTTACTCAACATTGTGACCTATTTTTCCAAAATTATGGCTTTTGTAATAATCAGTTAAAAGCAAAGGAAAGAAGATCCCAAAATCGTGCAAATTGTTGTGATAGATATCTGCTCTGGTGGCTGTTGGATGTTATTTGTGTGTGTTTCGTCTGCTCGAATTTCCCGCAACTGCCCATTAACGAAGCCGAGCAGACCAACCCTACTGGTACGTCATTCAAAAGTGGGCATGAGCTGTGTTTTTGGTTCGATATACGGTATTTCTTGGAATAACGATTTTATGCATGTATGTATAAATTTGCCATCAAAATAAGTTACAATATAAGGTCAATGCGACCTTGTTTCCTTAATGATCCCTCCCCACTGGGTACCGGTACAAAACTACGTTTTTAAAGAAGACCGGTTCTCTTGACATACATTTTTAAAATATTCAGATAAAACCCAGCTTATCTGGGCCCTCGTTGATAACAGCACTTAGTGCGTTGAAGAGGTTCACCCTGTGTTAACATTGTTATTATTATTATTATTTTGAGAATGCACATTGACCAAAATAAAGGTGAATACATAATTAAGGTCAGTTGGAAATAAATTAGTAGAAACGATTATTTAAAATACACCTGATTTTGAGGGCAGACAATACCAAAATATGGGGGGAATAAACAAGTCACCCGGACATCCATAGCATCATTATCCTCTTTGCAGCATACCCAATCCTGATCTTTCCAAGGGATTTGAGAAAAAAGTTAGCTGATTTTCATCAGCAACAATTTTATAAATAAGCGAATGAATGCTTAATGAAATATATCGATAAAGGAAAATGAAATATCTTTTTGCCAGATGTAACTTTTTAAAGCATGATTACTTGTATGATTAAATTTACAGAAACTTTGCTCTGTCGGCCAGTCAACAGGTAAATGGCTAAACGGTAAACGTTATGATTCGGACGCGGTCAAGACGAAGATACTTCCCTATCATGATTATTCATTTGCGTGATTGACAATTTTTTAACCTTTTTCAACATTACTTCTTGTCTGGCAAATTAAAAGATACTTTAATGGTGACACGAGATGTGATAAAGAACATTGGCTGGCTCAGACTTATCTGAATATATCACACTAAACTGTGATCTTCGTTCCCAGCACTTCATAGCTATACACGTTAGTAAACATTATCCTTTCCTTTCCAAAGGCTGAAATTCAATAGATTGGTCATCTCGAGGATAATACATATCTATCGTGTCTATATTTGAGGATCACGGTATCTTTGAGGATATCTTTGACAAATCAATGTTCTGACTACGAGGTACCTCCTTTCAAAAAGGGAACTGTTAGTTGTTCAACCCGATTTGAATGTCTTGCAAGTGCATATTTCTACTGATGCAATATTTCTAAATGCAATTACACCTGAGTCAACATTTGTAGCCAACAAATGTTAGCAACAAATGTTCCCCTCATTTTTTATCATGAGCATAAGAACTCGTTCTATATTTCTCAACAGGTATTCATCATGATATCTCACGGGATCCCATGATTGGAAAGATCGCTCTTCATTGGCAAGATTCCGTTCAACATCGCCGACGCGAATTTTTTTCCGTATATGGTTGGAAGTATCTTTCATGGTTGGAAGTATCACCAATTGATAGTTGGCAGTATATTTTATGGTTGAAAGTATCATTTTTCGGCCTTAACTTCCTTCACTTACCTTTGATAGTTAGAAGTATCAATTATTAGGCCAGGCCAGTTTGCAATATCAGTGGTTGGAAGTATCCTGAAATAAAGGTGTTGATTTGGAAGACACTTGTTGGCTGGAAGTATCTTATCATTTAAAGTACCATTATCGAATGAAACGAGATCTGGGCGCTAGCCACAACCTGAACGTAACCCAGCCACATGCTTATGCAATATGGTGCTCGAATATGTTTGCGCCTTTTCCCTACCAAATTTCAAACAAATTGGACGAGAAAGCTCAGAAATTTCAAGAAATCTTTATTATAAGCAACAATTACTTCCTCTGCCCTTGACCGAGCAGATTTTCCGTGCAAAGTTACGAACTGAAACATCTTACGTCGCGATAATGAAAAAAATATAATATCCAGAGCCTGCTTACTAGAAATCCCGAATCCTATTAAATATAAGGTTAGGGTTAGGGGAAAAATCCTAAAATCCAAAAACTCACAATCCCGTTGCTCCTTCGTACTCATCTATTATGGGTAGGAAGAATTTAAAGATGCTTCCAAACAACAAGTTAATTGTAGGGTACTTCCAACCATTGATACTCAAAACGGGTCCCAACTGATATATTATATTTCAAACTACCAAGGTAAGTGAAAGAAGTTACAGCCTAAAAATGATACTTCCAGCAATAAAAGATACTGCAAACTATCAATAGGGGATACTTCCAACCATTAAAGATACTTCCAACCATGTACGGGAAAAAATTCGCATCGCCGACAGTGTCAAAGAATGAACATGCTCATTCTCGCTTAACATGTTGCTGACATTTTGAAACAGTATACAAACACATATGCAAGAGTCAACATTTTTTGGGAACAATGTTGGCATACATGTTCCCAATAAATGTTGACCCGTGTTTATGGCCTTCAGCTTGCTTCTAGTTAACCAACGTTACAAGCATTGTTCAACGAGACTAGGCAGATCGAGAATTAGAAAATGAAACGAGTAAACTAAGATCTCTTCTCTTTATTGTATGGCGTATAACGCAAGGTGAGCATACAATAAAGCAAGGTGAGCATACCATCCCTGCTTGCACTTCACCTCGAGGAATTCAAGCACTATCCGAGGAGTAAGGCAAGCAGTGCTAGTACGATGTGCTATAGTAATTACCCGTGTGGCATACACAAGGGGCAGGTGAATGCTTTAAAAATCTTGATCACTTGCATGTCCAAATGAACTGGAAAACATGATGGCATTTTTATCACAGAGCATGAGGAATTTTTCCGAGATCTCTTTTCTTTCAAATCTCTCAAACTGAATGTGACAATGAGACTAGGCGAGAAGGTTATAGCTCTCGGGAAAATTTTATTCCCAAATTGCTATTTTCGAATCGAGATATGTTGTAAAACAAAACTTAAAAATAAAATTAAGATACTAGATTCTACAACATCAAACCTTGTCGGATTGCTGGATAATTGATATGATGTTGCGTATTGTTGGAGGAAGCCTAAGATAGAAAGAAAAATTATCCATTTAAAATTCAGTATTTCCTTAAATGTACGACATAAGACGGGGTCCACAAGTTTTGAAATTGATTAAAGCGTTATCTTTAAATGGCTTTCAAAAAGTCACAATTAGGTCGTCGGGGCATTTTTGTTAAATGGGTACACTATACAGTAACGTCAAGTTGTGCTAAAATGCAGTAAAAACCCGCATAAAAGAAACCTTCCACTTTTTGGAAGCTAAAGACCGAAACTTTTAGAAGAATCTGTTCACCAAAAATTTAAAAAAAGTTGCCAATGTTAAGGATGCTTTAGTCATTTTGTCAAAATGTCAAAATTTCTTAAAAATTAGTTTGCTCGAAACAGCTTAAATGGATCGAAAACCCATTGATCAAATGTTCTGAAGATTGTAAGATCGAAAAACATTTATCGAATTATTTAACGACTGATAAGGAGAAACGGGAAACTACTACCGTTATCAACGCAACTGATTTATTCAACTTATATGAAACAAGGGTTTTGCAATTGACGATTGCACTACAGATGGCGTTAGGGAAATTTTACCATGATCCTTTGCGTCTGAAAGATTTTGATCGATTTAATTATTCGATTTATCATGAAACGCAGTAAAACTTCCCTGACGCCATCTTTAGCGCGATTCTCTTGTTAAGAACCTTGCAGCCTGATAGGTATAATACCACATACATAACATACGAAACAGGACTAATTTAAAACAATAGTTTCCTATACAGTTGTGGCCAAAAGTTTAAGACCACCTTTTAGTCCGTAACATTTGTTGGCGCAACGATTTTGATGAACTTCCAAAAGTTGCAAAATCGTGCTGCAAGAATTGTTACAAATAGCAGCTATGATGTTTCAGCAGCTAGTCTGATTAAGCTGAAATAGCCAACAATTTCTGACATTATTCAAAATGAAACAGCGACTATAATGTGCAAGTCAACAAATGGTCTTGCACCGGAATATCTGTCCAAACTGTTTATAAAGAACACAGCTCATAATACACTGAGACTGAGAAACACCGAAACTGACATGAGTGTTCCATTTTCCAAAATGTCGAATGGGCAGAAGTCTATTTCATTTCGTGGACCTAAGCTGTGGAACAAATTAAGCTTGGATGTCAAACATGCACCCTCTCTTCCGACCTTCAAAAAAGGTTAAACGAGTAATTGCAGAGGGTTTCATCTCATTTTTCTTTTGATTTAATTTCGTTTAATTTTGTTATGAACATTTTCAGTTTTTTATTGCTATTGAACTTAATTTAGCAAAATTTGTAAATTAAATTTTTACTTTGTAGTCTTTATGCACTGCCCCCTGTAACGCAGTCTTCACAAGACTGACGGGGCTACCGTGGTTAAATAATATAAAATGAAATGAACTGAGGTCAACCTTCCTTGCAGATTCCGAATTTCAATATTGTTATTGAAATTCTGAGCTATTTTTCTGTGACGTCACAATGAATTTTATAGAAATTCTTGGAAATTACAGTGGTTCTGCCGACAAGAGGGATGACCTAAAAAAATGCTACCAAGCTGGAATTTATATCAATCCATACAGAATTCAATTATCTGGTTTCTTTATAAAATATCCAAAAGCCACGAAAAAAACGCCTTTGGAGAAAATCTAGAGGGCTTTTAGTCCACAGATGTGGCCATCAGTTTAAGACCAACCAATTTGAAGAAACAAATCGCATAGTTATTGAGGATTAATTTTCAAGAACTGATTTTATTTTGCGAATTATCGAACATCAAAGGTTTTTCAAAAACTGCGTTAAGGAAACAAAAATATTGGTGGCTTCAAACTTATGGCCAGGACTAGAAACTAAAAGCCCTCGTCTACCTTTTTCCCAAAGCCGTTTCTTCGCGGATTTTGGATATTTTGTAAAGTGATCAGAGAAATGAATTTAGCATAGATTGATGTAAATTCCAGCAGGGGTAACACTTTTAGGGTCAACTTTCCTTATTTCCTTATTTAACTTTCCTCTTCGGCAGAACCACTGTAATTACCAAGAATTTCTATAAACTTCATATCATAAAAATTAAAAGAAATATATCGAAATATGGAATCTACACAGAAAGTTGACTTGAAAAAAGTCCAAGAGCATAAAATAGGTAGAGCAGTAGCATTGGATCTCGTTGCGTCAACAAATTTTACTGACTGAAAAGTGGTCTTAAACTTTTGGCCACGACTGTAGATGGGAATTTACTGTATCTAAGTTTGAAATTCCATTACCAATCAACCTAAAGGCTCATTTTGGAGATCAAGGTTGTCACCTAGACGCAAAAAAATGTTATCAAATAGAACAAAACCTAGGCATTGCTATTTAAAGCCACCACTCGCGCTGGCTTTTTCGAAAGCTGGGATATCATCAAAATATTGCATGAAATGCTAGTCATACACCTCCTTTATAGAGTGAATTTTAAAGAATGACATCGGATAATTTGAATCTAGTTCAATGAGCAGCAAACATACAAACAATTCAACGAGCAAACAAATTCGCCCAAAATAAGGTTGTTGTTGCGATGGCAAGTTTGATGATGTCGATAGCATTGCTCATGTTTATGACAAATTTAGCAGTTATAGTTTGGAATTTAAATGGAAATATTACCACGAACGGATTTTTTATATCGCCAAGAGCCGTTTCACCTTCGTATCTTTGCAAATTGAAGAAGGATATCATAGATATTAAACGATTTCTTAGGGCCTTAGGCCACGATCCTAGATTTCGACGCCATATTGGTCTTGAAGCTCGCAGTGGCAACACAGCCCAAGGTCGATAAAAGCGTTTATCGTCGCAATATCATTACTGGCTGGTGATATAAGCATGAACCCAGGGCCAAGAACCATAAAAGACCCGTGTGGAATATGCAAAACATCAGTGAAAGACAACGACGATGCTATATGCTGTGATATATGCAATACGTGGTATACATTCGACAACAATGCCTGAGCATGAAACCAGATGACTACCAATCATATCAACAAGACCCCAGCCTCGAATGGTCATGCGAGTCATGCAAGAATCAAAATCAAAATGCTGAACATGATATGAGATCCGAATCTCAAAAAATAAAAAATAACCTTAACATGCCTGGGGTGAAGATAGGCCATCTGAACGTAAATGGCCTAGTCAGTAAAATGGTAGAAATGAAAATCCTCCTGCAGGAGACAAACCTCGACATCCTTGCAGTGACAGAAAAAAAAATCACCAGACAAGTCAACCAAATTGAAATAGAAGGCTATTCTCTGGTCAGAAAAGATCGAAACAATAATAGCGGAGGCGTCTTAATTTACTACAAAGATACACTTGAGGTGCTTGAAGAAACAAAGCTTGTCTCGACGAATTAAATGATAGAGGCAGTTTGGTTAAATTTTGTATCCCAGTCCCAAACTTGGCTCATTGGGTGTATCTATCACCCGCCTGACAATAATTCATTTTTCGAAACATTCCATCAGGTATTGGAAAGAATCTGGCTGAAAAGGAAAATTGTTTTGTTAGGTGGAGACCTAAATTGTGATCTATTATTCAATGGTAAAACAAAAGATCAGAAAGCCCTAGGGAAAAGGCTGAATCGAATCTTACAAGTTAATGGCCTAAAGAACGTCATCAAGGAGGCAACGAGAATTTCCAAAGAAACACAAACCCTAATTGATGTGGTCATAACCAGCAAGAGCGAGAGCATAACAGCAAGAGGAGTCTCATATTTGGGAGTATCCGATCATAGTTTCATATACGCCAATTTACGAATGCGTAAAACAAAACAAAAAATAGTGACGAAAACAATCAACAACTATAAGAACTTTGATCCAAATAAACTTAAAGCTGAAATCGAGGCTGCTCCATGGAGTGTCTGCGAAATATTTGATGATATCGAGGACCAAGCCTGGGCGTGGGAACATTTATTCAAGAACATCGCATCTGCTCACATACCGAAGAGAAAAGTTAGAACCAGAACGAATTCCCTTCCTTGGTTAAACCTTGAAATAAAAAAGCTCAAAATAAACGCTGCAAACTCCTAAAGAAATACATTAAGAACAAAGATCAGGAAACATGGATTATGTACAAACAACTGAGGAACAAGATACAGAAAATGCTAAAGAAAGCCGAAATGGTGTACTGGAGGAGCCAATTTGACAAAGCCTCAAACAGCAAAGAATTTTGGCAAGTAGTAAGAAAGGGGAATGGAAAAGTCAAGAAAAAAGCCATACCTCCAATCAATGATGCAAATGGCGACATGCTAACCTCTGATCTCGAAAAGGCTGAAAGTATTAATGATTACTTTGCAAACATCGGGAAGGAGCTGGCCAGAATAATTTCAACAGTAATGAAGCTACACCTGAGCACTATTATAAAGTGACACCATCTAAAAATTCGATCAGTATTACTGAGGAGCAAGTAAAGAGTAAGCTGGAAAGCATCCCTCAAAAAGCAAGTGGAATAGATAGAACGAAATGTGGCCTTAACATTCGATTTAGGGGTCCAGCAGTTTGGGGAGTAGAGCGATTCTCCCAGAGATGAAAGAGCTGAAGACTTACGAAAGCTTCAAGAGAAAGCTAAATTCATGTGGACACAAACTCAATGCAATCCAATTTGATAAAGGCCAAGCGACCACCACGTTTATGGACTCAAGATATAAATATTCTTAAAGGATTGAAAAAATATAGTATTTTTCTTTTTTTTCTTAGAAATCGATAAACAACATTGTAATCAGGCTTCATTTTCTTTTATGACAGGTCCACACCAGCCCTTGGGTTGACCCAAACCTGACCTGCCTCAACAAATATTTTATGTATGTATGTAAACAGCTGTAAAGATTGGTTTTGATAATCTACTTCTAAAGTACTCACCCTTTTTCTATTTTTGTTGAAGTAAGGAAACCCTCAAGACAATTCCAATAATCGCATTCTTTTAGACCAATGATAGCTAGGCCACCTAGAAGAAAGTAATTAAAAATGGTAAGTTTACCAATACATTTCGTTTCAATAGATCTTTCCCAAATAGATCTTTCCTGTGTCTATTTGTGAAAATGAGACGAAGGTAGACCAATCCCAACTCGAGAAACTAAACAAAATAATGTTGATTTCGTTTTCGTAGTAGCAAAAAATTAATGGGGCATTTCCGAGAGAAACATGCCAGTTGGGAATGAAAAATAACTGGGAAACAGGTCAACGTATTATCCTGCATTTTATCAAATGGATGTCGAGACTCGGGTAAAGTTAATTTTTTCTGCAAATTTTCAGTGCAATGAGATTCCAGTGAGCTTCAATGGCAAGTGTTTCAGGCTAAAATGTTTTGCTTCGATAATGCTACAATATATATTTGTCTTTGATGTACATACGATCGTTGACATTTGCCCTGGTACGTGGGAAATATAGTGGATTATATTTTGGCATGACTGCATTTTTACTGCTACTTAGATAAAGCTTCGAAAATATGCGAAAGTGCATCATTGCAAAGGAGGACTTGTGAGAGAGAGTCTATCTGTACCCTTCCCTCTTCCTGGTTTTTCTCCTTTTCCCCTTTCTTGTTTCCTATCTTTGTTCCTCTTTTTCTCATTAGCTTCCTTTCTTAATTCTCGCGATAGTTCATTTTTTCGTTGAATTCATTTTTTCTTTCTTAGTTACGGCGCTGCAAGGGAGCGCTCATTGAAGGATGGTATTAGAAAATGTTCAAACTTTCTATCCAAGAAAGATTTATATAACATATGAGTTCATCTACAGTACAGATGTACAAGTAAGATGTAATTCCTGGTTGAAGCATCAGTCATCCTGCTGGCTACTGCTATGGCAAATTTTTTTCGCATAGCCATTGACAATTGCCTTTAACATTTGGTGATCTCACACCAACTATTCCGAGCTGCAATCGAGTCGCAGATCATAATCATCACAAGGCCATATTCAATATTCTATGTTTTCTCGTTTGACTTGTGGTTGAGTTAAAAGTAGCTTGCAGCATTTGGAAAATTGTTGAAATTGATCAATTTAGCCGAGTGCAGAGATTCTTGCTTTAATATACTTATGAACATCCAATTCAGAACTAGAAATTCAGTTTAGGTATTTTAGCAACAAACCCATTTGATCGTTGCAAAATGGATCCCAATATCAGATTGGTTTTGAAGCTGTTCTTAAACTTCGTGGAATCAAAATCATAGAAAACATAAATTATTTGTCAAATTTACTAATTATTCAAATAACAACAACATAAGAGACGCTAAACTGCCCATCGGTCAACTGTCAAGTGGCTACAAAATAACAGGAAGCCGCTCTGAAAACATTGCGGCTAATTTAACCTTAATAACCGCAACCTATGACCACAACATTTTTCAAAGAGCAATCCAAACGTCTGCTACCGCCCATGGTTATTCTGTTGTTTTGAATCAATTTCGCATAATTAGCGTTACCGAGCAAACCACAAATCCTTAATGGCTGCTCATCTGTCTACTTTTGGAAACATTTTAGTTATGCTTCTTACTAAGGTGTTCATTTGGCTTTGTGACTACCGTATGACGTAAGAGCATCCTGGGAACAAGGTTAGTTGTTTAGGCCATGAGAGAGATAGATGGAATTAAGCAAATAGAATTCAAGGCTCAGTTGTCTTTATTGCATAAGAATGTTATGCAGAATGTCTTACTGGCAAAGCGCTGACCAGACTCCCCTTGGACCTGGCATAAGCTGCAGGACGAATGGCATTTTAGATCGGTTTTGCTACATCTAAATGTTAGCAACAAGACCTAAGTATCTAAATCAAAATTATGAGCTAATTCATAGACTGAGGCATGAATCTTTGAAATTGATCAATTAATTCAACATCGTCCCTAAAAAGTACCCCTGTTTGCAAAATCACCAATATTTGATTACAATGCGGCCGATCTTCAAATTTCTGTTAGACGATAAAGGGGTAAAGGACCAACTGATTTTCCAAGGTATAGCTGTAGCTGATCGTGTGGTTGGTTTAAAAATTAGAAGTTGAGCTCTTTTTAGGGTTGCCTGGTTTGAATCATACTGCAAAAACCAATGATGATAACCAGATAAATTTTTTGTGTGTATATTAAGCTTTCAATTTGGTCATAAATGACAGAAAGAAACGCACACTGTCATTGGAGACTTAAATGATAATAAAACATTTGATAATTTTGACTGCTTGGCAAGACTGACTATGTTGCTTAAAATTTATAACTAAAAATAAGGTTTTTCAACGTGTAATTACCTTTAAGTATCGAAAACATACCTTTTAACATCTTTAAATATTTTTGGGTCACTCAAAAACATATTGAAAAGACAATTTGATCATAGGCTCAATAATAAAGTTTTGATGATTATTTAAACTTATTATAATTTATTATCTTTATTTTCTCTAATTCTGCACCATTTATGATAATAATAATAATGATGATCATTCAAAAGACGCAGCATGTTTTAATTACTATTTGTGTGAATATGCTTTTTGCCACCCTGGAACTGCAAATAAATTAGTTGAAATATATCTATCGAACAATCTACATATACAGAAAATGCGAGGTTTATCCGTAGATTCATTACAATCGTAGTTACACACCTTTCCTGAACTGATATACTGCTACAAATGCGACTCATTACCAAACGCTACCAAACCAGATTGTCCTCAAGATATTTCAATGTGGCCTAATCCATTGTTTTTCTATTCTAGAAAGTACCGAACTCAAACGACCTAAAAAGCAGTTTTTCTGAATTACTGCAACATAAAGCTAGCTATCAGTATTTAAATGATTGTTTTTTCGAGCTACAATCTAAAAAACATATCTCAAGGTGCTATTCTGCTTGTTTGGAGATGCAAAAGATCTCATAAATTCGCTCTCTGCCTCGTCATTTTGATCGTTTCAGCAAATCGTTGAATGCGTCTAAGTTTGCCTTGGACGGGAATTAGAATTTCAAGATGGACATGCTAATCAGAGTAAAGTTATTCAAAATCTTGAATTCTCTTGAATTCTGATTGGGTATGCTGAAAACTCAGCCTGGAATGATGCCTTTGTCCATTTTTAGAAAGCTTGAAAATAAATCATTTGCTGAAGCGACTATAACAACATCAATTGAATCAATGATCCAAAATAGTTAATTCGGGCTATTCACAAAGCTAGTCTATGTTTGGGATGTACTTATGATTTACTTATTTATGTACTTGATATACTTATGATTGAGATGTACAAAACTAGAAATGACCTGAACCCTTCATTCATGCAGGATATCTTCTGTGAAAATGAAAGTCATTACAATTTGCGTAACAATAACGAATTTATTCAACCAAGGGTGAGATCTGTCAACAATGGGACAGAAAGCGTCCGATTTAAGGGTCCGCAACTGTGGCAAATGTTACCACAACCAATACGAAAAAAACAATCCCTTTCTCAGTTTAAAGCTAAAATAAAAGATTGGTACGGAGAAAGCTGTCCATGCAAGTTGTGTCGCATTTTTATTCCGAACTTGGGCTATTTATAAGAAATGTTTTTAGATATCTGTTTTATATTGTATACTTCTGATGACTTGTAAATATTTTATCCACCTTTTTTATGTAATATTTGTATATCTATCTTTAACGTTGGAATTAATTAGCTAACTAATTTTAGCTATCGTGTATTTTAATCCAACGAAAAAGAAACTGATAATAATAATAATAATGTGTAAACTGCCATTGTTCCAAAATTCAGAGGAGCTCCGTCATCAAACTTTAAGGAAAAATGTATTCTCTATTGTGTTAGGCAAGTTTCCATTGTTTTCTGCTTTCAGTTTGGTGGATGGGGTGAATCCGCTATGAAGTGACTGTTAGAAATCAGCTTATATCTTTGTAATCTTACAATATATCAATGTTTTGTTTTATTTTATTTAATACAGTAACGCTTTCATTTTGAAAATGAATTAAAGATATGTGTGATATGGTCTATCAAAAAACTGCAAAATCATCGTTTCGACAGAAATTTCATGATCAAGCATCTTTAAAGATCAGAAGGTGATGCAAATGAAAGATTATACAAATTAGAATTGTCTCAAATATATGACAGGAGGAGAACATAGATAGTGGCGAAATATCAAAATATTTTTACCCTTACTGTTGATCCTGTAACTTATCCAATAGTTGCATCCCCATACGGGAGGCTTAGCTATTTATAGACATGTACTTGATGAACGAGAGAGCATTTTCACCATTCAAACATATTAGTTATGGGAAGACAGATCATGAATTGAGAACTGTGAATTTTAAAAGGAAGGGAAAATGCTGAATAAACGGAAACTGGTGCTTTGATGCTGCAAGGCGGGCAAGCTGAATATCATTGTAATGATTTTATACTAGCGGTGAAGCAGCATGTAGATTAATAGAACATTTGCATTAGCAGTTGTTTTAAAAACAGAAATTTCCTCAGAATTAGCACTTAAAATCAGGAAAATTTAGTTGATTCAATGTGAACTCGATCAAAACAGTTGAGTAATTTTGCAAGCTCTCCATGAACTGTCTTCATTACATTTGCAAACTCTATACTCATTACTGCGATTTTCAAACAAAGCACCTGTGGTTTGAGTAGTCAGGTGTTTTTTAATCTTGAGATCTTATGGTTTGTAAAATGAACGAAGGTGAAATAGCTCATCTTCATAAGAGGCTTATAGAATTCCTATGCAAAGGAAGAGACTACCTCATCCAGCTGCTCCTTGTTGCGTTGAATTTATGAACAGAAGTTAAAAAATTGTTTACTGTTGGATACTATCTGCTCATGTCCATATTAACAGTGCGGTTGAAAGACCATATTGACGGAAAGATCGAGATGGGATTGTGGTCTAAAAGCTGAGATCTTAATGATCCGATTATCTCTGGTAAACTTCTATAAGTTGGTTTGGTTACCTTGGTTATTCCAGATGCTGTGTTATTTGTTTGCGTTTTGCTGTTGCGGTGAAGTTGAGGCAGTTTAGCGCCAAACGCTGGGATCGCAGAAATACAAAAGACCCAATGGAGTCCGCGACCCCTTGTCATGACGCTGAAAAGGGGTTTATGGGGTTCGAACACAGTCCACATGATTGTTCTTGCTTCAAAGTCAGTGGATTACAACACTGCACACAACACAACACCTTCCAGTCTTGAAAAAGTCATTCAATGTTGTCATATCTTGAACAAATTATTTTAATATTTCAGCTTGTTTTATTGTTGATTCTTGAAATCCTATAATTATTTTTCTAATTTCCTGATGATTAACAACTCAATCTTTCAACCGGGAAAATTTAGTGTGGGCTTTCTTAAATTAAATTTTCTAAAGGTGCTGCTTAACGAGCAGCTCGAACTTAATAGCTAGGCCTCGAATCTTTGCCCTACCCCTTTAAAAACGTCCCCCGTTTGATTGGCTCTGGTGAAGTACGAAATGGAGATGCAAGTTTGAAACATTATCTTCACACTTCAAAAATCCTAACTTAGATATTGACACCTAGATGTTTGCGTTAGACTGCGCACTCTCTGAGTTACGAGCTCCCAAAGATGAATTGATAAAATCATCAACAATTGCAGATACCAATTAAAGTGTGCTTTTTAAGAGGATGCAAGGAAAATGTAGCAAGGATTGTTCCCGAAATTTGCCTTTTAACACGAAATTCAATGTGACGTTTTAATTCAAATCTCTCACACAAATAAGAAAGGGTTTTCTTTTCCTCCTTTTCTAACTGTTCTTCGAGATTGAATTAAACCGGAAAGAAGGCATTTTTTGGGACACCTGGCATAATGTTTTATTAGATCTTGAGTTCCTTCAGTAGACAAGAGATCTACTTTGAAGTTGTAAACAAGACTCACCATAAAAGTCCCTTCACTTATTTGAGTATCTCCTAGTAAACTAAAAATTCGATAGATTGAAAGTAGTATATCTTAGCACAGCTAAGGAACTACATAGTAGCGTTGCCAGAATGTCTGACATAGTTCTCTCCTATGAGTTTTGAAAATGACACATCGTCAGAAATTTGCTAAAGGCCACAAGAAACTTTAAAGAAAGCATATTTCACTAACACAACGACGATTCGATAAATTTAATTTTTCTCAAGGAGAGCAATACTCCGTGTGTGTGTGTGTGCCTTTTATTTTAAATCGAAATTACTTTTAGCTACAAATGCAACTAGTCTAATTCGATTATTTACAGAAAAAAATACGAATTAACGGAATGTTTATAGAAAATTTTAAATACATTATATAAAGAATTAATTACGAAGGCATACATTGCATCTGCAGGTGGCCCCATCCCAGCTCTTAATTAGTCTTTTAAATTGGACTAGATTTTCTGCTGATTTTATGTCATCTGGCAAACGATTCCAGATCTGCGGTCCAAGAGACCTGAGACTATTTGAACCGAACGTTGTTTGGTTGGGCCTATAATGCTGCAAATCATTAGAACGACGTGAAGGTCGATTGGAGGTTCTTGTTTCGAAAATGTTTTGCATGAATTCAGGATTTAGCTGGTTAACAGTTTTGAAGATCTCAATACAGAGGTATCTTAGCCTATTTACATGCATTGTGCATTTTTCTGATCTGCCAAGCAATTCTTCGTAAGAAGAATCGTGGTCATCGTAAAGGAAACGTAGGGCTCTCTCCTGTTATTTTTTCGATCTTATCCATGGATCTAGCTGAAGAGAAAAACCATACCAAAGGGCAGTAGTTGAAGTTGGAGAAGACAAAGCTTTGGACAAGTACCTTCTTCTCCGCAAAACCAAGAAAAGATTTCAGTCGTTTTAGTACATTTAGCTGGGTTGCTGCTTTTTTGCAAAGATCAGATATGTGGAAATCAAAGTTTAGTTTATGGTCAAGATTTACACCAAGCAACTTTACTGAAGCTTCAGACTTAATCGTAAAGTACAAAAAATTGATCTTGGAGTAAGATAGGGGGTAAAATGAAAGCCATCTGTAGGATCGGTCTCAATGAGGGCTGAAGAGAGCATCGAAAGAAGTGCAACAAGTACATGCATTTAGTTTTAGTTTCAGAATAGATAAACTCTGTTCTTATGTCAAGATCTCGCACTATTTGCCAACAAGCTTTTTCATTCCTAGAACATCTTTCCTAGGAGGCAGCTGAACTAGAAAAATATTCCTAGTTCAGTTGCCCCCCTCTACTCTACTGTCCTCTCCCTCCCCCTCTCTTCCCTCTCTCTGCTGGCTCTCCTCTATGTTCGGTATCAAGAGTTTTTGTACGATGGATTGTAACGTCACTCCTCGTAACAAAACACTGAAAAAATGCACTCCAAAATCAATTTCTGGTCTTCTCAAAACAATTTAATCTAGCAGATGAATCAACTTTGAAAAACTTTCGACTAAAAATTCGTTAGAATTCCTAAATGAGTGAATTAAGCTTAGCTATCCCAAATTTGACAAAGCTATTGAAAGGGACTAAAGCCATTACTCATTGAGGATGATCAAATAATTCATACTGATGACATCTCCCATTTTCCCCCATCTGCTCTATTTTCCTTAAGCATTCTTAAAACATCACAGTTGTTTTGTTATCCACAAAAATGCAGGCAAGGCATCCCACCTCGCAATCATCTTGGTTTTAAGCTTTCATCTGTCTTCAAAAGCAGCTGAAAACATCTTTCTGGAAGATTAAAGTCTCCGAAGAAAAATACACGCATGGGGAGTCAATTTGAATGAATTAAAGATCATTTTTTAGTACAAAAGTAAGGAAAAGGGTAAGCGAAAACTGGACGAAATAAGATGTATAATTTTTGTGTTTTGCAGTTTCTCAAAGTATTCTAGCAAAATGCTGATAAATTTTGAACAGTGCTGATTATTACAATCGATATTCACTTTTCGATTTTTCAAGGCCAATTATTTCTGTGAGACACGGCCAAAAATGTTCGTAAATAATAGATTTTTTTCGGTGTAAAAGGAAACTAAGGTCCGAGTTACAAGGTGAAATATTTCTGCTAGATGGACTTAGAATTGTGCATTTGGCTGATATTTGTTTTCCAAATCTTTCAAACACGTTAATACTTAAAGAGGCTGTACTTCCAAAAATCCATGACTTTCTCTCCATGGTGGAGGCAAATAGTAGCAGATACATTGCAAATGAAGAAGTTCTCTACCGGGTGTCCCAGAAAAAAAAAGGTAACAGATTTGATCAGGGGTTGCGATAAGAATTTAGCTTGAATCGATCGGAAAGAATTTTTCAACTAATCCTCAATAGTTAACTTGAAGATAGCTACCTTGTTTGTTGATATTGGTGCTTTGAGAGTTGAAATAATAATCTTGAAACCTCAAACTTGCCTCCACCTCCAAACTAGAGCTTTTGGGTTTTGGCCTAAGCTGTTGACCGTTAACCGCTGCGTTGTGGAATCTCCTGAATCATAGCGAAGTACAAACAAGAAACCTCGTGCCTAGGACAACATTTGAATGCAAAGCCGAAACTGAATTTGACAATCGGATCAAGAATTTATTCCCTAAGAGACATGTTTCTTCATTTTACCAAGAGTTCAAATTGCATCTGTCTAATACAAGTTATTCACCAGCGAAATAATCCCCTTGGGCGTGAATACATAAATTCCATCTTGCAATCTTCATTGCCTGAACGAATTGCATTTTGTAGCATTTCTCGCGGAAATATTACCAAACAAGCAATGGTATATACCCAAGGGAACAAATGTCCAATGATAAGATCCTTAGAAATGTTGGCTCGTGCTTGGATTATTGTTTTTTTGTAAGTGCTTTTTGACTGAAGAAAGATATTCCTTGGTGACTATATTCATTGATATTTTCATCCATTTCCAGTTTTGAAAGTTATATTCAAATGTGTGCCTAAATACGAGGTCCTTGTTCAGAACTACTATGGTTAAGGAGATTCCCCTAAGCAGCGCGTTTGCAGCTTAGGCCAAAACCCAAAAGCTCTGGTTTGGAGGCGAAGGAAAATGTGAAGTTTCAAGATTAATATTTCAACTCTCAAAGCACCAATATCGACAAACAAGGTAGCTATCTTCAAGTTAACTATTGAGGGTTAGCTTTAAAATTATTTCCGATCGATTCAAGCTATATTCTTATCGCTACCCCTGATCAAATCCGTTACTTTTTTTCTGGGACACCCGGTATATGTTTGAACTCCGTAGAATTAGCCAGTGCAATCAGATTTTTCATAACATCAACCATTTTAGAGATATAGCTGGATTCTGAGCCACAAGTTTTAAATGTGTTTAGCCTAAACACACGAAAGATCACTGCGCAGGCTGAAGAAATTCTATGACGCGAGCCATTTAGAGAGGAATTTCTCATTGATTGTAAATAACGATTTTGGAACAATGCTTTGGTAGAAAATAGCCAATTCTAATGATGTCACTTGTGTTATAAATTTATTCTATGTAAAAATAGAAAAAATGAAGCTGCAAAATGGTGATAATCTATTACAAAATTAAAAAAAAAATGACGGCCAAAATGATGTCATAATAAAAGTACTGATGTGATCAAATTCCACAAATTCCGGTATCAAATTAACGCCCTTTGTTTGCTGATTCATTTGAGGTATAAGATTTCATAATTGAAGCAAATTTTGGTGCAAAATCATCAAAAACAATGATTTTGCTGTTATTTGCTTCCAAATAAGGGCATGCCTTGTGACCCGTGAGCTCTATTGTTCAAAATGAGGAGGAAGGAAAAAATTCCATGGATGACATACTTGTCGAAAAAAAAATTTAGAAAATATAAAAGTCAACTTGATAGTTAAATCGTAATAGTTAAAAAGAAGCGTCGTAATAAACGAGCATAAAGAAATTGCAAAACATAGACACATTTGGAAGATAAGTATTGTGTCCCTTTGCAGACATTTATAATTTTGGCCATTCGTTGGTCTGGTTAAGTAATACAGTTGTACCATTTGATTTGACGTGCCCAAGTAATCTTGAAAGAAAAGAAAGGACGAATTGCTCTGAACAGTTCACAGCTGGATAGTACAAACGTCCGGTCAAGTGAGGTCGCATACGTCTCGTGAATGGGAGCAGTTTGGAAAAATTCGTCCTTCCTATTAGTTCAAAACGACTTTTGCAAGTCCACCATTATATGATCTGTACAGTGATTCATTTGACTTACCTTGAAATGTTGGCCCAAGGGTCTATCTTACTAAATTGCAAAATGATTACTCACGTTTTAGTCCTTTTCGGAATATACATTCGATGGTATCGCAGAATGGTGCAATAAGAGCACTATCGTCCGGCATTGGATTTCTTCCAGATTTCTTTATACTGCTTGTTGCAACTGGACGAGAAGAATGTCATAAAAAGGTAATCAATCCACGTAAGGCTATATTACGCCCTGAAATGAAAAATCTACACAAATAAGTTTCATTTGAAGAAAATTGCGGGGAGGAGTCTTATTTAGTGTTGGAGAGGAGGAGCCAACCAGCAAGGTGGACATAAAAGAGGGGAGACTAAATAGAGTTTTTATGACATGGTTATTACCAGGGAGCTATAGACCCCTATTATTACCTTTTCAGAATTTTTGGTACTAATTGTAAGTCAAGTATAGCTGGGGGGAGGGGTGTTTGCCACACACTCTCTATAAATAGCCTTAGACTGATGGGAAATCATTGACACTTGGCAAGGGCATAGTACTAATAATTCTTCGCTAATTGCCAATTTTCGGTGTGGCCACCTCATTAGATGACGTCAATATGACGTTATAATATTGAAAAATGTCAAAATCTATGGTTTTCTACAATCTTGGACATAAATTACTGGACTTCAGCAGGATAATTCAATTCCCCCCTTCCCCCAAGATCAATGTTGCTATCCAAATTTTTAACGAAAATCTAATTTCAGAACAACATTAATTGGTAGGGGGAGGGGGGAAATGTGGGTATTAAAACCAAATTTGATTCAATCACAAACAGTCCGGATATATTTTGTCCAAGATTGTAGCTAATTTGTTCTAAGAATGGTATAAATATCATATAATTCACTTTTCCCCTCTTATTTCCGGTATTATTGATGTCCAGTTCAAATATGATACCTAAAGGTGTCTTTAGACAGTTATTTTGGAAGAAAAGGACAAAAATTGATGATATCACAACTAAAAATTGGGTTTTCCATAAATAATGATAATAACTTGCTCAAAATACTTGCATAACACGATTGTATGCATTTTCAACAACTTCCACTCGAAAAATTTCAAATTTAAAAAAAATGGCCGAAATGGCTGCACATGTGAAGTCATCATTCAAAAATGCTAATGTCAGCAAATTCCATTGTTATTGATATCAGGCACAATAATCAACATTTGAAATAATAATAATAATAATAATAATAATACGAATTTTTATACAGGATTAACACTTCGACGTTTCTGCTGTTATCAATGTGTGTCCTGAGAGTTAATTCTGGTAGCAAAAATATTAAAAACTAAAACCCCCATTGTTCACAAATTTTATTGTCAAAATGGACCTAATAGATAATTAGTAATTGTCAGAAAGCTTGAGAGTCACAACTCATACCATTAATGAATGCCCTGCAAAAAACCAACAGGGAGTGGAAAACACCACCTGTTGCAAAAATAATTCTGATAGCAAAAATATTAAAAACTAAAACCCCAATTGTTCACAAATTTTATTGTCAAAATGGACCTAATAGATAATTAGTAATTGTCAGAAAGCTTGAGAGTCACAGCTCATACCATTAATGAATGCCCTGCAAAAAACCAACAGGGAGTGGAGAACACCCCCTGGTAGGATTAGGGTTAAAATGGAAAATATTGTTCACAACTGTTAGAACAATGCTAGACCAGCAGCAATCAACAATCTTTCGGTTCAACATTGAGTCATTCTCTTTGTTTATACCCATGCAGCGTTTGCTAACGCTGAAACAGATACTGCAGACACATCAGATTACTGGAATAGAATCAACATGCTAAAGCCGTTGCAATATGCCTTGCAGCAGGCATATGGAATATATTTTGTATATCTCGATTTAAGGATAGGCTCTCCTGACTCATTTCTCTTCTGTTAGTTACCGTTTTACGTGTTCTGGCTGCCATGCATCGTACTATGGGAACACAACCAGTAATCTTGTCGTTCGCTGCGGAGAGCATGTTTTTTCATATTTTCATATTTCATATTTTATTCTTTTAAGGAGGGTTGCCTTTCAGCAGAAGCTGGTTTTCAAGGGGCCCTCCGATAAAAACATTTAATTACAATCTAAGAAAGAAAGAAGTATTATATACTATCAATAAAATCAAACTGTAAAACCCTATTTACAATATTTAACCCTATCTAACCTGGGTTTTTGAAACACTCAATGCCTGGGGNTTGAAACACTCAATGCCTGGGGGGGGCGGATTCCGCCCCCCCCCTCTTTATTTCAGTTGTTATATCAGATATGACCACCTAACTTAGCACAAATGTTATTCATCATATAAAACAATGATTATTTAAAATTTTAATTCAATTAGCGACGTTGTTCTTGTTGCTAGAGCATAATAATCATTATGATGTTGAATGACGTCATAACAATGAGAGCATGTTAAAAGTTCATTAAACTTAACTTTTCATACAGAAATGAAAAATATAGATAAAAATATATGTAAATCAAAGATTTGAGCTTAATTGGACCAATTAAAAAAGAATAAGAGAGATATAAAGTTAATTTTCACAGAATGCCAGATGACAACTTGGTAACCATGGAGACAGTGCTAAATATAGAATGTCAAAATTGTTACAATTTCATTGCTCTATGATACAAAGTTAAACTTACTAAATCTCAGCAGCCTTCTACATATATCGAACATAGCCGAAACAAAAATATACTAGGGGGGCGGAATCCGCCCCCCAGGTCAGATAGGGTTAAAACCTATATACAATAATGTTCAAAATTTACAGTCGAAAGAAAAGAAAGGCTCATCTCTAAATAGTTTTCTTAAAACTATACAGGGAGGATGCCTGCTTAGACTCGGCTGAGAGGCTATTCCAGAGTTTTGCCCATCTATGGGAAAACAACTCTGGCCATTTGTTGACCTGTTCATTGGTAAACTGAAGTCCAATCCCGTATCACAAAGGCTATAAGATGAGCATTGCGAATTTCGGGTGAAGAGGTCAGAAAGGCATTGTTGAGCCAGCCCATTTAGGAACTTGAAGACCAATGTTTTGGATTCACCAGCTGCAAGTTGGCCAATGGTCTTCTATCACAGCCCTTCAACAAGTGTTCTGCATGGGGCATCGAAGCTACTATTCGTTATTATCCTAGCAGCACGGTTTTGAAGTTTTTGCAACTGACTAATCTCATTTAACCGCCGCAGCCCCAAACAAAACAAAAGTATCGAAAGTGGGGCTCAACAATACCTGTGTAGAGAGTTTGCAAAGTTTCTTTCGGTAGAAAAGACTTGACATGTTTAAAAAACCAACTGCCCTGGAGACCTTGGTAGAAACTGCCTTTATTTGCTCTTTCCAATCCAAAGAGCAGTCAATTTGCACACCAAGGTATTTTGTATTTTTGACTACTTTGATCTTATTATCGCGTATTTTGAATTCCAAGTCTTCATTTTGACTTTTGAGAATGTTGTGTTTCTGCTTGGTCGAAATAAGCATGGAATGATTTTTAGTAACATTCAAGGAGAGCTTGTTGCCTTGTAGCCAAGTATCCAATTTCCTAACATCGCTGTTGATAGCCTCATTCAGCCGAGTCAAATCGTAAGACTGGTGGCACAGACTGCTCTCATCAGCATATATGGATACAGTGCAATCTTGGACAGCCTGTGGGAGATCATTGATATAGATGAGGAAGAGAAGGCGCCAAGAAATGAGCCTTGTGGAACACCAAATTCTATGTCCCCAATTTTAGAGTCAATACCATTAACCATACAAAACTGTGTACGGTTGGAAAGCAGATGGCAATTAACAAAGCAGGTCGAAAGATAAAAATAGTCCTTCTGCCATCGGGGACTATATTTATAAGTCTGGACCTAATGTGTCCCTTGGGGACTTTGAAATTATCTGCAGGACTGACAACTCTTTAATAAACTTATTTGTGAGAGCCCATTAACCCTATTCCACCTGGGCTCTTTGAGTCACTCCTCGCCTTCCCCCCCCCCTAATTATTTCCGAATCCAATAGAGTTATGAAGTTGTAACTTGGTATATAGTATTGCCAACCTATTATGCTTCTAATTGAATAATTTAATTTTAATTAGTCACGTGACCTGTAATAAGGTTATGTATGGGAACTAAAATAATATCCTATCTTTCAATGAAAACGAAGTTTATTCTCATAAATGGTTAAAATTCTATTATAACATTATATTTTCTCGCAAAAAACTATACTAATTTTTATTTTTTACATATCTATTCAAACAATGACGTCATAAACTTATATGACGTCATAGTTCTAAAAAACAACAAATGTAAATATAAATTACCAGACTATGTATCATATGAAAAGTCGTGACAAGAGGAATCCAGACTGATTAGAATAAAATCGAACAAGGATTTACCAAACTAGAAGCAATTTAGTGTGATCTCTTGTGACCTCTCTCCAAATAAGGGCATTTACTGGTCATGTGACACATCTAATTAATACGAAATTTATAGAGTCTTGCAGAGAATTAAACTTTAGAAAAAGTCAGTTAGTACCAGCGTCATAACTTTAATGATTGAAGTACTGTATATCAATGTTTGGTTGGGGGGCCATAATGCCCCTCCCCCCAGGTGAATAGGGATAATTTTACACGGTCGGCATGTGCTTGATTCACAAATATTCTATTCTCCTAGCGGTGTTTTGACTCCCAGTTGTTCGCTGTATCTATTATTCTCTCATCTTCCCCCCGTTTTGTCTCTATTCGTCTAAACACTCTTTGAATCTACAGTTTTCCTTTTACATGTCTTTGCCTTGTTTGGTACCTTTTTGTCACCGTTGCCATATTAGGGCGATGAAGTTATCATGATAAGTCTTCTTAGAAGCTAAGATAAGCAATAGACATAAGGATAAGCCATGAAAATGAGCGGGACACATTTTTCATCGTTTTCTTTCCAAACTAGGGGCTATTTGTGCTCGTTGTCGCTCTTCATAAACTGAAGATTACAGGAGAGGTGATCAAGATTTCTAGTCCTTCATCCAGCATGTTCAACAAAATCTCCGAAATAAAATTGCAGATAACTCTAAGAAGAAATGAGTTACTTTAGAGAAATTGATTTTAACATCTAATTTAGCCTTTTTGCAATAAAATGGAATACAGTACAATGATATTGGTCGATTATTCGTAATTGTACAGTGTTTTGATCTTTATACTTTGTTTTTGACTCACACGGTGTGATACTTAGTTGAAACCTCAGTAACAACTTTCGACAATTTACTCACCCAAAGATTTAGCTATAAAGATTGATAATTCTGCATTCAAAGAGTATCAATTAACCAGCTGTCTGTATTTGACAATACTCGCAATTCATCTTGTCAAGCTCGAGCTTAATTTCTAAGGCGTAATTGAC
This sequence comes from Aurelia aurita, assembly GCA_004194415.1. Lineage (NCBI taxonomy): Eukaryota > Metazoa > Cnidaria > Scyphozoa > Semaeostomeae > Ulmaridae > Aurelia > Aurelia aurita. The sequence goes on along the minus strand of REGM01000028.1, from coordinate 1,170,338 downwards.
TTTTTGATTCTGAATTCCGTGACTATACAGATTCTTGCAGTCGATTTCTTAAGTTATTGAAAGGATTAGAAAACATCAATAAGACAGGTGATACATTATTTTTGATTTTTAAAATGTCTTAAATCAAAGGAAATGTTATTTCGTTTCCAAGATATGAGAAATTTCATAATCAGCTTTCTTTATTACACCAGTGAATTTATAAATTATCACCTGCTTTGATGAAAATTTGACAAAGATTCAAGACTGCATTGATTTCCGTCTGTTTTCTATCCTTTCATGTTTATTTTTCTATCAATCTTAACCATGATCGTGATGCCCTGCTCTGCTCTGACACTTCCATAGCTTTGCAACCATGCTGCCCCTCTTATGCCACATGCATGATTCGAGGATTAAGGCACTCAGTAGCTTCATCTTTGTTTTTAACAATTGAGAAAATAGAAGTATCGTCTGCAAAAGGCTTGATTTCACTGTGCACACCCTCGACGAGGTCATTTATATACACAAGAAAGAATAAGGGGCCTAGTACTGAGCCCTGAGGTACACCCGAGGTAAATGTTAACCAACGAGAGTTCTTTCCATTCAAGACAACTCTTTGCTGTCGATTTTCCAAAAAGCTACGAAGAAGTGTCAACAATTTTCCGGATATTCCGTAGCATTCGAGTTTATACAGTAGACCTTCGTACCAAACTCTGTCAAAGGCTTTTGATAGATCTAGAAACACAGACATTTGAAGGGAGAAAACACAAAATTAAAAATGGTTTATACCTAGATCCCTAGAAGATTAATATTTCAAGAATTTTCGGCAGACGTTCTATCTTGAAGCTAGATATATTAAAAATTAACTCCTTCATTAAAATGAAGATAAGATATTAATAATTAAAAACATTGCACAAATAGTCTTAATGGCATTTTTAATTTATTTAACGTTTCTTTCACCTCTGCTGAGTTTGATTGAAAGAACTGAAAACAAAAGAAATACAGAAGCTCCGACAGCCAACTTCGTTATAATAGAATATTTGTGTCCATGATCCTAAATTTAGACCAATCAGCACCTCCTGCGTGATGACAAGGGGTTGCGGACTCGATTAGCGATTAGCTACTTCTGTGATCCCAGCGCTTGGCGCTGAAAACCGCAACTTCACCTTCACTTACACCAAGAATGACCAGAAAATAGTTTAGTTGTCATTCTTGGTGTAAGTTGCCAATAGTTTTGTCGATGTTATTCAAAAATGTAGTTTGAAATATTCTCTCGGGAATTGAAATCATCACGCCGGGGGAAATCATCATCATTAATTTTTATTCCTAATAACTTCAAATTGAAATATGAACGTAAACATTTCTCTATCGCTTATCGGGTGGACAGTATTTTACGAGGTAGGTCAAGCAGGGCATTTTTTAAGGATTTTGAGTGGTGGGACATTTTTCAAAAGAGCCCACACTCATGGGGTTCATAGACGGGTGCTTCAGATTGTGATATATATTTTCACTTACTCTCAAAAAACGCTGGTAGTTATAAAGGCTGAATGGGTTGTTTCACATATAGATCTTAAAGTCATCTAAGAAATGAAGAGGTGTTGCTATTAAGGACATTAGCTAAGAGAAGTTAAGTTAGAGCCTTAGCTTGGGATGAGGAACCGAATTATTTCCGTTGGTTTTCGATTCATTACATTTAGCAAAATTTCATAACATCACAATCCTGCCGTTTAGATGCCAAACAATATTAGGATTGAGGCTTTAGGCTTAGGATGATGATAGAACAGATAATATTATGTAATTATTTGCCAATGCCTTTGCATCATGCTTGAAAAGGTTATTTTCGGAGAATAAACTTCATACCGGGTGTCCCAAAATGTTCGTAACAAGTTTGAATAGCTGCCATGTTTTATAATACATTCAATCAAATACCACATCAAACAAACTATTTGTGGAAAATGAGCTTAGTTTTTGCTACCTCGCTTTATAATATAACATCTTTGCAACCAAGGCACAAATAAAATACCATCAAGCGAGTTACCAAAAGCTAAGCTAACTTTCCGGAAATAGTTTTTTGGTATTTTTTATTTTTTTTATTTTTCATTTTTATATTGCTACCTATTATCCGAAGGTAGTTTTTAGGACACTGAGAAGCTAAGCTTATCGAAGCAATGTCCTGGTCCTTCTTCTCGATGTGACCACACCTCGCGATTCCTTTAGCCTGGAATTACAGAGAGTTGGCGACTCTCCTCACTTTATGTAGCAGGTTCGGCAGGGCGGGGACTCGAACCACCAACCCTCAGGTTGGTAGTCAAGCGCGCTACCATTGAGCCATCCCCACTTTTTGAGCCATTCATTCATATTTTGGTATTTCAACGAATGAATGAAACAATGCAGCTGTTCAAACTTGTTACCAACATTTGGGACACCCGGTACGTTTATCTTTTGAATGGGCCCCACAGTGGCCTAGATACCCCCTAAATATTTGGGGCAAATGCAGCATTTTGCTCGTCAGTGGTGGGGGAGGTCGTAGGGCCTAGTGGGGCAATTCCCCCACCACTCAGTATGTTAAAAAATGGCCTTAGCTCAAGCCTGTGTTTCATCGGTCAAACAGCTCAAACATTTCACCTAACATTTTAAAACCTAATGTTTGATGAAATGTTTGGCCAGTTTGGCAGTCTTATTTGGTCACATTACACTAGTTTGATGATGTTGTATGAAGTTTGATCGAGGTCAAAAATAAATTTTGTTTCCTATTGTTTTGTGAAATGCTGGATCTGTTTGACCACTTAATAAAACTTTTCGCCAAATATTAGATCTTGTTTTGATCATTGTGCCTTTGCGCTAGCTCTGCAATGTCTCGGTAACTGCACAGGCACCTTCTAATCAGAGGTTTCGAACAGAGTGTCTGATGAAATGTTAGGGACAGTGCTAAATTTATTTTATAACACGGCCAGTGCAAAACGTAACAGGGCAACTACTTTTTCGAGCTAATACAGGATGGGGTCAATACTTTTTATAAAACAAATACAGACGGGGCAGTAACTTTTATGGGCTCAAGATGACGTTAAAACATAAAAGTTTTCATTTTGAGAACAAAATTTAAGTCATGCAAGACAAGAAGTGCTTCTTAAAGAGATGTCTATAAAGTTATGCTAAATTCCCATTCATCAGTCACATCTGTTCATCTTCATCTTCATCTTCAAATTCAATTTTTTTGACAAAGACTTGTAAGAACAAGAATTGATTTAGTTATGATCATTACCTAATTCATCTGTAGTATGATATCCAATCCCGGGGGAGGTTCTTAGTATATTTTACTGACAGGATGTGTACTCCTTTCCGGGTATCGTTTTCGCTTCATTTTTCTAGCGCTGGGTATCGAAAGAAGGCAATTTGTCTAAAGCCGGTTCTCAAAGGGGGTATTTTGTTCGCGCGGACGGTTATTTCAATGATGCACAATGTATTTTTTGCGTTTTGGAGTATACTTTTCGCCGATCTTTTCTAAAGCCGGGTATCATTTTGAGTTAAAAATTCTAGAGCCAGCTCAAAAAATTATTCTTGGAGTGCACATCCCCGTACTAATGAAAGTCAAGTACCCCCGGGCATCCAATGCTCAATAGTACAGAGCAGATAAACTTTTTTTAGAAAAGGGTGACCAGGGCAGTTGGCTCTTTTGCAAAATTACACACAGGCTGAGCAGATTTTTTTGCAAAAAGTTCTCTTCTCTACTGGCTATGTAGTATAACAAATTTTGGATTGTCCCTTCGTTCTGTTTGACCACCGACTCAGAACAAGGAAAATCAAAATATGGATTTTGATATATCTTTGATGAAATGTTTGATCAGTTTGGCCGGGGCTTAAACTTGCCTAATTGTCTTCAAATTTTACGTTATGATTCCAGTTGTAACAAAGACATTATAACCCCATTTAAATGTTAGATTTCGGACAGGACCAAGGAGCAAAATGGAAAAGGATGATCCTTGCAGTCGAAATCCCCAGGAGGGGGACTTAATATTGGTATGTGACGGGGGGAGGGGGGTCAGACACAGCACCTTAACCAAAAAGCCAAAAATATACTGAACTTTGGTGCTCCAGACCCCAGAAATATATTGAACTCCTGGAACTAGTATCAATAATGCGCAAGTTAAAACACTGTCTGCTTAGGAAAAAGGCAATATTTTAAAAATATACAATATGCCAACTGGTTTTGAGGTAATGTGGTAGCTCTTTAGAGGAAAGAATACTCGATTATCTGACCCGACCACACTCTACCCCAAAAATATACTAGATATTGCAAAATTGCGACCCTAAAAATATCCAAAATTGCTTTTTCGAGACCCAAAAAGTGTCTGACCCCCCCCCCCCTCGTCACCTACCAATAGCAAGTCCCCCCTGGGTCGAAATATTAGCATTATTGCAATTTATCCATTCAATCAAAGTGGGAATTTGTCAAACTCCTTCTATGAAGCATTAATATAAATCTAAGGGATTCATCTCACTGGCAAGCTCTGCATTAAAATTGGCGTTTTTAGTTTTAAGATTAAAACAGTGATTTTTCAGTGTAGAAAATGCGATCTGTTGGAAGGTGGTATTTAAGAAGCCGAGGGGCAAATCACTGCTTAAAATCACGTACGCTCTCCAAAATAATCACATTTTAATCACACATTAATCACATTAATCACAAAAAATCACATTAAGCACAAAAAATCACATTAATCACAAAAAATCCCCAGTCAAATTAATCACAAAATATTGAATTTTAACCACATTTAGTTGCTGCGATGTTAAAAAATTAAAGAATTAGAAGGAGTGATTTGCCCCTCGTAAGAAGCCATTCAGAGGGTCTTGAAGGAGGGTCTTCTATCAAAATTTTCCAGTCAAATTTTGCGAGCAATCCCAATCAAGTTTTTTTTTATATACAGTATGTGATCAAATCCCATTCCCAGTGTATTCTTTTTGCCATTGGTCTTGCCAGTCCCAGTTCATAAAGTCCGTCCCAGTCCGAGCAGGAAAATCTTGTTCCTTGACTGTCAGTTTAGGCAAGTCCCAAATCACATCCTACCCCTTCAGGACATTCTTATTATCAGTCTCGTAAAAATTTCAAACACAAATTTTTCGACATTTCCATGACCGCTGTAACCTTTTAACAGAACCATTTAAGCTCTCTCAAACATAAGGCTTAAATCCATTCTTAAACAACAGAAAGGAGAATTTATTTCATTAACTTGTGGTTTCAACGGTTTGTATTACGTTGCCAAGTATTATGCAGTCATGTTCCGCAAACTCAATGGGCAGTTATTGTTTCATAGAATGCTAACAATTCTAGACAAAGCTTCAAGTCATAATGGAAATGATCGGATACTTGAACACTGTTTGAAAGCAGCTAACACATACAAAGGTATTTCTAGTTTCTAAAGACAACTGACTTTTATGGAAGTAAATTTGATCTCAATAAATAGCTACCGCATTCTACTACAGGTATTAAAATTGAGGCAAACTATTCATTGAACTAGAACTTTGTTGTCGAATGCTCACAGGTTCACTGAGCATAAATCGCTCCCGTAAATACGAAACAAGCATGTCTGTTACCTTTAATTGAACGAACTTTAGAGCTGAGCAAATTGTGAAAAAATAAAATAGAATCCAAACAGTGAAGCATATGCGATAACACTTCGTCTGTGGGAAACATGATAGCTAATAGCGATTGACTTGACAACAGTTGCAGAATGAACTCATACAGTTTTCGTAAAAAAAGATGCTAATGATATCAATAATACCAAGTAGCTATTCATAAAGAGGCAAACTCAGATTTTGTAAACAAAACTGCAAAGAGAGTACTGATTCGCCACAAAGCATGCCATATCGTGGGCTGTAGAGTATATAGTTGAAAGAAAACAAAAAGTACGTAAATAATTGCAAGATAGAGAAGATAGAGACCAAGTCTGATTTTCGTCAAATTTTTGTGATTGACTGCAATTACCTGCTAGCCTTTCCAGCAATATCTCGTTGTTTATATCCATTCTGCTTAATTTACCATCCAGCACATCAATGAATTAATTCCAATAAATTTCAAGATTTCATTTCGCGCCACCAACTCATTTCTGAGCTTGTTTCAACCGGTTCGTTGATTCCTCACACCATCTGATTTTGAAGGCGCATGAATTATTCAGACGTCGTTAACAACATTTTAAATCTTCCAAAGGTTTCTATTCTTTGCGAGTATAAGCCTTGATTAACCACCAAAATAAGTTCAGTGTAAGCATATTCTTTATGATCTATGTGTGTTACTATTCCTCCAGCCTATTATTCGTACGATTTCTACTACACACTGTCGAGATAATGGTTTGCGGTTGTACGCAAAACAGAATTGTATTGTTTTGTAAAAAGCCAAGTTCAGTTCAGTATAATTTTAAAATTCCACTACATGCAAAAATCTTTCTAAATTAACATACGATTAACAAATAACGAATTACAGATGGAAAAACATAAATGACAAATTGTACAATAGGATTACATAGAAGTTTATATGGAGGGGAATTTCTTGAGGGGGAGCTCTCTCAGTAGATAGACTAATCGAGGCCGCGAGGGGGGGATAACTTCCATATATAGAGCAACGGGAAAGTGCCACTCATAAGGATGGGTTTTGAACCTCGAGAATCCCTAAATATGGGTCTCAAAATGTAAATTTTCCACTAGAAATGGGTAACTTTTCAAATTGTAACAGGAAACTTATCCAGTTTTGGTTGTCAATGTTTGATTTTTTTTGCTTTAGTTCTGAAACTTGGTTGATGGTAACTTTATCTTCATAACTGTGTGTTTAAAGAGAAAAAGAGCTTGATTTGTAGCAAGTTCAAGAGGCTTTTCCCCTCCAAATCTTTAAAAATGGGTATGAAAATCGACCGAGAATCCTATGGGTCTTTCCCTAAAAGTTGGGCGGCACGTCCCCGTCATCCCAAGACTCAAGTTACCTCCCGGGAATCGAGGAGAGAGCATAAATGAAAGTTTCCTTGTAAAATGTGCTAAATATCACTGCAATGTAGTAGATAAGTCTTTAGTTTCATGTTGCAAGCCTTTCTGGTCCTCTAAGTGCCCAGTAACTAGAGATAAAGTCAAATGACGGAGATATAAGGCGATTTAAATCAGGGGCCTGGGCAATCCAAATATAGCCTATTGTATTCCATTGTATTTGATGACCTCGTATCAAATGTACTGGACAATGAAGCCACTCAGACATCTTCTGTCCTATTTTTAAACTAGGCGCTATATATCCGTCAATTGTCTTTAAGTTTTTCGTCCGCAACTTCACTAACTCATTTCAGTGTTTACATCGCAAAGAGGATTCCCTCTCGCAGCGTATCTGCCGTCTTCTAGAAAGTAGAGCGCCGTCCCAGACCTCTCCATACAGGTGAAAAGGTCTATTTCAGGTTCCCGCCAAACGCGTTCGATTGATCTGCTGAAACGAAGTATATGGCTCATATCTTTCAAATTTGTAAAAAAGAGGGTGCAAAATTCGTTCAGATTTGTCTCTAATAGAATGACTTAAAAGGAACTTGGGGTACTTTGCTGTAAATCTGCGATGGAAATTTTTTGATATCTCGATTATTTTCAAAATGGTTGAGTTTTTATTTTGTTGAAAGAATTCATGGAGAATTTTGAAAAAATTCAAATCATCGTAAATCCAAAATCCTTAGAGCAAAAATAATACAATCTTCAGGGAAAACCATAGTTTATGAATGTCTACAATATGGTGGCAAGCAGAAATCTGTCGCTCTTCTGGTTTAGGATTTAGAAATTTGATGATGTCACAGCCTCAAGTATAATAAATGCGGCCATTTTAAAGATAATCAACATATCAAAAAATTTCCACTGCAGATTTACGGCAAAGTGCCCTACGCTACGTTCCTTGCAAGCCATTCAATTCAAAGAAAATGTAATAAAATCTTACACCCAGCTTTTTTAAAGATTTGAGCCCTAAGCTCAGAAACCATCAAAATCTGGAAGTTGGGAGCCAATTTACGAGATCTTTTGTGTCTCTAAACGAGCAGAATATCACTTAAAGGTAGTAGTGTTTTGCTTCAATGGTTCATTTCATGTTTTTTTCATTTAAAAGGGCAATAATTGAAATTGGCCAACACTGTTGTATTGCATAGGAGTCTAGCTTGCGTATTATCAAGATAGTTCCGAAGTCGTGAAAATGCACTCACTTTTCTGTTTACTTTACCGCACAGTTCTAGAATATGCTTGTTAAACTCAGTTTAGAATCAATTGTAATTCCTAATAGTTTGACTTGTTGACACTGATCTGATTGATAATCTGATCATCAATACGTAGACACATTTGCTGATCATTTTTCAGCCCTAGGAACATCAGTTGGAATTTTTCAGGGTTCGCTACCATCCCGTTTTTCGCAAACCACTGTAAAATCAAACTCAGGTCATTTTCCAAGTTATTTATCACTTCTTCAAGGGTCTTATTTGTTGCGTGGAGTGTATTGTCGTCTGGTTCAAAGAAACATTCATCAAAGTACTGATAACTAGTTTCACTGTGCAGCAGTTCAGGAAAATTGCATATTGGGGCGTTTTAGGCTTGGCGGTTTGGAGAAAAATATAAGCAGGTGATTTAGGCCATCTTGAATCATAACGATGCTTATCTGCTCCTTTAAACGTTTGGGAATGTGTCCTAGTTGTAGCGACATATCAGTTCAAATTTTTCATCTTTCGTTAGCGACCTTATATCAACCTCAAAGCGACGTCACAGACGTTATTTATAGACGTTTTGTTGAAGTTGATTCGACGTTGACTTACCGGCTGGGTAATAGACTTGCTCCAAGTCTATTTCATGAAGTCCGTCTGACCGATCCCTTTTCCATAGTTCCCGGATCCGACATTCCAACATTCCATAACGGAACAAAGGGGAGAGAGCGATTTCTCTTGCTATCTCCGCTTTGTTCCGTTACAGAATGTTGGAATGGCGGATCCAGGAACTATTGGAAAGAAATCTGTCAGACTGACTTTATGAAATTGACTTGGGGCAAGTCTAGCTGAGTAACCGCCTAACATGCGAGACAATTCGCTATAGTAGAATGGTTAAATTGAAAAGAGCCAAACGTTTCTCTCCTTTGAAATTAATTCCCAACAGTCATCTAGTCATCTATACCTTTAGTTCTTTCTTCTTTTATTGTTCCTTAGTTTATTCATTTAGGATTTAGGCCACGGGTTCCCCTTCGCGTAGGAAATGTAACTCACCCTTGTTTACCTCGGATTACTTGTTTGTCTTTAGGTATAAATTTCCCGTGTACTGTGTAATTGTTCGCTGAAGATGAACCAAGTTTCGTTCGAAACGTTCAAAAATTTAAAACACATGTTTTAAGTCACTATTTAACATTTAAGGTTACTGTAACCCTTCAGGCAGCGATCAAGAAGCTCTATTTTCCACGGTGGTTCCTTCAACTATACCAAACAAAATTATATGTTATTCGAAGCAGAATTAAAAGCGGAATACCATAAAAATATTACCAGTTGATTAAATAAAAACGCATATGATTTATTCCAGACTTTAGGCGAATGCGAAAAAATCTTGGCGTACCTCATCGGGCATTGTTCGACCAAGACTATCTATTTACCAAAGACTTAAGTTCCTGAACTACAAAAGCGTGTCACAAATTTCTAATAAAACGTACTGTCTTGAAATAATGCAATTTTAAATTAATGTTAATGTCTGAAATGTCTTTTTTAACTTCCAAACTGTTATAAAAGTCGTACCAGTGGATCTATCATAAATCACTGACATAATTTTGTAGTTCTATGCTTTGTGACCCTGTTTGCCAAGTGTCAAGCGATTTGATTGGCCCGTTAGGTACGCCAAGATTTTTTGGTACCCACCAGTACCCTGGAATCACCAGGCTTTTATCAAATTGAAGCAGAAAGCCCGGGAAAAACGATTATGCTTGAAAGTGCAAACATAAAGCCGCAGGTCAAGCAACAAAGCTTTAGCGCGGTCTTGATCAATCGTTATATCAATAAAATAGTAGCACGGGATGTTATGAATATAGCTGCAAGGTCAAGTGAGTTTACTTTAATCTCCTGATATCTATTCCCGCAAGTTTTGAGAAATATGATTGCTTCTTTTAAAATGCTCAAATTTCCCAGTAATTGTGGTTATTTTTGGAAGTGGGTTGGTTAAAACGGTACTCAAATACTTAAGGTTACTGTAACCCTTAAGACAAATTTTCGATTTTTCGTTTTCGTCATAATCTGATGGTTTAAGTATTTGAGTACCGTTTCAACCAACTCACTTCCAGAAATAGCCACAATTACTGGGAAATTTGAGCATTTTAAAAGAAGCAATCATATTTCTCAAAAAATGCGGGAATACACTTCAGAGGATTAAAGTAAGCTCACTTGACCTTGCAGCTATATTCACAACATCCCCTGCTGTTATTTTCTTGATAGAACGATTGACCAAGACCGTGCTAAAGCTTTAATACTTGACCTGCGGCTTTATGTTTGCACTTTCAAGCATAATCGTTTTTCCTGCACGTTCTGCTGCAATTTGATAAAAGCCTGATTTCTCGAAACAAGATTCCGGGGTACTGGTGGGTACTAAAAAATCTTGGTGTACCTAACGGGCAAATCAAATCTCTTGACACTTGGCATACAGGGTCACAAAGCATATAACTACAAAACTATGTCAGTGATTTATGATCGATCCACTGGTCCGACTTTTTTAATAATAATAATAATAATAATAATAATAATAATAATAATAATAATAATAATAATAATAATAGTATAAATATTTATACAGGTTAAAACCTTCTCAGTGCCAAAGGCACTGTTATCAATAAGGGCCCTGTTAAAATAAAAGTATTTACATCGTTAAAATGAAAGTAATGGCATTGTTAAGTACAATAGTAGTTATAAAATCTTTGATCTTGAAGTATAAAGCAAGATGTTGAAATAGATTTAAATGGTCTCTGATATTGCCTAATAGTTCAAGTTCAAGAAATGTTCTTTCAGTCGATGTTTGAACAAAACTATCGAGTTTAAGTTTCGAATGTCAATTGGGACTTCGTTGTAACAAGAAGGACCTTGAAACAAAAATGACTTTCTTGCAGAATGCGTTCTGACTTTTGGAAGGTGCAGCGTCGAAGAATTTCCTCTTGTGTTATATTTATGATCCACTTTCTCAATATATGATGTAAAATTTGGAATAGCAGTTCCTTGCAAGCATTTGAAAATCAGTACTGATGCCTTGAATTTCTTTTGAATCATTATGGTCATGAGTCCACATTCTTTGCAACTCTTTGGCTGATTGTGAATGATCTTGATTGCTCTCATTTGCAATCGTTCAAATTTATTCGCCATCGTATCTGACACTTTGAGAACAGGAGTTGAACAGTACAATATTTTAGGCAGAACAATAGCTTTGTAGACTGAGTCAGCTGCAAAACTTGACAGTGAATGCCTCATTCTCTTTAACAGCCTTATTCGAGCTGCCACGTTCTTTAGGGTCTTTTGTAGATGGTCATTCATGTTCAGTGATGGATCCAATGTCACCCCAAGGTACTTATATCCACTTACGAAGTTAATGAGATGCTCTTTCAGCGAAACTTTCAAATTGTTTTGTGAGTAGAGCCTTTTTGCAGTTCCAAACAGCATAGATTCTGTTTTCCNTAATAATAATAATAATAAAATAATAATAATAATAATAATAATAATAATAATAATAATAATAATAATAATAATAATAATAATAATAATAATAATAATAATAATAATAATAATAATAATACTGTCCTGTTTGCCCTAGCGCCCGAGCTAACAGCTCAGTTAACATAAATGTGCGATACGAGGTGTTTATGTTAGCTACTACACATAGTATCAAACTACATGATGAACAAATACATCAGCAGAGGGTGGGGAGGTTATTCACACATAGACAGACACTTAGCTGGTTTAGAGAGAGAAAGAGAGCGAAGCCCTCGAAATGAAACGTGCTAAATGTAGGCCTTGATTACGGGAACAACCTCCGCACCCTGTGCCTCCAAATATAATTTGCCATGATTACATTCGATATTGAGCACCACTGTAGCATCTGTTTTGCAACTAATTTATCAACTGACAAAGATCTCAGTTCTCTCCAAACATCCTTCTTTATGCAACCAAGCGAGCCAAAACACATTATCTTCAATTCAACGTTCCATCGATGCCCACGTAATAGACAGCAAACACTTTCGTAACGGTCCAGCTTTTCCCGAAACGTATAATCAAAATACAAATGTTACTTCAACAATAGTGCACTTCCGCGATACATGATCAATTACAAGAATGTCGGGTTTGCGGTGTTCAATCAACATTAGTTCCGCGCGATATTCGGTGAATACTGTTTCCATTAGCTTGTTTGAGTAGACACGTAGACCAGGGTTACTCTGTGAAATAATATCTTCTATTTTATCAGCGATGCGATTGTGGCGACGACTATAAAAGTTTCCAAATTCACGGCAGCCATTCATCAAATGAGCCATTCACGGCAAAAGGGGCATAAAGGATCATGTTCACGGTTCCATATGTGCAACGTAAAGTTAGTCGGAAGGAGACTAAGTCGTGCTTTTATGCTGAATTTCACCAAAAAAATCATCAATTTTCCAATTGTAAAAAATGGAATAAGATGACTTTAAATGGATATCATCCATACCAAAATAACACCCCTGAGTTGATAATTCTCTTGCTCTAATCAAGTCACGTTTAACTGTGTGATTGAACAGAATCTTTTGTAGCGATGAAGTGTCGTCGTAAAACTTTCCATCAAGGATTACACCTGCTTTCTCATCTCTGAAAACGATGTAGATATCTAGTTTTCTTGCATAGCAAAGCAAATCCGGCCAGTCAGATTGACAACCAAAGCTGGTGTTATTATTCAAATATCCATCAATTGTAGTCTCGTAGCCAAGAAAGTTATTTTCACGACCCGATTCTGCTACTCCCCTCTTTATCATGTCAAAACTTAACCCTATTCAGCCCGGGGGGGGCATTATGGCCCCCCTATCAAGCTTTTTTTAATAGAATCTTAGCCATGAGAGATGTGACTTTGAAACTTCTTGACTTTTATCAAAATTTAATAGGCTACATAATTTTCAACTTTTAATTGTCAATTGCTTTGTCACGTGACCACTGCATGCCCTTTTTTGGAGACCGGTCACAAAGAAAATCGCAAATCCTCTGTTATTTTCTCCCCAGGAGCATAAAATACAAAGTTATATATGCCATTCGATTCGTCTTGAAGAATGCTTTTATTTGATATATAGTTTGTTAATATCTGCTTACATCCGCAAGTTTTAATATATATGACATCATACAACTTGATGACGTCATATTTTAAATAAATTAGTATATTATTCACGAAAATTTGCTCAAAATGGTGTGATTATGAATTGAGATGTCTAATTTCATTGATTAGAAGTCAAAAAGTATAATATATCACTGTAACTATTGTCTCCATTCTATTTAGTGTCTGTAAATTAGACGTAATTAGCCACAATTAGCAGATGCAATTTTCAAAATTCTAATTATCAATTAAAATGTCTTTATAGACTCATGGCCATCACTTTTGCAGCATTATTAGCTACATAACTCTAACAAATCAGTAAATATCTGGCGTTTAAGAACAGTCACTGGATTTCCTTGATTTTGCTATTGTATTTGGTTGCCTAGCAACGAATCACGTGACAAATTACTAATTATTGCTATTTTTAGATTCTCCTTTGGTCCCTAATGCATTGTGCTAAGTGTCATTTTCATACCATTTCTCGTTTCGGAAATAAACAGGGGGGCCAATATGGCCCCCCCTCGGACCAAAGTAGTAAATATCTTACCCGGGCTGAATAGGGTTAAAGACTGACGCGCAATGATAATAATAATAATAATAATAATAATAATAATAATAATAATAATAATAATAATAATAATAATAATAATAATAATAATAATAATTCACATCATATTAGCCGCTGCAAATGTCGTGGCAGATCTAGTCGGCATGAAAAAGGGCAAGAAGAAGAAGAATGAAGCTCCTATGTTGAAAAAGAGGTTATTGAGACAGACTGCTGAAATTCGAAAAGATGTATCACGAGTAGAGAAGTGGAAAGAGGGGAAACTAAAATCAGAAGGTCTGAAANAATTCCAGGGCAGTCTCTATAATTAGATATGGGGCTGGAATTGTAGACTGGCGAAAAGCAGAATTACAGCAAATGGATAGAAAAACCCGTAAATTGCTAACAATATATAGAAGCATGCACCCCCAAGGAGATGTAGACAGGACCTATTTGAAACGAAAAAAAGGCGGACGAGGATTAATAAGTGTTGAAGAGTGTGTGATGCTTGAGAAGACGAGCCTGGGTTTCTACATAAATGGAAAGGAAGAGGTGCTATTACAAGAGGTGGTGAAAGAAGATATGATGTCTGACAATGAGAATCCTAAAACTGTAAAAGAAAGACTACGCAAAGCACGAGAAGAGAGATATTACAGTAAGCCACTCCACTCGGCATTTTTCAGAGAAACAAAAGAAGTAAGGGACGAGGATAACAGTTGGCTATGGGTTAAGAAAGGGTATTTGAAGAAGGAAACAGAAGGGCTGATAATGGCTGCGCAGGATCAAGCAATAAGGACGAATTGGATAAGACATAACATTGACAAAGAAGACATTTCGCCGTCGTGTAGGCTATGTGGTGAGAGAGATGAAACTGTCAGCCATGTAGTATCAGAATGTAAAGAGTTGGCTCAAAACGATTACAAAAAGGCAAGGCATGATAAAGTGGCTGCTATCCTTCACTGGCAGATGTGTCAAAAATATGGATTTCCCACTACTGCAAAGAGCTACGAACATTTTGTAGATAAGGAAATGGCTGTCTTAGAAAATGAAAATGTCAAACTATTATGGGACTTTTCCATCCAAACAGAAAAAAAAATAGACCATAACAAACCTGACTTGGTCCTGCTGGATAAGAAAGGAAAAACCTGCTACATTATCGATGTGGCATGCCCCTTCGATACAAGAGTTGAAAAGAAGGAGAAAGAAAAGTTTGAGCATTATACAGATCTGAAGTATGAACTTCTCAAGGTTTGGAACACGGAAGTGACAAAAGTATACATAATACCAATTGTGATTGGCGCTTTAGGAATAGTCACGAAGAATGTTGAAAAATATCTTGAAAAAATTGACTTCAAACCTGGCTTAGATCCTCTGCAGAAAGCTTGTTTGTTGGGTACTGCCAGAATAATCAGAAAAGTTTTGGACTACAGCGAATAGGACAAAATAGAACACTAGAAGACAAGGAAAGACGGTTTAGAAAGAAAGACTTTAGATCTATTATCTCAAGCCACGGGAGGTGACCTGATAATAGACAAGATACTGGTATAACATCGAGACCATGAGAAGAATTGCATAATAATAAAAGTAACAATTTGTTACCGGATGAGCAGAGAGGGTGTAGGAAACAGGCAAAGGGTTCGAAGGACCAGTTACTGATTGATCGAGTGGTGTTAAAGAACTGCAAGAAGAGACAAGTGGGCCTTGCCATTGGATTGACTACAAGAAAGGGGCAAGAAAGCCTATGACATGGTCCCACACTCGTCGATAAGAAATGTATGGAAATATTCGATGTGGCTGCAACTATGCTAAGATTTCTTAGTAAAAGTATGGACTCATGGCAGACGGATTTGACATCAGGTGGAGTAAGCTTAGGAAATGTGAAGATAAAAAGAGGAATCTTTCAGGGAGACAGTTTGTCACCTTTGCTTTTTGTGTTGATACTGATTCCCTTAACCCTGTTATTGAGAGATGTTAAAGCGGGACATGATTTAGGAAAATAGCAAGGACTGATAAATCATTTATTGTTCGTGGATGAATTGAAACTTTTCGGCAAGACAGAGAGACAACTTGAAAATAAACTCTGTTAGAATATTTAGCTCTGACATCAGTATGGAGTTCGGAATAGAAAAATGTGGCATGTTCGTGATGAAAAAAGGCAAGTATGTAAAGAGTGATGGTATCAAGCTTCCAAATGAAAAAGAAATCCAGGAGATTGATTTAGAGAAAGGTTACACGTAGTTGGGGGTATTAGAGGCCGATGCAATCAAAGATAAAGATATGAAGGAAAGATTGAGAAAGAGTACATAAGGCGGGTGAGAAAAATATTGAAGGCAAAGCTAAACGAAATGAACAGTATCTCAGCCATAAACTACAGGGCAGTCTCCGTTGTGAGGTATGGGGCTCGTATTATAAAGTGGACAAAGGGAGAACTTGCACAGTTGGATAGAAAGACGCGTAAATTGTTAACGATCCATCGAGCCTCCCATTGCCGAGGAGATGTCGACAGATGATACGTGAAGAGAAGCCGAGAAGCCAAGGCGGCAGAGGATTGATCAGCGTGGAAGATTGTGTGAATATTGAGATTAATAGCTTGCGGAGATATGTAGAAGAAAGTAATGAATATCTGTTGGTCGCAGTGAAAAATGAAAAAATAGTAAGGGAAGATAAAGAAAAGGCAACAATTCAGTTAGAAAAGCAAACAAGATATAGAAGTAAAAGCTAATAAGGGAAATTTTGTATGGCTACAGATGAGGTCAGAGACGAAAAAACATAGGAATGGTTGGAGAAAAATAGGATAAAGAAAGAGACCGAAGGTTTTTAATGGCAGCGCAAGAACAGGCGATCAGAACGAAGTACATCAGAAAAATTATAGACAAGGAGGAAATCGATTCAAAGTGTAGGATGTGTGGTGAGCGGGATGAAACTGTAGCTCATGTTCTGGCGGAGTGCAAGATGTTGGCGCAGTGTCAGTATAAGAACTGGAGACACGATAAAGTGGCACAGGGACCCGGGGGAGGGGCACTTGGCACCTGATGTGTTATCATGCTCGTACAAAAAAACACACGAAAGGGTACCTTCCTTCAACGCAGGCACGGGCCCGCGTTTAGGGGTGCCAATTCGACCATAATTTCAAAAAAGGATGTACTTTTTTGTATTTGATAAATCAAAAACGCTTCAGTGATGATATTTTTAAACAAGCGTTTTAAAATAAAATTTTGTTGCCGAAAATCAACATGTTCATTCTAGCTCAAAATGTTGCCGACGTTTTTTTTATACCAATCTAAAATTTTACAATAACAGAACTTATTTACAAAACGATACCACAGGGAGCATGAGAATGCATTGCAACCCTGCGGCCTTAGCAATAAACATAGAAAATTTACATGAAAATAATCAACTAACAGATTATAGCATAAAGTACAAACTACGAAAAGAAAGAAAATAATACAGAGGTGGCCGACATTTTGGGGAACAGTATAGGAAACCATACACATGATCCACCATTCGTGGTTAACAAGGTCGGCATAAATGTTACCAACAAATGTTCACCGGTGTGTAATGAGCTTTGAAAGACTTTGATAAAAACCGTCTTTAGATTTGTCACAAACAGATAAATTCGAAAACGACACACCGAATCTACGTCACAAAAATTAATTCGAATGAGAAAGATCAACTTTCAGTGTCCTTTCTTCAAACTTGACAGACAAACACAAGAGGACAATTCAGAAAAAAGCATCATTTTATCTTTCTTATTGTGTTTCAAATTAGATACTTATGCCAACAAGTTAAAGACAGCTATTATTTTTAGTATCCTTCATTGGCAAAATTTGCAACATTCCATGTTGAAGTTAATACTTCTTGATCCTACAAAGAAAAAGAGCTCATAAATTACAAGAACAAAAAAGCCAAATGCAATGAGAAAAAGGTAAAAGGAAGAAAAAGTGAAGAAAAAAAGCCGTTATTATTCGCCAGCTTCACCCCGTTTAGACAAAGACATAGCAAGCCTTATACTTCGATTCTTTTCGATATACAATCATTAGAAGCTCTTCAAACCCAAAATCTAAGAAAGATAAAGCAATTTTTCAATAATCTTGAGTATGCCTTATTTTGGAGGTTAGATTTATTGTCAAACAACGAACTTGCTAAATAAATTGAAGATCCAAATTCAATAATTAACATTTTCGTAACACTACTGTTGATTGTATTTTCAGTTTATTCGATGAAGTTTTCACCTCTCGGTGCATTCTGAAATGGTTACCGGATATGAAACACAATACAAATTCAATAGTCATAATTTCGACATTTTGCCTTAAAGAATTTCCATCATTTTGCCGTAACACGAGATTTAACCTAACCCTTAACATGTATTGTAATACAGAGGCAGTTTTGGGCCTGTTTACATGGGAGTTTTCAGCCCGGGCTGAAACTTCAACCCTGTTACCCGAGGTGAAATTCTTCTGCCATTACATGGAGGGTTTCAGCCCGGGCCGAAAGTCTGTCTAGCATCAAAGCTAGAGGAAAACACATGCGCCATCGATATTTCAGCCCCGGCTGAAAAAATATTTGCCTTTACATGGGCGCATGTCTTGCAAAAAAATGGGATTAACACCCTAATTAAGGGATTAACGTTTCATCTCGGCTAGCGCAAGGCAAGCTGAAATTTTAGCCCGGGGTGACTTTTCAGCCCGGGGCGAAACTTCCTCCATGTAATGGCAAAGTGATATTTACAAGCATTTGACCGTAGAGGAGGGATGAAATTTCACCTCGGGTAAACAGGCTGAAATTTCAATCCGGGCTGAAAATTCCCAAGTAAGGGACTGTTCATTATTTACAGAGGGGTTGATACCGAAGAGAAATGGGTTGGGTAAAATAAATTTTCTGACATGAATAGGTTGGATAAATATTTTTCCCATCAACTTTTGAGTTGGGTAAGAAGATTTTTGGGACCAGAAAACATTTCTCTTCGGTACCAACCCCTCTGCACATAATGAACGGTCCCTAAAGAGGCCCTTAAATAAAAAAAATCATGATTTCAATAAGTTGTAGTGATTTCCTTTGCACGCTCTTTGCTTTCAGGATCAATGCTAAAGTCCGTTTTCAAAGTCTTGGGACTTAATTTTTGTCTTAGAACAACAGACACTCTAGTGTCTAAAGTGCTCCAAAAACTAATGGGTGTCTAAATAAAAGTACAAGCGTTTGAACAGTTCCTGCGGAGGAACCTTATTTTCGAAAATTGTTTCAGAAGTAATTTAGATGAAAGGCGAGACTCAAGAAACAGAGAAAGAATGGGAAGTGACGATGCAGCGAAATAAGTAAAAGTTGGAAAAAGCAGACCACGAATGAGACCTTCGAACAGTAACAGAAAACACTGGTATGAACTTGTGTAATAACATATTAACTTCCTTGTCTCGATTTGTGCTTTACTTGAATTTAGGCAAGATATGCAACTAATTTTGTACATGTACCTTTTTTTAGCCTTCTTGCCAATAAGAGGCTTGCAACATTGATGCCTGATATCATTGAGACCCGTATCATCACCTCCGCTATCCCTTACTCTTGTGTTTATCCCACAGATGAACTGAAATTTAGGGCATTCTTTGAATCTGCTCCAAGTTCCCCATTCCTTGCCCTGACCTTTCATATTTGCATCAACCTCTTTCCATGTCCGTCCATCTCTGCATTTGTATTCGACATTATCCAACGCTGTGTCATCCCTGAGCAGTCCAAATCCTTTGTGCTTTTCAACATTTTGCCTCCAACCAGTCAGAAAACTTCCTTTAGGGCACATGTAAGGTTTTTGTGACCACTCACCCTCGGTTCCAGTTTTAGAGCAGATGTCCGCAGTGTCACATTTTAGACACACAGCATTAGCTCCTGAATCATCACCAACACCTTGCTGCTTTTCTGCTCTTAGTAAGAACCCATTTGCGAATATTCCATTCTCACAGCTCTCGATGCCACCCCAAGTTCCTTGCTCACCACGATCTGAGTCCTGCTCTATAACAACTCCAGGCATCCATTTGAGTTCTGCAGCGAGAAAAAGTAGATAGATTCAAGTTGAATTCCAATACGTGTTGATCTATTCCTGATAAAAAGTTTCGGTGTTTGGAAAATCACAGAATATCGAAAATACAAACAAATAATTCCAAATTTTCTTTTTGAGTAATTGCATTAACGAT
The DNA here is from genome assembly GCA_004194415.1 of Aurelia aurita. Lineage (NCBI taxonomy): Eukaryota > Metazoa > Cnidaria > Scyphozoa > Semaeostomeae > Ulmaridae > Aurelia > Aurelia aurita. Next base: position 1,150,313 of record REGM01000028.1, on the reverse strand, counting down.
CAAATAAATTTCAGCCATATTTACTATCCTTGGCATATTCAGAGGTTTGTTGAGCAAACTGGTTCTGGAGCATATTACGAAATTAGAAATAGTTTTGAGAGATCTATCTTTTCATCTTGTTAAATTATCCAGACAGGTCTGTAATGCCATAAACTAATGTTGTGATCTTGCTCTAATCAAAATATAATGCAAAATTGCATAATTAAGGCCTTACGCAAGATTTAAAATTTCTTATAAAATTCCTTTAAAGATAAGGCTTTTCAAGCTAACATTTTAAAATTGCTATCAGAAGCACAGATTTAATTTATTGTTAAAAAGATCTGGTTTTGGAAACAAGTAATGAAAAGAAAGTTCAAAGACTGGGCTGATTTTTCAAACATCAAACCTTTGTCTTGACCCACCCTGGAAACATTTCATAGGTTGGAAAAGTGAAGCAAAAACGTTGCCCTTAGGATGAAACAAAAATGTTGCCACTTAGATTTCTCATACCTGTGACATATAACCGGAAACAAGGCCGTACACATAACATTTTCAGCGGGTGGGGAGGGGGGGGCAGTAAATTCTTGAAGACTCAGAGTGGAGCAAGGGCGCCTACCCAGTTGTGTGTGTTTTGGCCATTGTTCTATTACGTGATAGAGTACAAAGAGCACTTATTTTTGGATTGGTTTATAGTTTTGTGCCTACTTTATAGTTTTGTGACTACTTTATAGTTTTGTGACGAGTTTATAGTTTTGTGACTACTTTATAGTTTTTTGACAAGTATATAGTTTTGTGACGAGTTTAAAGTTTTGTGACGAGTTTCACTTGTAACAAATGCAAGTCATGTCACATTTTCACGTCTGACGCGTTAGTTCAAGGTTTGTCAAACAATACTTGTGCCATAGCGGGGGTAAGTCTTCAAAAGGCGGTACGCCCTAACAGCCCAGCATGCCCGTAGGAAGCAACTGCTGATTGGGGGGCTTTTGTTCTTAAAACAATAGAGACCAATACATCTAATTTCTGCAATGCGTCGTAGCACCTTTGTTTTCAAAACTATTGGGGGCCTCGAGCTCCCCCTGCACCCGCTTCCTACGGCCTACAGCCCAGCGAGCCCTATGATAATGACATGATTAACTTGAATTGTAAAAAGAAGCATTACCCCCTGTTAATTAAACAAAAGTGGGATTAAACTCTTTGTCAAAATAGATGTCACGTGAAAATGCCCGCGAATAAAACAATTGAGTAGTTTTGCATCAATTATTGTGTGTTGTTTCAAATCTCACGTGGCATGTTATTTGAGATGGACTTCACATTACATCGCTGAGAAGTGACAGAACCCCCTGGAACTAACGCGTCAGACGTGAAAATGTGACATGCTTGCATTTGTTACAAGTGAAACTCGTCACAAAACTATAAACTCGTCACAAAACTATAAACTCGTCACNTGTTAATTAAACAAAAGTGGGATTAAACTCTTTGTCAAAATAGATGTCACGTGAAAATGCCCGCGAATAAAACAATTGAGTAGTTTTGCATCAATTATTGTGTGTTGTTTCAAATCTCACGTGGCATGTTATTTGAGATGGACTTCACATTACATCGCTGAGAAGTGACAGAACCCCCTGGAACTAACGCGTCAGACGTGAAAATGTGACATGCTTGCATTTGTTACAAGTGAAACTCGTCACAAAACTATAAACTCGTCACAAAACTATAAACTCGTCACAAAACTATAAACTCGTCACAAAACTATAAAGTCGTCACAAAACTATAAAGTAGTTGCAAAACTATAAAGTAGGCACAAAACTATAAACCAATCCAAAAATGTTGTGATTTCAGGGGGTGGAATCTGAAATAGATTTGAATGGATGCTATTGAGCCCTTATTGTTTTTTGGAGAATGTAAAAGGCTGGCTACCCCCTTGAATAAACTCGTCAGAAAAGTCGTCAGAAAAGTCGGAACTCGTCAGAAAAGTCGGAACTCGTCAGAAAAGTCGGAAGTCGGAACTCGTCAAATGGCACGTATGGGCCACCGTACTTACTGTCTTATCTTTCTTCAATCCGGATTACGTAAGAATAATTTTGCGGTTTCAAATTGAGGTGCAAATGTAATACGATATCAACGGTCACAAGAGATGACCGCATGGAGCCCGACAGCACAATTTTTGAATGTCACGGATTAACAAAAATTGTCCTCCTGTTTGGGGTAACTGTGGTATTACGGCTCTTCAGAAATTACAAAAGTTGCAAAATAGAGCAGTTAGGATAGTTACAAATAGCTTCCTCGCAGCCTCTTATTAAACAGCTTGGCTGGCTAGATTTACAACAAATGATAGACTTTGAAACAAAAAAAATTGTTCACAAGTCACTGCACAATGAAGTGCGTGATTATCTGCAAGGTCTGTTCAAAAGAGTCTCTGATGCATGCGTCAGGGAATTGCGCAATTCCAAATTGGATTTGAACCTTCCGCTGTTGATAATATCCCTTGGTCAAAAGAGCTTTTCTTTCAGGGGAGCCAACCTATGGAACAAATCAGGATCTGAAGGAACTACAAGTAGCTTCTCTGCTTTTAAGAAAGCTGTTACGTGATCCACGATAATATATCGACTTTGAGTTTGTTTACTTTATGTATGAAACATTGTAACTAGTTAGTTTAGGTTTTCTTTTTGTTTAGTTAACAAGGCAAGCTGTAAAGCAATATTTATATATTTTGATGTTTTTACCCTGTATAAAGAATTAAAAATGAAATGAAAAATGAACAGGGTAGCAATTGCTCAATGTACTATGTCACGAAACAGTACTGTGAATCAAACCAATCACGTATTAACAGGATAGCATTTCTCTGTGTACTATGTCACGAAACAGTGCTGTGCATAAAACTAGAGGTAGCCGCAATTCAGTGGAGCGAGCGAAGTGAGAGAAATGTCGATCCGGGGGCTTGCCCCAGAAATATTTTTGAGACTATGCCCTTTAGATCACTTGAAAACGCCCATTTATACTTGTTTAAGAATAAGTATCTCATGAATGCCATGCTCACGAGCTGTATAAATGGTTTTAAATTCAATTAGAGATTGAAACATTAGCTGGAAAGCGCAGCTTTATTATGAACTTTATTATTAAGACCACGACGAACAACATTTTGCGCGTCATTTCAGAAAAAGAGACAGTGACAAATCCAGTGTAAAATCGACATCTCCAATTAATTATGACATGTTGACAAATCCAATATTATATAAAAAGTTAGACTAGGCCATGTTTACATTAGTACGTTTCGAGACGAGCTTGTCTCATCTTCAGCTAAATAAAAATAATGCGTGTGAGTTTTTATAGTAAAAATTATTCGAGAGTGATGCATAATTAAAATTAACGATCGTACGATTTCTAAATAAGGAAAGGCTATTGAAATTAAACTAAATAAGAAAGTCCATTAAGATTTAAAAAGATACAACGGTATGGAAGTATTTTGTTGGTTGAGCGTCGGGCGGTCATTCGGGATCGGTAGGCTTTCATCTATCAACAAATCAAACTTTTTGTTGTCAGTAGAGCCGAATTGTTAGCACTTAGAAAACTTTCCAAGAATAAGGATATTGTAATTTTACGCCCAGATAAAGGTAATGGTGTCGTCATATTGAATGAAATAGATTATATAAATAAGGTTGAAATTCTCTTATTAGATGTTTCTAAATTTAGGAAATTAGATGCTAATGTATTGGATCTTTGCCTTAAACTGAAAGGCAAACTTATTCGTTTTCTTAGAGATACTTTACTCAAGAAACAGTGTATTTCTGAATCTGATTATCATGACCGTTCTCCCCCAGGGAGTAAACCTGGTATTTTGTATCGGCTACCGAAAATGCACAAAGAAAATTGCCCTGCTATGCCCATAATGTCAGCTATAGGAACATATAACTACCGCCTTGAAAATTTCCGGTCCCAATTCTACAACCTTTGACGGATAATCAGTATACTGTGCACCCAGGGGGGGTGGGCATATACGACTTGTGGATGTACGGGGGTCTGCCGCCTGGTTTTCAGAAGAAAGCTACCCTCTCCTAATTGCCAAAACTCGCCTTCGTACCCACTTTTATGATGAATTTTGGAGGAAAACTACCCATTTTAAACGATTTTTGCTGATTTCAGCCAAACAGACCCATGTCTAAGGAAAATCTGCCAAAAAATGACCCTTGCTTAGACAATTTTCGGCCCAAAACCCACCCAGATGGGCGGCAAATACCCGTACTCACATAATGCTATGTACCCCTCCTCCTGGGACTGTGCACAGTTNTATATTTGAGATTGGGGGGGTGTCACACCCCTCCACACCCCCCCACGATTTTCGCCCCTGACCTGGTATTTTGTATCGGCTACCGAAAATGCACAAAGAAAATTGCCCTGCTATGCCCATAATGTCAGCTATAGGAACATATAACTACCGCCTTGAAAATTTCCGGTCCCAATTCTACAACCTTTGACGGATAATCAGTATACTGTGCCCCCAGGGGGGGTGGGCATATACGACTTGTGGATGTACGGGGGTCTGCCGCCTGGTTTTCAGAAGAAAGCTACCCTCTCCTAATTGCCAAAACTCGCCTTCGTACCCACTTTTATGATGAATTTTGGAGGAAAACTACCCATTTTAAACGATTTTTGCTGATTTCAGCCAAACAGACCCATGTCTAAGGAAAATCTGCCAAAAAATGACCCTTGCTTAGACAATTTTCGGCCCAAAACCCACCCAGATGGGCGGCAAATACCCGTACTCACATAATGCTATGTACCCCTCCTCCTGGGACTGTGCACAGTTCCTCTCGTTTGTGAAAGAAATCACCAGCTTTAGATCAGATAACAAAACTGTAATGGCCAGCTTTGATGTGTCTAGCTTGTCTACCAATATTCCTCTTGATGAGACAATTATTATTATTACTGGTACTCTTTTCAGATAAACAGACACACAAAGGTTTGAGGATGGCTCCTTTAATAAGATTCAGTTTAAGAAACTTCTTGAATTAGCTGTGAAAGAAAATTATTTCATTTTTAATAATCAGTAATATGTATAATATTTATAATCAAATAATATTTCAGACAGAACATCAGATACCTTTCCAAGGAGGAGTGTTCTCTGCTGATTGAACTCTTGGCAAAGCAGCATAAAATGCTCGGTATTTTCCACACCATCATTTGATAAGCACATAGGATCAGAAATATCGCAAAAATTTTGCCGAAACTTATGCTCTCTCAAGACGCTTAAGCCTACCCTTAGCTGAGTGAGAAATCTAAGACCATTGGGTTCAAAAACTCCATATGTTTCATACTGTTGGGGTCTTATCAGTTTAATAAGCCTGGACTTAAAAATTGCCAACGAAACAGAATTACGTGTCTCAGGATCAAAAATATTCCATTCATTTATGCAAAAAGGAAAAAAGCTATTTTTTAATGTGTCGGTTCTGTATCTAAAGGCTGGAATGCAGTCACCATGCCTCAGCGCATACCGATGAAACCTTACATCTGGAATTATTGCTTTCAAGTAAGACGGAGTTAAATCATTAATAATTGTATAGAACAAAGCCAACCTTCGGTACCATCTTCTATCTGAAAGTGATTCCTAACCCAGCTCATGGTATATCTTATCTCTCGATGTACCTTTCCAAGCGCCCGTGATAGCTAATGCAGCAGCATAATGCAAAGATTCTAACCTGTTCATAAGATAGTGCATAGAACTGCTCACATTATAGGGATCATCAAGATTGGGGATATGGTAAATCACAATTCAGTGGCGGAAATTGAGCCTTTGGAGTGGGGGGGCAAGCGCAGTGAATTTTCCGAGTCATTTGTTTGAGGTTCATACAGCGAAAGAAAACGGTCTCAGCGGCGTGGCCACGATAAATTAACTGGGGAGTAATATAATGAGGGGGTCTGAGGGCGTAGCCCCCAAGAAAATTTTTTGAGGACACGCCCTCTACTTTGGCTTAGAACGCATCTCTNTTTATAAAATAATTTTAGTGAACGGCCTACTGTGGAAGAATTTGAAAGCTGAGAAGAACTTTCTCCTGCCACTGTTATTTTGCTTTCCTGGTCCATTAAATGAATATGAGGTGAAAGGTTGGTCTTTTACAAGTGAAATGATGCTTACTTCAAAATCATTGAAGCGATAATTATTTTTCTGCATATTTTTTTACTAAGTGGGGTAATGTGGGCCTACTGAGAATTCAGCCATAACTCAAATTCAATGAAGCCTTGAATTGCTTAAAATTTCGCACTTATATTCATCCTGCCACGTTGTTTTGTGTCTAAAATGTAAAAAAAAGGCTTTGCCTTTACTGCAAGTGCTGTCTTGTAACCAGCAAATGGGCGAAACAAACTGCAAAAGTTTTTATTTGATCATTACTATCAAATTCGATCACGGCCTTCCAAGTCAAAACGATGGTGGATCACCGCATAAGGATAGCAATTTTATTTTCGTCGCGGGTACGGGATTGCTTGCGATAAAAGGCAAAGATTGCCACTTTATCGAATAGAAAATAGTTGGGAATATGATTCCATTAATTTTTTTATCATTTACCTTTTTCATAATCCCCTATTATGCGAGTTTTGAAAATAGACCCACTTTTCCCGCTCGTCGGGAAATGTGGGCCTATTTTAGTTTCCTAAAAAGATAATTTTTTTAAAATATCCAACTGCGTCTATCAGAGCTGAGATTTTTTTGGATGAAACAAGAAGCATTGAATGTCAATTAAACGAAAAGTTTGAAAGTACTTGCATTTTATTATCGTTTTACCAGCTATGTATTTTGAGATTTTGCTCAATTTAGACCCACATTACCCCACCCTACCCTACAGTCTCAGGGTGAAAAAGAATCTCTGCAAATTTCTAGGAAACGCGTACCCCCATGTTGATTTTCGCGTTGTTTTTCAATCAGCCAAACGCATTGAAAACTTTTTTCCTTTCAAAGATCGTGTCTCTGCACAAATGTGTTCTTCTGTTGTTTACAAGTTCACATGTAGTAGCTGCCAGTCTACTTATTATGGCAAAACATCATAACATCATTTTATTGTTCGTTGTAGGGAACATTTAGGAATAAACAATAAAGGAATAAGTGTAAAGGGTGCTTCTTCATCCATTAGGGACCATATTAATGAAACTGGTCATGCCGCGTCTTTTGAAGATTTTTATATTTTGGATAAAGCCAAAAACAATTTTGATTTTTGATACATGAAAGCCTACTAATCCTGAGGGACCGCCCGACGCTCAACCAACAAAATTCTTCCATACCGTTGTATCTTTTTAAATCTCAATGAACTTTCTTATTTAGTTTAATTTCAATAGCCTTTCCTTATTTAGAAATCGTACGATCGTTAATTTTAATTATGCATCACTCTCGAATAATTTTTACTATATAAACTCACACGCCTTAATTTTATTTAGCTGAAGATGAGACAAGCTCGTCTCGAAACGTACTAATGTAAACATGGCCTAGTCTAACTTTTCATGTAACTGTGGATTTGTCAACATGTCATAATTAATTGGAGATGTGATTTTACCCTGGATTTGTCACTGTCTCTTTTTTTGAAATGACGCTCAAAATGTTGTCGTGGTCTTAGCAATAAAGTTCACAAATAGAGATTAGCAAGAAGGCAAGCGAATCAAAAGACAACAAAACAGTTACTGTATTCTTTAGGAGCATTAACTCTTACAGTGACCATTCACATAGTTTCATGAGTTCATCTAAAAGTCTAATAGCAAGCTTTCATACCGATCCTACATAGCTCATTGATCCTATTTGAGAAAAGAGCAAACACTTTGCTTGCATACGAATAGCATAGGCAATTCATAAGCATAACTCAACTTCACCACAGTACTACAGATCAGTCATAAATTTAAGTTTTAAATGCCAAGATTCAACCAAAAAAAACTTAAATTTACAGGATAAACTTCTCAACAATTTTAATGAGACTTTTTGTAGATGGTAAAAAGATTTGGGCTGCGGTCTATGGTACCAGTCCCATCTATAAGTGTGTTTTATCTGATTAAGTTATGTTATCCAGCAAATAAACGTTGTTGGTAATTTTTGAATATCTCCATGATTTCAGAAGTCGAATCAATATGATACTTTACAATTACATACAAAAGTTTACTTTTGAAAATTTCTGGGGGCAACTGCCCCCTTGCTCCCTCCCCACTTTTTATCCTTTCTCTCGATTTGACCACATCCCGTGATTCATTTAGGCAGGAATGCAGAGAGCTGAAGACTCTCCTCACTCTAGGTAGCAGGTTTGCCAAGGTACAGGGCAGGTAGTCAATGCACCCACCTTCAAATTGATTTGACAACCCACTACCATTGAGCCATCTCTGCACTACGACAGAGGCTGTCCTGAGGCATACAGTGACATTTACGAAAACCAGAGATGTTAAAAGTAGATAAAGAAATTAATCTGACGATCATCTATCCATTTTCGCAGTGTGCTGCAAACCATATTTGCAAATGTAAACCTATCAAAATATAATCTACTATTAAAGAACATTTGGAAGACTGATCTGGTAGTCCAATTTTGGTTATTTTCAAGCGTATCTATATTTATTGGGACAGCCGGTGGAAGTATTCAATGTAATAAAAAATATAAGTTAAACATACGTCGAGAACAAATTCTGCCATCTCCTTGATATCCAGATTTGCATTTGCAATCGTACTGTTGTTCTGTGTCATCGCTGTTTGGGTTGTCATTGCATACTGCATTTACACTGCACTGGCTACCTCCACTGCATCCTTTCGGTGGACCACCACACTGAATATTTGGTAAGCGATTTGATTTTACCTCTTCGCAATAGCCCTACCAAATTAGAGTAAATACAAGCGTTGGTAGGTGGTAATAGATGACTGCGCTAAAGATAGTAACAGGGAACTTTTTTAGCACGAGGTTTGATTCTCAAAGGACTTCGATTGATTTGATAGTTAGATTCATCATGGGATGCAAAGGATCCTGGTCATAATTTTCACGTTACCAACTTTTATGGTCATCTCAAAAGATGAAGCATTTTCTCGTTGACGTCAGTGGGAGAATTTAAAATGATCATAACATAAAAACCACCCAAAGCATCGGTGAAATTCCTAAAGGCAGATCAAATGTTGATTCATGACCCGGCCGAATGATTTTTAAACACTCGAATCATGAAACTTCTCTGGGGCTATTTAGAATTTTTGATGAAGGTAAGAATTTATAGACGTTATCTAAAAAGTTGCTAGCCGAAAGAAAATTGTTTTTCTTTTTTCCATGAATCTCTACCCTTCTATAACGTTTTGGAAATTTGAGGCCTATTTACATGGGAGTTTTCAGCTCGGGCTGAAATTTCAGCCCGTTTACTCGAGGAGAAATTCCATCCCTCCTCTGCAGTCAAATGTTTGTAAATATCAGTTTGCCATTACATGGAAAAGTTTCGCCCTGGGCTGAAAGTTCATTCAGGAAAGAATTTTATACAAGCCACTCAATGTACCTATGTCGATTCCTTATAAATTTTAAACTGCAGACAAACAGATCAAATATCATCATTTGAAGGAAATTGAGAATGAATAAAGGAGGAATAAAGGTATTCAGCTGAAATTCTTCTAACGTCTTTGCAAGTAATAAAATGAAACATTGACCACGTGCCTACTTGCTACAAACGATGGCAACACATATCAAGAAAAACAGGATTAAGCATAAAAAAAACTGTCGAAAATAAATTGAGATCTAAAGAGGAACAAATATCTCAGGCAACAAAATGAGGAAAGGTAAATACCACTGACCAGATCATGATGAATCAGGGCTGGAGTGATAGCTCTATTGAAGCGCAATTTCGTCGCAGGCTTAATTTTCAAAATTTGTATATAGAACTGTGGTGTATTCCCTTGCTAATTCTAGCGATGTTCACAAAAATACATGAAACTTTGCCTCCAAATATAATCTGGATTTTCATCAGTGGATTGATGAAAGAATCTTTCAAATCGGTTTTTTAGATTAATTTCTATGACTTTCTAAAAATGAGCAAGTTTTATTTTGCTCACCTAGTAACTATTCTTCACTCTGTCGATATTTCTTTCTGAACCATTTTTTCTAATTAATGCTATTTTCATAGACGGGATCTGGTCTCAATGAGAAATATCAATTTCATGAGCATACCTCTAAGTAACTTGTCAAATCTGCTTTCAATTTCTTGTAGTCAACACCATCTTCCTTTTTAAAGAAAGCAGGCCCAAACAATTCAGTGATACTTCGGAGTCTGTATGATGTTGGTAAAGGATTATTTATTGCTTCAGCCATCCAAGTTTCTGCTTTCCCTTTAGAAAAAATTATCTCAATTATCTCAAGATCTTCGAGGAAGGCAATGAACTGTTGGTATAGTAGGTACACGCAAATAAGAAACGATAATAGCTATAATGTACCTGCAACAGATACAGAACTTTTAGCTGTTACAATCCAGAAATAATCTAAACCTTACCGTTGACCGGTCCTATCAAGTGCCAAAAGCAGAAAAGAAAATTAGCAAGCCAGCCCGAAATCAAGCAAGCAAAGAATCAACATAGCAAGAAAAGAAGATCCACATATAAGTCAGCAATCATGCAAGTAATCAAGCAAGCTGGCAAGGAAGCAATCCAGTATGCAAGCAAACCAGCAAACAAGCAAGTAAGCCGTCAAGCAGGAAATCAAGGTAAGCCAGAAGGCAACGAATCAAGTTAGAAAGCAAACAAGCAGCAAGGAAACAAAGAAACAAAGACGGGCAGCAACAACGAACTTGCAAAACCAGCAAACAAGCCAAAAAAATACGCAAGTAAGCACAGCAGAAACACAGCCTGCAAACCAGGTGGCAAACAAGCAAGCTAGTATGCAGGTCGGCAAGCAAGCTAACCACCGGGGGGGGGGGGGGGGGGGTACTCACTAATATTCGTTGACAGGTATGTGGCCCTCATAAGGGTGTGGTTTGCAAGGAAAATCCTCTCTAAAACAGGGAGTAAATAATAAATTCCTTAAAAATGGGTCTAAACGCGAAATTTCTTTAAAGTCTATTGTTTATGTCAATGCTGAAGGCAAAATTTAAAATAGACAGGTCTTTAGTTTGCACTCACCATCTCTAGGGGGCCTGGATCCAAGAGTTACTACTTTCGTTTCTTCAACAGCCTTTTCGAATTTATCCTTCTGATTGTCAGTAACTTTTAATTCAGCCTCTGCAGATCCTTTGCCTATAGGGCCAGCCGAAACAGATGCAGTTGTTTTAATATCAATTCCTTGCTCCTTTAGTATTTCCTGAGTTTCTTTCGACATTTCTTGAAGCTTTGTGAATCTAGAAAAAGAGGATTGGTAAAAAGTATCTCAAAAACTTAGTCCGCTCTGTCCTACTTTCTTCCCTTACTTTCAATCATTTATTACAACCTAGGGTATTAATTATTATTTTAAAAACGTTATAATAATATTTCAAGATTCAAGTTGCTAGAAACGCAGTCAAAGAAATTCGTCGAAGCCACATAATTTATTTCATTTGGTTGGAATGTTTGCATCATTTTTGCCAGCGAAAAATTACATTATCCAAAAATTATTGAATTGCTATGAGACAAATGTTAAAATTGTCAGTTGGCTTAATGAAAACTACTGTTATCCTATTTCAACCAGGTAAATTTGTATCGCTTGATTACTGAGGGGGGTGTATTTCACCCTCCCCCCCTCAAATTATCTCCACACAAATAACAGCTATGGCAATGACACTTCCAATGTGAACAAAGAAGAATCCACAAACAATTTTAACAAAATTGAGCTAATAGCATAAAAAGGTGTTTTTTACTAACTAATTGGGTAAAATCAGGGAAAACTATCCAAATACCTGCTTCATAGAAGGCTAGATTCAATGCAATGTTGTTAACACAATAATGATGATTAAACACCATAAATTTCACATTTAATTGATGAAATCAAACAGCGTCATCAATATCTGAAATCATTGCATGATTTTTCATGCTAAAATTATTAATAAATTAGAACTACGACGTCATAAAGGTTTATGCCATCATAAAATTAAAAATTGTTGATGTCAGCAAATATAAATAAATTATATATCAAATGCCTATTTATTTTGTAATTGTTTTAATTTTTAGATGAATATAAAGAAAGGGACAATAAATGTTACAACTCCTCCACAGTAACCGCACAAATGGGACACAACTCTTTTGGACACCCTGTATATATATTGTTGAGATTCAAGAACAACGAAAGAAATTAGAGCCATTTTAAAGATTTTCTTGTAATCTGTCTCCAAATAAGGGTATCTGGTGGTCACGTGGTTAAACAATAGGCATTGAAACTTTTATTTTTGATTGCAAATTAAATTTCCCTAAAATTCAGAAAAGGTCAGCGTTATAGCCATAATAATAATAATAATAATAATAAGTAAGCTAAATCTCCATTTCGGAGCAGTACCCACTAACTGGGTATCACAAGCTGGTGCTTGGGGTTCAGCCAAAACATTATTTATTTTTCTATTTCATCCCTGGGTATTAGGAATTTTTGTAGGGTTTTGTTGATGCTTTTTAGAACTTCGGACTTATTTGTAGCTAAACAAGTTTTTTCCATCTTGGGTTTGTGAGAGAAATTTGAACATTCCCATAGGTGTTCAATATATTCCTCATGGGACCCACATCTCCTGCAAAGAGAATCAATGTACTTTCCTTTGTAGTTTGCTCTTAGGTCAACCATGTTTAGTTTTAATTTCATTAGGGATGAGGCTTCTTCACACCTCAGATACTCTTTCATTTCAAACTTACTACCCTTTATAAATCTGATTTTAGTCTTCTCGCTATTTTTAATATTATTTTCTATGATTATGCTCATTTTTTCTCTAACAATTTGTTTCCATTGTTCTTTGGTTAGGTCTCTGATCTCACATTCTTTGAGGTTAATATCAATCATTTTTAGGTCACTAGTTACTTCTTTATACCAACAGTTTGGGAAATTTAGCCTCTTTTGCTCTTCATAAACTATCTTGGTCAATCTACTTTCACTCATGTTAAGTATCTTATGAAAATATATTAATCTTTTCTCTTTAACTCTAAATTCCATAGGCAGCAAGCCACATTCAAAGACTATTCCATCATATGGCATTGATTGGGGTAGAGAGTTAATTATTGTTACTGCATCTTTTTGTAGTTTTTCCAAGCTGTTAATTTGCTTTTTAGTTAAATTAGTCCATGTTTCACATGCATACAGAACTTTGGGCATTAAAATTGCTTCAATTAACTTTATACTAATTTCAAAACTTTGTTTTTTGAATGCTTCTTGCTTAGTAAGAAATTTAATTTCATTAATTACTCCCATAGCAGCATTTATTCGTTTGCTTATGCATAAATCTAAGGTTCCTTTGGTATTTTTCAAGTCTCCAAGATACTTATATGACTCTACTTGTTTAATAACTTGACCATTTAGTATTAAATTTTCTTTTTCAATTTGTTTATTCTTGCTATACTGCATCACCATTTGTTCACTTTTATCCAAGTTAAAATTCAGGAGGTTTTTCTTTTGAAATTCTTCAGCAATAGTTACCATTTCCTGCATTCTCTTATGAGATATGGAAGCAATCAATATATCATCCTGATAGAGCAATGGGGGTATCACAATGCTTCCAAAATTTATTCCTAAGTTTTCTCTTCCTACTACTTGCATACCTTTATCAATATGATTGGCACAAATAGGGGCTGCCAAGATGGTTCCTTGTTTCAAATTTTCTTTAATTCTAACTTCTCTTGTTATTCCACTAGGTGTATGGATTTGAATGTATCCTTCATTGTTTAATTTGTAAACATTTGTAAGAAAGTTTCCTTTGACCCCACTTCTATACATATCCACAATGCAAGACTTTAACCACAACTTATCAAAAGCTTTCTCTAGGTCCAGATAAACAAATTTCACAGTACATTTTAAATATTTGTAATAGTCATTTGTAATAGCCATGATCGTTTAAGAGCTACAGTAAAACCCCGCGTATAAGAACCTAGTGGATTAAGAACCTGCAGGCTGAAATTGTCGAATTAGACTACCATTTTATAAGAAACAATCCATTGTATTCATTGTTTAAGAACTCAAGCTGACTTGCAAAATTGTAGGTTCTTATACGCGGGTTTTTACTGTATTAAAGAAAGTTTGGCAGGGGGGGGGGCGAATACCACTCCGCGGTTAAAAAATGGTTAAACCACACAAGGATTCTCTTTGTCCGATGGTGAGATGGGTATGAATTCAAATTCTAACCTCCCATAATACATCCGGAGAATCGTATTTCACACTAGCGTTTAGCTTAGAATTTCGCCAAAAGTGAAGCTGCAATTCAAAAGCCAGTTTTTATGCTAAATTCGAAACAAATTTTATTTCGATTTTAATTGCAGGAGCTTCAAAGAAACAAAATTGTCATCTTGATCGAAATCCGATACCCTTGCCTAAAATTGGACAGCTTTTGCACCATTTCTTAACATTGCAAACTTCTTTCTCCATAGAAAATATAGTCCATTTACATTTAGACTTCTGCGTTATTGCATTGGTCGTATTTGTGTTGGCAATTAATCTATTGACTCCCAGACAAGTAAATCTATTGATATTACAATCAACGAGTTGTAAAGACTAGAGGAGTCGGAGAGGGAATACTCATTAATATTCACTCACAGTTTTGTACTTCTCGCAAGGGCTGGCTTTGCGAAGAAAAATTCTCAAAACAGGATGTGATTTTGGTGGAAAGCCCTCATTAAAATATGTCTATTCGAGAACTTTCTTCATTTGTATCATTTAACAGGGTATGACATCATCTTAAGGGTATGTGGGTAATCCAAAGCTTACGGGCACACCCCTGTACAAAACTGGGTCAAGAGTACTTTTTTCAAGAGTACAAGAGTCGAGAGTACACCCTTTCAAGTTTAGGACACATCATCAGTCGTAATTGATTATGCGTCTTGGTGATGCGGTGATTCAATATTTGTAATATGCTATTCAAGGTGCTCTTGTGCCTTGAACAATGATTTAATATGCTTTTTGCCATATAAAAGAAAGGATATTCTTAATTTTGAGCTTTTTCTAGAATTTTATAGCATTCCTAATTTCTAAAATACGATCTAAAATGGTTCTATAAATTTTAGTTCTTGAAGAAATACATCAGTCAGTTCATGCCTAATTGTAATGTCCTGTATGTTCCTACAACTGGCGTTGTTGCTGTTGTTGTTGATGATTCTTCAAGCAGAAAAAACTTTGTTTCTTTGCCCCTTATAAATTCATGGCTGGCATCGGCCGGCCCTGCCTGAAAACCCGATCTACTAATAACTTGGAGAACAATTGATTGATTTACCTTGCACCCATATCAACGGCTTCAATGAAATGTGTTCCAAAAGTGTCCAAGAATCGACCATACTCTCGTTCTTGACCCAAGATTTTTACAGTTGCTAGGAAATTATCAGAAAATTTCGGAGGAGTGCCAGTTTGGACTCTACCTTCATAAATTGTACATGTTGCCTCACTTCTAATGATTGATTTTGTGTTTGTCTTCAAAACCTTTGACATTCTCTTGTATTCAGCACTGGCACTGAAGGATGCATCCACAATTTTGATTTTGCCTGATACCGATAAGGATGCCTTGGCTAACAAACTTCGCTGGTAATCTGATTCAGTCATGACTGTTTCAGAAGAGAAAGAAGAGCTGCATGCCTCTTTAGCAAGAATGTCGACGTTGTCCGGGATCTTATACCGTTGATCATCCGTTCGTTTGTTTTGGTCATATGTTGCCTGAAAGATCTTAGATCTAAAACCAGGATCAAATACTTTCGGATCAAGTGGATTGCCTTCTGCAACGCTGTAGCCTCTCATCATATATCCTATGTTTGTCTGCATAGTGTCTTCACCTGTGTGAAATAAAAGCCATCCATTAGTTCTGAAGTGGAAAACTACTTAGATTCCTTGATCATAATATCAAATGATTATTTAAGTTGAATTCGTTTTCGTCCTTAAATAATTACATTCCTACATATGAGCAAGTTCATACAACACGTCACTCACAGACAACTGTAGTACAAATGTATGCACTGACCAAAGATGCGGCTGATGAAGATGCCTACAAACAATTGCAAAATGTAATGAATGAAATACCGAACGATGATATCAAACTATTAATGGGTGATTTCAACGTACAAATAAACGGTTATATAGATGGGTTTGAATATGTGGTAGGAAAATTTGGCTGCTTCACGACCTTGTAACGTAAATGGAATTTGCATGGAGAATACATTCTTACAGCACAAGAATATACATATACAAACTTGAGGATCATCAGATGGGAATACTGTAAATGAAATCGACTACATGTGCATTAACAAGAGATGGCGTAGTGCAATCCGAGATTTACGGAGCTACAGAGGAGCGGCCATAGTCTCCGACCAACATCGTGAAGTTGGAACTGAAACTGAAAATGAAGAAAATAAGCAGCCGAAAAGTTGAGGAAGCGTACGACATTGTAAAGCTTAAAGATAATGAGATGTCATAGAAACTTAGAATAGAAGTGACCAATAGATTTCTGATGGCTAGGAAGAAGGGAAAATCGAGGAACAGAGACAAATTTTCCAAAAATCTGTACGGGAAGCAGCCGATACAACAATCGGCAGACGATGTGGGACCAGGAAAGAATGTTGGATAAGACCGTGCACACCTGGGAGTTGATTTAAAGAAGAAGAGATATCAAGTGCGCGAGAGACAGTGCAAAGTTGATGGAAGATAGGAAAAAATGGTTCCTGATGTAACAACTCATGTGTCGCCATCAAGGATAAACAAAGCAAAGTACTCCTGACAGAGGAGGAACAGAACAAGAGATGGGCCAAACACTTCAAGAAACCCTAAACTAGCCTGATCCAGCCGTTCTATTTACCTTCCATGATGAGGATTGCGACCCAGAGCAAAGCGTTGATGTTGGGCAGATTAGAGAGGAAGAAGTCACAAACGCAATCATAAAATATTAAAGTATAATAAAGCACTAGGTTACCTAGATAGAGACTTAAATAGAGACTTAGATAGAGACTTAAGGTTTCCTATGAAAATGTCAACAAATGGCCAGCGATGTTTTTCTTATAGAGGTGCAAAACTGTCGAATAGCGTCTCAGCCGAGTCTAAGCAGGCATCCTCCCTGCATAGTTTCAATAAAACTATTTAGTCATTTAGAGATGAGGATTCTTTTCTTTTCTTTTTTAATGTAAATTATGAACATTATTGCATATAGGGTTTAAATATTGTAAATAGGGTTTTATTGTTTGATTTAATTAATAGTTTCTTAATTTCTTTCTTTAGATTGTAATTAGATGTTTTTATAAGAGGGCCCCTCGAAAACCAGCTTTTCCTGAAGGGCAACCCTAAGAATTAAATATGAAATATATATGAAAATATGAAGCAGCAGGTCTAGATCAAATCCCACCAGAATTACTGAAACACGGGGGTGATATGGTGAGGGAAAAAATGACAAAGCTATGCAATCAATGCATTCTGGAATGAACAGTACAACCAATAGACTGGAGAAAGGGAGCATAGTTAGACTACAAAAGGGCGATCTTGGCAATCCAGGGAATTCGAGACAACTCCAGGGTTTGGTGTCGGCCGACAACACTCTGATTTGTTTCATCAGCCAATTACCTGCCAGGATCCGCCTGGAAGCCGCAGTGAAATATACTGAACATTTTATTGACATTGTTGTTCAGTTAGTTGTCAACCTATTCATTTTTACAACATAGTTTAAATTTAAGATTTTCTTTTAAA
The DNA here is from genome assembly GCA_004194415.1 of Aurelia aurita. Classification (NCBI taxonomy): domain Eukaryota; kingdom Metazoa; phylum Cnidaria; class Scyphozoa; order Semaeostomeae; family Ulmaridae; genus Aurelia; species Aurelia aurita. The sequence continues at coordinate 1,132,551 of REGM01000028.1, read as the reverse complement.
TTCATCAAGCTCACCAGAAGAATAATTGAAAATAACTAATTAGGGTCTAAATAAGTTTTTTTCAATTATTCTTTCTTATGATATTAACCCTATTCGTACTGGGCGATTTTTTGGTTAGTTTCGACTGTGGGGGGGGGGGCGTTTTTCGCCCCCCTCTTTTATTGCAAATCTACAAGAGGAATAACAATGAGTCTTACACCTATTGTTATTTGGACAATTAGCTTTTCAAATATAACAATGGTAATTAAGTAGTCACGTGATTCGTTGCTAGGCAACCAAAAAACAAGGGTAATTTATAGCTTCTTGACAAGAAAAATTCTATTTAATTAATTACTCAACAGATTTTCTCCAAAATTGTTGCAAATAGTAGGAAACATATCATAGATTCAAAATACATACTTTGTAGCAATTTTCAATATCTATTGCGATAATATGAAGGAACAAAAATAAGTTTTCTTCCAAAAATAGAATTCTTTTGACAGACATACTGTATGATGACCGTTAGAGAGAGGCACATAGAAAGATCCTGAATTTACAGAGACGAACATGATCAAAGCGTAGTTCCGCAAACAAAAAATTTGATAAAAAGGAGAGTAAAATCCTACAACCTTAATTTGCTCACACGTAAAAGTATTTATCTTACCAACTAACTAGGAAAATATGTAGTACAATCGATTTTCCGTAAAATCTTTATACTGAAGAAAATGGGAACACTTAGTATTAGATAGTGTAGTTCGGAAAGGAATATTTTTGAGTTGTTCTGTTGAAGAATGTGGGAAATTTAATGCAGTTTTTAAAATATTTTTGCGTTTTGATCAGGGGTAATCAGATTAAGATCAGGTGTAAATGTTTTGGCTGATCTTTATTTTTGCATGATTTGCCTGGATGTAGCTTTCTATAACAAAATCTTTATGTGGTACAAAACTTTACTATATCTTACGATTTGCGTAACAAAATCAATTCGCTAGGCCGAACACTGCATTCCAACTATTCCATTATGAAATCCTCATTCTTTTGGGATTTTTCAGCTCTACCGTTTTCAGAATGTGTATTATTTTGGCAATTTCATCTCCAACCTTTCCAATCTCCGCCGTTTCAGAATGCGTATTTTTTGGTAACTGAAATTTTCTCTGCGAAGATGCGAAGTGTACCTTTCTTCAGAAGATTTCTGGAAGTTCAGGTGCCCAAAAGAATGCATCCATGATTCAGAAATGTTACCTGATGGGCCGATTTACAATAATGATTTAAAAGGAATATAAACCTAAGGCTACAACAAGCTACAACGTTTGTTTGTTATTGAGATAAAAGATACGTCTAAATGCAAAGGCAAATTGTTTAAACCGACTGAAAACTCCGTGGAACACTCTCCGCACACAACTAATGAATCTCCAGAACACAAAATTGTTACGATTAGTCTTGTCAATGAAAAAATTAATGAAAGGTCTTTGTGTGCCAAAGAGCCCGGAATCCTGTTGAGTAACAGTCACAGAAAATCATCAGGTAAGATCTGAAACAAACTGCAAACTGATCTTACAGTGATGAATGAATAGGGAGAGACCACCCTAACATTTGGTGGTTCTCTATTGCTTACATCAACATGAAATAATCCGGTTCCAGCCGGATTCTGAAAACCCTGATCCGGTACATCTACACTTCTTAATTAGAACAGTGACGTCATAAAGGTGAATGACGTCATAGATATTAAATTTTGCTGATTTCAGCAAATTTGAAAAATTATATATCAAATGAAAGTACTCATTAAAAGCAATCGAATGGTGCATGTTTGAGATCAATCGGACAAGCGAGGCAAAAACTATGGACGTTCTAAGCTTTTTTTTGTTGACCACTCTCCAAATATGGTGTAACTGTGGTCACGTGATCAAAGTCAGAACAATGATATGTAGAAATTTTAATTGCCAACTTAATTTTACTAAAAGCCACCAAGCCTGGTTGTCATATCTTGTGTGGTTTTAGCGCAGTGTAGCAAAGTGTGTTAGGGGGGCGAAAAACGCCCCCCCCAGTACGAATAGGGTTAATGAAATTAAAAAGAAAGTATTTTCTCGCAGTTCAAAATTTGGTATTCGTCCTGACAAATTAGATATTTCCAGGCCTGTACACAATTTTTTCCTCTATATCCACCTCTTTTAATGAGTTCATCGACTTCTTCTTCTGGTCCTTCCGCCGATTCTTGTGCGTCATCCCCACTTTGCTCTTCAGTTTCATCCACTGTATTCTCAATAGCTTCTTCTAAAAACAATTTGATATTAGTCACTAATAAGGATTGTTTCCAATAAAATGCCACATCAACGTGTATTTGGGTCTCAGATGAAAGAGACAAGCAAATAAAATCGACGGAAAATGCTTAAAATCGAACTCATGATATTCGATACTTTTTGCGCTTATAAACTTTGTTAGAATATCAACATTTTACTTGCATAATTATTGTCAATAGGATTTAACATTAGGAATCTTTATATCCAAATGTGACATATTGATTTCAATTGAATATTGAAATTAAGTTTTTATTGGAGAGCACCTGGAAAAACAGTTCCTGCTGCTGAAGGGGAATCTTCCTTAGAAGAATGAAGTATGAAAAAATATTAGTTGGAAGGATAAATCATGCTTTGTAGAATAATTTATAAAAGCCAAGCGTTCTGACAAAACTTGATGGATTGAAAAACTGACTGAAATAGACCTTTTCGCAGAGGTCTGGTCTGGGACAGATTTTATTTTTTGCACAGAGGAAGATATTTACACTGAATTTTTTAACTTTAATTGCAACTCTTGTTAATTAAGAGCAATTAGCAATTGAATAGACCAATTGAGATTTCTATTGTCGTTTATTTTCTATTTTTAGAATTCTATATAGTGAAATTTGATAGTACAAAGTAACCTAACGCTGTTTTCCCCATGACGTTAGAAAGATAATTGACGCCATGAATATTAAAATTTGCTGATGTCAGCAAATATAAGCAAACTATATAACAAATGAAAGTAATCTTCAAGACCAATCGAATAGTGTATGCAATTTTATGATTTGCGTTAGTTCCGAGAAATTAGTGAGCTTTCTAAGATTTTCTTTGTGACCTGTCTGAAAATAAGGGCATCTGGAGGTCACGTGGTGCAACAATGGACAATGAAAGTAGCCAATTAAATTTTAGTAAAGCCAAAAGATGCAGCTTCATACCAACGCCAGTGGCGGATATATTGGAAAATGTTTGGTTGGGGAGGGGTACGAAAAATGCCCCCTGTCCAAATAGGGCTAAATCGTTGATTTCGGTGGATTACCCTATTATGTCCATCAGATTTTCTCGGTTCACTTTTTTATGGCCCGATATCTCACAATAGATATCAAGCGAGATTGACAATAAGGACCAATTGCTCATGCAAAACACTTCAATTGTTTTTATTGACGGAATTTTTTTCGCATGACGTCTGATGTGAGATAAACTTAGTCAGACTCTTTCATTGTTGCTTAGACAAGAACGATAGAATTTTAAGACAAAAAGTTGCAAGTTGAATATCAATAGCATATATATCAAAGGAAAAACACCTGTTTCACACTCATTATCAAACAATTATTTTTACTTAAATCTGCAATGATTAGAATAAATTTTTATATATTTTCCTGTATTTTGGTAACTTGGTTGTAGAGTCAAAAAATCAGCAAACTTCAAATTTGCAGTTAGGGCAAAACCAGACCTTCGAGCATTTGAGCAAAAGAAAATGGAAAATTATGAAGCATGGCAATCCCTGAAATCTCACAGCATTGCTGACAAACACGCAAATACACCATTTTATTTTTCATTGAACAGACACTTTCACAAAAATTTCTAGAAAAGCATAGTCATTCTTCTTCAGTGCTCATGATGGTTCTTTATTGTTCCTGAAATGACTAGGCCATTATTAGAGTTATACTTTCAATTGTAAATGAGCATGAAGATTTCCCATGAGACTTGACAACTCATGAACCAGCAAAGGAGCTTTGTGTTACAGTTTTTAATTATCTTTGCGTGCTTGTCAGTGATGCTGTGAAATTGCAGATATTTCCATGCTTCTGATTGTCCATTATCATTTTCTCAAATTCTGGAAGCTCTTGTTTTGCCCTAACAGCAAATTTGAAGTTTGCTGATTTTTAGCTCATCAACCAAGTTACCAAAAATACTCCAATATATATCAAAACTTAATCTAATCATTGCAGATTTGAATAAAAATAATTGTTTGATAATGAGTTTGAAACAGTTTGCATTAGAATTTTGCAAATCTGAAGCGTTTTTTCTGGGACACCGGGTATTTCAGAAAATATATTTTCGGATAAAAATTTGTGTACCTATGTTGTTTCACAGAATTTTGGAAGTTTTTAGCAAAATATCGACCAGTAGGAAAAACAATCAATTTAGATACATTTTATAACACGCTTGTTTTATAATAGAAATTTTGAAAGTTTGCAGATTGACATTTGTTGCAACTTTGCAAAGGGTTCCTCGTCAGCAATTTCTATCCCAACAAAACTTGTTTAAATGAATTCTGTTGAGAAAATGTATTTTTTTCACTCAGTATTTTTTCCACTTGATGTATTCCTTTTCTATGCAAAATGCTTTGCAAAGAAGACATTACGTTTTTAAATAGTCAAAGTGCTTTCCTGTGATTTTTCTATACTGAAAAATATTTCGAACGTAAATATTTCGGAGAACAACTAATTTCGGACGCTGACATATTTGGATGTTTGAGACGTCCGAAAATACTAACGCCCGAAATTGTCTGCGCTTAATGTATTGTGTCTGTTTCTGGTAGGTTTTGCTGCAGGCTACAGTATCTGCGATGAATCAATCAATCAATCAATCAATGCGTAAGGCTGAAAGTTTGAAAGATTTTTTAAAAATCACTGTCACTGGTTCAAAGGGAATTTTAAGCCAGTAGCACAATAACAATCATTAACATAAAAATATTCAATTTTCAGGTCAAATCGACCAGTCAAGTAGTAAAAAGACACCGCCAGGTTAGGAAATAGCCATGTCGATTAGCAAATAAATTCGACACGGTCAGCTTAAAAATGTCACATGTTTCGTAAGAGCTACAGTGGAATCCCAAAATAAAGACACGGACCTTTAAAAAATTACAAGGAATAACGAACCAAGTTTCAGATCCCTTCAAAACAGATCCTTGATAAGTTGCCTCGATTTAATAACATTCTTCCGATATAAAAAACTTTTGCTGGCTCCCTTCAGGCTTCATTATACCAGAATTCAACTGTACTTCTGTTTTCTTGAGCGAAAAATCGTAAAATTTGTGAAGTTTCTTATATCAAATTGCTACATAACAAATGTCTATCTTGATTATTAACCAGATATCTAATTATGAAAATGCAAAGAAAACGAAGAAGAAAAAATTGCTGATTTTACTAGTCACCAAATTTCCAATATGTTATCATTTGAATATCACAGTGAATGTTATACTTTATAATTAAAGGCACCAGTCAACTCTTTATAGATAAAATAAAAACTGAGACAGATTTGCATTGCAAGAAAAGGAAACTTGATACTCACGCTGTTGATGCGATTCCTTCACAGCTAGACTTGACAACAGTAATAGAGATAATAAAGCATATTGCTTCATCTTGAAATTAACAAAGCGACCTTCTCTAGATCTGGTATCTCCAAAATGATAAAAACTTTATCGAGGAAGACAGCAACACGAATAAAATGCCAAATATTTAAAGATTGCAGAGATTCACCAAGACATACTGTCTGAAAATTGATTGGCGAGAACATTCAAACAACCAATTATTCCATTCAGAGACCTGCTTGATTTGTTCTTTAGGTTACAAATAAAAATCCTCAACAAGAACTCGATCTGAAAAGAACCAGCAGCTTTTTGACTCTTAGTTATATTAAGAAAGAATGTTTACTTCGAGTTAAATATGATCTGCTAGTTAGTTTCGCTCCAATAGTTAGAGCATGTGATTAGGAAACGTGTCAGTTCTCATATACGGTGCGCCAAAAAGCATTTAACATTTTCGACAGCCAACTGTAGGGAGGTTTCCCATTTATTTTCGACCTTATCAAATTTTAGAATATAGATGGTTGTTTATTCTACTTAGAAGCCGTCGAAAAAAAGATTTAGAAACTTATTTGAGTTCTCGGGTAAACTGTTTCTTTGTTATTGACAATGAAGCAAGTGAAGCTCACTGTGGCGCATGACTACTTAGAACCATCTTGATAGCATAACTGTTGAAGTACCATCAATGTTCTTCTCAATAAGTCTGCCAAAGTGTTTGCTTAATATTTGCAGAAAACTTTAGCGAATGAAATATATCTTTATAAAAGAAAGGTTGAGTTGGCTGAGAAATCTATTTTACTAAACTCCGCAAAGCTGCTGCAAAGCTGTTGATGATTTTGCTACGAATAAATTTCTGAAATGCATCGACACAAGATTTCATTGTTGTCCATATTCATTTCACTTCGGTTGTTGTTACACTCAGAAAGTTTTCAGAATTTTAAAATTTAAATTTATTACTCGTAAAAACTATTCTGACATTCATGAAAACCAGACAGGTTTATGATTTCACGCACTTTGTCATTGTAAATGTCCTGTCTTTTAACTACAAAGAAACTAGCAGGAAGAATGGTCCTGGATGCCACTTAGATAATTCATCCATGATAGATCGTTTGGTGCTCAACGAAAAGTCTTTAACGCTAGCTTTTACATCATTGGGAAAACGAAGAAAAACCTTCAAATACCCAGTTTTAGAAGCTTAGATCTTCTTTCGTGATAATGAACACAACAAAATAGATTCTCGTTCACGTCTCTGTAGTAGATTATCATGAGCAGTCAAGTGAGTTTGTTTTGGGAATATTTTCGGAAAACATTTAGGTAGAAATTTGCGCTCTCGTAAAGTAAGCCATTTTTGGCCTTTGATACACTGGAGAGGCTTGATCAAATCTTGTGCAACTTAACTAGATAGCAAATCATAACTAAAACAACATTTGAAATTGTGCATGAGAATACAATGAATAAAATGGTAACCTTTTAAGAAAAATCAAAATGTTAAGTATGTGGCTTGAAGGCAAAATTTACTACAAAATTATACATGTAGAAGATGTCATTAACATGTAAATATTGATTGCAAAAATTGAAAAGTAGAAACAGTCTTCAACTGTTTTCAAATCTATGAATATCCCGAGAGTAGTTGCTCATCATTTCAACGAAATAATTCGGTTGTTGGTCTTTTTTTATCCAAACCAAGCATTGTGCATATTGAAGTGCAAGATGAATGCTGCTCAGTCCAAAACTTTCGGAACCCTTCTTTGCCCCTATTCGCTGTGCCAAAACCCTTCTTGTCCATCGTGTGAATCTGTGGATCAGTAAGAAAGGTCTGTCCTGTACGCTCCTTGCTTGTCCAGCCCTGAATATCGACGATAATGAGCTTACCAGCAGAAGAATAAAATGAAAAATGGCTGAATGCCATCAGGAGATCTTTACCGGGGACATCACCTTGCACGATCCAATCAAAATTGTTACTTATCTTCACGAATTCACCAGCTATGTATGGTTCAACGTTGTAGTACTTTTCAGCCTCATTTGAAATTTCCAGAATTTCGATAAGAACAGCAGGAAGAAACTGAACTTGTCCGATGCTCTTGCCTGCAGAGCAATGATATTACAAGCTTTTACTGCTGGAAAGTACTGCGCGAGTCACGCAAAAAATTTTGCTTGTTTGAAAAATCCACAAAATATGTTTTTCCTACTCATCTATTTATTTTTTCGATCTTCTTTTTCAAGTAAATCAAAGATCAAATTATTTTATGAAATGATAAGTGCACTTAAGTGAATTTCTTAAACCTTTCTAGAAAACTACTCACTTTGATATTAAAAGATGCCAATTTTAGTACATTATCTGAATCTTTTTTCGGTTTGAAGCTAACATAAATACATCCGGAGATATTGAAGAATCAATGCCGAGGGGTTTGATGAACACCCAGAAAAGTGCACTAAACGGCCTAACAAGAACAAGATGCCGGCTTTGCAAGCAAGAGGCGAATTCAACAGGTACTTACCATATCTATCTTGGAAGAAGATTAATACAAGCCGAAAACTTACAGCACTAGTGCATAAACGTATTTCAACTGGTTATGATAACAAAAATTCACTTTTTATTGCCATAAACTACTGCCAGTTTCACCAACAAATCGTCCCCATTGCTTCAACATCGTAAACAAAAAAGGCGCGAAAACTTCAATGAGAACCTGCATGGTGTCGTCTAAGAACATACGATTCCAATGAACTGTAATGTGAATCGACAGTCAATAACAAATACAAATATATGAAATTGCCAAATTCAAGAATGGAAAGAGCTGTGCATCCAGCGTGGTCAGAAAGAACGATTTCGTGATGTCCTCTTCGATGAAAATTGCTCTCATTCCTGTATCGAACTGCTGTCATCGTTGCGAGTTTATAAGAGTGGGANATATCTATCTTGGAAGAAGATTAATACAAGCCGAAAACTTACAGCACTAGTGCATAAACGTATTTCAACTGGTTATGATAACAAAAATTCACTTTTTATTGCCATAAACTACTGCCAGTTTCACCAACAAATCGTCCCCATTGCTTCAACATCGTAAACAAAAAAGGCGCGAAAACTTCAATGAGAACCTGCATGGTGTCGTCTAAGAACATACGATTCCAATGAACTGTAATGTGAATCGACAGTCAATAACAAATACAAATATATGAAATTGCCAAATTCAAGAATGGAAAGAGCTGTGCATCCAGCGTGGTCAGAAAGAACGATTTCGTGATGTCCTCTTCGATGAAAATTGCTCTCATTCCTGTATCGAACTGCTGTCATCGTTGCGAGTTTATAAGAGTGGGAACCCGTAATAACATGAGACCAAAACGTCTCATAAATTTAGAATCACGTCCCTTGCCCTTAGGGCAAGAACTGACTATGGTTTTACAGTGTAGCAGGTACATGAAATAGAAATGAAATGCTGGGTTTAATGTACTTACGAATAACAACAAACGGAAGAAGTGTACATTTTGTTTTCATTGCGAAAAAAATAGATTGGTCATTTCACTTTCGACAATCTGACATTTGAAATACTATTTTTAAAGCTTCTTGATATCAAATTCAGATTTTGTGCGGATATCACAGAGAAGTATCTTCTATTATGGACTATATACTTGCATTAGAGGTTCTCCACTATAAGAAACCGCTTATAAGAAACTGTAGTATAGCCTCTTCCAGAAAATTCAGAAACTCTACTACAGTTATCAGAGCCAAGTTTCTTATAACAAAAAGTGAGTGTATAGGAAATCACCCCTTTACAGTAAAAGCACACAGCAGCATCAGAGCAAAGCTGGACTGGAAATTTTTATGGAACTTTGTAAACTCATGGACGCACACATTCCACGCACTTTTTGTAAGATACTAAAACTTTGACCCAGCACTGAAAGTTTCTCAAAATTCTCTCATCTAAGTACAAAAAATTTCGTAAGAGCTTCTAAAGAGTTCCTTGAAATGTCCATCGGCGCAGCGGGGCATCTCTGGGACCTTCTGTGCATTAGTAACACAATTTGACAGCAAATTTTATGAAGTTATGCGACTGTATTATAAATCAATTGAAAATCAGTATTGAAGATTTTACTGCTTTGTTGATCTGAGGGTTCAGCTTCTTAAAAGCGGTTTCTTATAACGGAGAACCTCTAACGCAAGTACATAGTCCAGAATATAAGATATTTCTCTGTGATACACTCATTTTTATTTATAAGAAACAGCTTATAAGAAAGAGTAGGCTCAATTTTTTAAAACTTAAGAAACTACCCTACCTGAATTAAAAAGCTAAGAAACTTTTTTAATTTGTAGCTTTAATTTTCCCAGGTCACTCGAAAATGTTTTAGTTACACTATATAATAATAGTGGATGTTTTGGCATTTTTTTTAGTGCGAATTATGTAATAACGTGTTTTGAGATCTTACTAAGTAATTTGGAAGCCCTTCTAACAAAAATTTATTGGCTCTACACTTAGGGAATTAATAATATAGAAACACATAAGATTGGTAGCAAAATGGTCCTAAAACTTAAGAAACTGCCTCCTACCAACCCCGGACCTTAGTTTCTTATAAAAAAAACGAGTTTCTTTACAAATAGTATTTTAAATGTCAACTTGTCGAAAGTGAAATGACCAATCTGTTTTTTCGCAATGAAAACAAAATGTACACTTCTTCCGTTTGCTGTTATTCGTAAGTACATTAAACCCAGCATTTCATTTCTATTTCATGTACCTGCTACACTGTAAAACCATAGTCAGTTCTTGCCCTAAGGGAAAGGGACGTGATTCTAAATTTATGAGACGTTTTGGCTCATGTTATTACGGGTTCCCACTCTTATAAACTCGTAAAGATGACGGCAGTTCGATGCAGGAATGAGAGCAAGTTTTATCGAAGAGGATATCACGAAATCGTTCTTTCTGGCCACGTTGGATATACAGCTCTTTCCATTCTTGAATTTGGCAATTTCATATATTTGTTATTGACTGTCGATTCATATTACAGTTCATTGGAATCGTATGTTATTCGACGATGGCATGCAGGTTATCATTGACGTTTTTGTGTCTTTTTTGTTGACTATGTTGAAGCAATGGGGACGATTTGTTGGTGAAACTGCAAGTACTTTTGTGGCAATAAAAAGGGAATTTTTGTTATCAAAACCAGTTGAAATACGTTTATACACTAGTGCTGTAAGTTTTCGGCGTGTATTACTCTTCTTCCAAGATAGTTATGGTAAGTACCTGTTGAATTCGCCTCTTGTTGAGGGGTACTTCGGGGTTCCCAATACCGCAATACCGCGCGAAAAAGTCACCAAATACCGCAATACCACACGAAAAAATAGCAAAATACAGCAAATGGTAGAAAACTAAAGAAAGCGATGCTGGTAATACAGTATACCGGTTTATAGCAATTTGATTCCATCTTAAAATGCACCCTTTTCCTTCCGAATCTATAGTTAGATCTATTGGATCGTAGTAAGATGCATTAAAGACCAAAGAACGGTAGAAAATGGTTCCATTGATGTGCCAATGATAACTGCATTGACGGTAGAAATTAGACAAATTATGCATATATGGAACGGTTCTTACTCGGGACTCGGGTTTTTATATCACTGTCATCCCGTAAAATACTTACCCAAAAAGATTGATTCAGTTCTGCTGATATCGAAGCATCTCTCTATTGACCTGGATGACTATTATTCCTCTCACACGTTGATTGAACAATCAATTCATCATAATTATTCCTCATACATGATAGGATATCGTCAACATTTGCCACCGTGAACCAGGGCCGTCGCTTGATATCAAGCAGGCAAGGGAGGGGTGCAAGCTCAAGATTTGCCGACCAGTAGGCGTAGCCTATGGGCGCTATCTACTGCAGTTGTGCTTCTGCGGAGGAAAAAGTTATATAGCTCTTTCACTACCTCCTCCGCAGATCTATTTACATTGTATCCTCCGCAGAAGCATACAAGCTGCGGCGCTCCGACATAGAAGCACACCTGCAGGGTCTAACTACCCATGGCAATAGCCAAATTTGAATTCATTACAAGACGTCAAGCTGATCTGATTTACAGTTTGATCAACCCTTGAGTTTGGCTTCTGAGATATCGAATTTTGATGCCAGTGGATTGTGTTTGGGTCAAGGGCGTCGCCAGGGGGTGAACTGGGGTATGTCCACCCCAGCTTTCTCAAGACAGTTGTTATTCATAACCAAAAACAGTGTAAAAAAGGCTGGGTATTCCTTTCAGGACTTGGTTCCATACTGAGTCCACCACATTTTTTTACGGATGCCCTGTTTTGGGTAAATTGAATATGAGCGAAGAGAACAAATGGTGGTCCGGGGCTTACCCCGAAAAATTTTTCGCCACCAAGCCCTACATATTGCTGCGAAATGAAATTTCCTGTTGTTATTTCATATAGCCCACCTGTGCTGTAAATGGTTTGCAGATGCGGCACAAGCAAGAAATTGATAACAGATTTATGATATTTGCTGTAAAAATGGTTATATTTGCACTTGAGATGATTTCTGTGGGGATGGAGTAGGATATAGTGTTTAATCCATATGCTACAGTGTTTGGCTTATTTCTAGTATGAAGTGAGGCGCCTGAGGTTATAAGGTGATTTATTTATGTTGAAGATGTCCTCCATCAAACTTGGGTTTTCGTGATGAATAGTTTTGTAAATTCCCGCTGGAAGTTGCTGTAGATTTATTGTGTGAATTCCCCCCCTCCCCCCACATCAATGTTGTTTGTTTGAGCGAATAATTCTTGTAGTAGATATGCATGAACAAAAATTTTCATTAAGAGTTTTCTTTTATCTTCATTCAAATAAGATGCTATTCTTGCTAGTGCACTGAAGTGAAAGTGTCATTTGGTCTACAAGCAGAAATTTTGACGACTTGTTTTCAAACAAACGAATAGTAAAGGAGAAAACATCATGCGAGCGAGCGAGGCGAGAATTTTGAAAAAGCAGACTCTGTTTTGCTATCAATTTCTTCCAAAAAGACTCTAAGTTAAAGTTAAGNGAAGTTGCTGTAGATTTATTGTGTGAATGCTAACCGCATTGTCTATAAGTAGCAATTGTTCAAAACTACAATATCTTACAAAAGTGTTGGAGCCCCACGAAAATCTACGTTTTTTTGCAATTATTCCCCCCCTCCCCCCACATCAATGTTGTTTGTTTGAGCGAATAATTCTTGTAGTAGATATGCATGAACAAAAATTTTCATTAAGAGTTTTCTTTTATCTTCATTCAAATAAGATGCTATTCTTGCTAGTGCACTGAAGTGAAAGTGTCATTTGGTCTACAAGCAGAAATTTTGACGACTTGTTTTCAAACAAACGAATAGTAAAGGAGAAAACATCATGCGAGCGAGCGAGGCGAGAATTTTGAAAAAGCAGACTCTGTTTTGCTATCAATTTCTTCCAAAAAGACTCTAAGTTAAAGTTAAGCTTAGAGACATAAAAGTCAGGTCTATCATTCTCTGAATACAAGGACTTTACTTGCAACAGCCGAGCTTATTTACTCCAGCAATGTATTTATGGCAGTGCAAGGGAAGCGAGCGGAAAATGTGCACGTCTTTACAATTTAGACTGACTGACAAATGTCGAGATTTGTTTGTTAGATTGAATACTTTATATTTGGATTGCTCTTTCAATGATAATCAAACCTTTTCTCGATTTGCCGACCGAGATTTGGTCAGGGGTACCCTGGGTACCATATGTCAGGTGGTGCCGCACCCCTAATGTAGCGACGGCCCTGCCTTGGACTATACCTTAAGGTTACTGTAACCCTTCAGACAAAAAATTCTCGATTTTTCGTTTTCGTCATAATCTAATGGTTTAAATATTTGAGTACCGTTTCAACCAACTCACTTCCAGAAATAACCACAATTACTGGGAAATTTGAGCATTTTAAAAGAAGCAATCATATTTCTCAAAAACTGCGGGAATAGACTTCAGAGGATTAAAGTAAACTCACTTGACCTTGCAGCTATATTCACAACATCCCCTGCTGTTATTTTCTTGATATAACGATTGACCAAAACCGCCCTAAAGCTTTATTGCTTGACCTGCGGCTTTATGTTTGCACTTTCAAGCCTAATCGTTTTTCCCGCGCGTTTTGCTTCAATTTGATAAAAGCCTGATTTCTCGAAACAAGATTCCGGGGTACTGGTGGCTACTAAAAAACCTTGGTGTACCTAACGGGCCAATCAAATCGCTTTACACTTGGCATACAGGGTCACAAAGCATATAACTTCCAAACGGTGTCAGTGATTTATGATAGATCCACTGGTCCGACTTTTATAAGGGTTTAAAAGTTAAAAAAGACATTTCAGACATGAACATTAATTTAAAATTGCATTATTTCTAGACAGCACGTTTTATCAAAAATTCGTGACACCGTTTTGCAGTTCAGGACCTTAAGTCTTAGGTAAATAGATAGTTTTGGTCGAACAATGCCCGATGAGGTACACCAAGATTTTTTCACAAGGGTGGTCGATTTCGCCTAAAATCTGGAATAAATCTTTTGCGTTTTTATTTAATCAACTGGTTATATTTTTATGGTATTCCGCATTTAATTCTGCTTCGAATAACATAAAATTTTGTTTGGTATAGTTTAAGGAACGGCCATGAAAAGTAGAGTTTCTTAATCGCTGTCTGAAGGGTTACAGTAACCTTAATAGCAAAGAGGGATGATGATAAGGGACTCCCTCTCCTTCATTTTCCTTTCCCCTACAAATTCGTCTCGAAGAAGATTGTTCCTTGCTAGGAAAATGGCATCACACGAAGTTTGGATGTTAATGTTAGTACAATACCGCATACCGCGCTGTGAACACTCAATACCGCAATACCGCAAGTTCTTTCCCCTCAATACCGCAATACCGCGCAAATTTGACCTCCGATACCGGAACACCGGAACACCGCAACACCCGAAGTACCCCTCCTTGTTGTAAAGCTATCTTGTTCTTGTTAGGCCGTTTAGTGGACTTTTCTGGGTGTTCATCAAATCCCTCGGCATTGATTCTTCGATATCTCCGGATTTATTTATGTTAGCTTCAAACCGAAAAAAGATTCAGCCAATGCACTAAAATGGGCATCTTTTAATGTCAAAGTGGGTAGTTTTTGTGTACCAGAAAGGTTTAAGAAATTCTTTAAAGTAAACGAAAACTACGTGTGAATTCAAAACTTTGTCATTCCTTCAAATCTTGTGATAATTCGTAACCCCCTTGATTAAGTATGTACCGAAGTATTAGAAACAAATCTGGGAAAGAATTTTTGGAATATCTTTATTTTTCATTCATAAATCTATATTTTCATGCGAGTAGGTAGAATCGTCTAAAAGCGACTGAAAATTTGGCAACCCTGTGCTTTCTTTTGTTTTGCCTTATTGCTTCGTTAGCCAGTAAGTATTTAGTGCCTATCTTGACGAAGATTATACCAGATGCCACAGAACAAAATGTCCCCATTTTGGGCGAATTTTCGCATTAGTAACGAGAGACTTGGATTCATATTATCTAGTTTATAAACAAGCAACCATTTTGAACTGCTTACAACGTGCAGTTATTTTTCCTGAATTGAAGTCAACAGAATGACTTGAAGTTTGAATTTTAGCTTTCAGTTCATAACATTCATGAAAGATGGAAAATTAACCAACGATTGTGAAAATGTAACACTGCACCTTGCATCGTTTTCGAGCCACAGCATTGGAATGACTTGACATCAATATGGATGTCTTAAATATGAATGTCTTCACCGAAATGGGCACATTTTGTAACAATGGCATCTTTTTACTTTCTGCCAAGTTGCTAAATAAGTTATAGAATTTAGTTGGCTGAGGGAATATGTCACAAACGCTGAAGGTCTTTAAATAAAGAGCCCACAAAGTATACGAAACAAATAACAATACCTGTTCCTTTTATGCCCAAAATTACCCGTGTATTTTTTCGATTTTGTTTAAAAAACAGTGTGTTTGTCATTATTTACAAGTTCACACGTGCATGGAATAGGAATCCAATGAAAGTAATATTTAGAGATCTCGAGAAATATGTTTTTAGACAAATCACTTGAAACTATGGAACGGAAAGACCGATTTCAAGAAAATGAATTTTTACACATAAGTTAGACTTTTTTGCAACGAACCAAAAAATAAACGAAGCCGTGAAGCTTATTGCAGCCAAATAAAATGGCAAACACAATCAATCACGGCAATTGTATATTTTATTGCAAATCAAAGTCTACGATCAGGGTCCTGTCCGAACAGAGAGAATTGTGCAAGACTGACTGAGATCTGTCAGGATTTTTAGAGCCACTTTTATTGCAAAATGTTCCCATTCGCATTCATCAGTATCACTGCTGAGAATTGCATCGTGTAAATTCTATTTAAAAAAAAACTGGCTTGTTTACATTATAATGCAAAGAGCAAAATACCTAATACCGAGAATATCCCCTGGTTTAGGAAAAACTGGGCAAGTTTTGAAGCCATAAGGAAGGGTAAATTCCCAAATTGCTTGAATTCCATTTGTAGGCAGTGTAACAAAGAGTTCGGCAAGTTCATGATCCTCTGTAATAATCTTATCATCTTTTACAAGCAAAAGTCATTTCCAGATAAGCCCCATTTATTTGTCAGGAATGGTTTAACTAACTTCCTTATTTGACATTACTCCATTTTCTGTCACCCTGTTGTATTGCTTTTTTCCTAAGGGAAACACATTTTTTCTCCACTTTTTAAATTTAGTAAACTTTCTCTGGTCCGGCTTTTCTTAAGCTTTTTCTGCGGGCGAGATCTGTTATAAATGTCTTTTCTCCATGTTTTATTCATAAAAGGTGCATCATTCGCTCTAACGGTTTTAGTTCGTAAGGGAGCGTGTTTATCTATGATCTTACGAAACTTGAATACCAAATCTTCATAGGCAAGATTCGGATCCTCTGAAATGCATTTGGGGTTGGTATTTTTAACATCAGACAAGTCAGGCTTGTGTAATATACCTTGTGAAGTTTTATTTAATGACTTTTGTTCCATATTGTTCTAGATGGAGACCCCATCTATTTAGATGAGCTGGATTCAAGTTCTCGTGATTTATGAAACCAGCATACAAATCAAATCTTTCAATAGGGCACAGGGAAACCCCCAAATCATCCAATTTCACGCTTATTAGCCAATGACATCGCCGTATTTCGATCACATGAACGAAAGTCGGTTTTTTGAGACAACTTTTGGAGTACCTTCACGGAAATAATCAAAGGACCCTTGGGGGGACTCACGTTAAATTTATTATTGAGAAGGTCGTAGGAGATATATCATTTTTAGAAAATCCCATTACATAACAATGTTTTTCAGCTTCAAAAACTTCAATTGCTTCTAAAAACAAGAACAACTTTTATAAAAAATGAAACCTTCAAGAAAAAGTTCATAAGCTGACTTGACAAGCCTTGAAAATGTTCTTTGAGGACGTTATTTAAACCTTCAAAAGCTGTAAAAAATGTCAATGAAAAAGTATGGGGAAGCTAGTTTCTAGCTAATATCAAAGTACATATCTGAAAAGGCAGCATTCAAACTCTGTTCCATTGTTCCTGAGCTGCGACGGAAAATCTATAGGGTTACTTCTTAGGCGTACAAGATGTCCTATTGCCCTCAACTCTGTATGTTCTTGCAATCAGATTCCGAGAAAGCCCTTCAATGTTAACATTGACGTCATTACTGTTTTCAGCAACAATGAGTCAATCCTTACTTGAATGCAAGGCTAGCCTGATAACCAGACCCGATTTCAAAGGAAATAGTTTCCTTTGAAATCGGGTCTGGTTACTAATATTGTGCACCCAAGAAACTGAACAGCCCATTGTGGTATTAAAAGAAAGAATTTGTTTTGATCATTTGCATATTTACGTAATTACTTTTGAATTTGAATTGAAGTCAGTCAGCCATGACACAGACATAAAATCCTATTTGTTTAGCCTGTCCTTTCTCCCAATCAAGCAGAGCTTTCGAACAATTATTGCACCGGAGACAAGTAATATCGCAAGGCATGATCACAAGCTTTGTTTGTTGAAAAACAATCGACCAGACAATCGCTGTCTGTTTAAAAACAATACCCAATTATCACAGGATACAGGAGACACGAAATTTCCCACCCACCCCATAGACTCTACTTGTACTTTGTACACGTGAGTCAAAAATGGAAGTTCGGCTAATAAAGATACAGAGCTGGTTCACCACGAATCGATTCTACAGGCCCCACTCTATATTTGTTCTTCTGCATTTGGTTAAAATCTCATCAGGGATCGGCGTTACATCGAATTTTACCCCTTCGAATATTTGCCTACTTTCAAATATCTTTGGGGAATGCTACAAATAAGATATAGCTTCCAGAATTTCACATGTTACGTGAATTATATCATGGAATAACCTACAATGTTTTTTATGGTAAGATTGCAAAATCCTTGACGAGACCTTGCTATGGGCTACCAAAGAGGGTAAATGGCCTACCTTCATCTGCAGCAGAATCCCAATAATCGGCATGAAATCAATTTCTTTCGCTGTACTAAGGCAGAGGATCTATTTACCAATTTGATAAGACAAATCCCACTTCTTTCCATCGTTCTATCGTTGTTAATTTTGACAAAATGTGATCAAATTTCACAGCTTCTGCAGCGAACTCTCCAGTCCAAGTTTTGTTGCTGCAAACACCAAGGAAGATTTGCGTACAACAAAAGTTTGTGCAAGGCTTAGGTCCCCCATATGACGCAGCGCTTCACCTTTGAGAATAGATTGCACACTTCTGCAAATATATTGTAGGGGAGGTTTCCTAACACAAAAGGTACAATTTTCCGATATGACAAAGCGATTTGCTAGTTTTGTGAAAGGCTTTGTGTTCTATTTATTTTGTTCTGATAGAATGCCCTCATGTGTGTGCAATCTACTCTCAAAAGTATCAATTCTCTGTGTCATATGGGAGACCTGAGTCTTGCACAAATTTTTGTTTTGTTTTACGCAATTCTTCCTAGGTGTTTGCAACAACAAAACTTGGACTGGAGAGTTCGCTGCAGAGGCCGTGAAATTTGATCACATTTTGTCAAAATTAACAATGATAAAATCGGT
The DNA here is from genome assembly GCA_004194415.1 of Aurelia aurita. Taxonomy (NCBI): domain Eukaryota; kingdom Metazoa; phylum Cnidaria; class Scyphozoa; order Semaeostomeae; family Ulmaridae; genus Aurelia; species Aurelia aurita. Next base: position 1,113,901 of record REGM01000028.1, on the reverse strand, counting down.
GGAAAAGGGTGGAAATTGGCGCGATGTTGTTGGTGAATAGGTTGTGCTACCTTGCTGCAGCAAAAGAAGCTGATTTAGAACCGAATAATGGCATTCTCCAGAGGTTGAAGGTAGGCCCATTAGCTTTCTACGTAGCAAAAAGCTTTAACTTGCCAAGGATTTTGAAATCTTACCAAAAAAAAAATTTTTTTAGGTTATTCCGTGATATAATTCACGTAACATGTGAAATTCTGGAAGCTATATCTTATTTTTAGCATTCCCCAATAATATTTGAAAGTAGGCAAATATTCGAAGGGGTGAAATTCGATGTAACGCCGATCCCTGATGAGATTTTAACCAAATGCAGAAGAACAAATATAGAGTGGGGCCTGTAGAATCGATTCGTGGTGAACCAGTTCTGTATCTTTATTAGCCGAATTTCCATTCTTATTTCCGTGGAGTTACTCGAAAAGTTGTCTCAAAAAGCCGACTTTCGGTCATGTGATCGAAATACGGCGATGTCATTGGCAAATAAGCGTGAAATTGGATGATTTGGGGGTTTCCCTGTGCCCTATTGAAAGATTTGATTTGTGTGCTTACGAAACCAATTTGACTCTCTACGTAATCCTTTGATGCTGATAATGAGTTGTACTGATATGTAGCTAATGATGTGACCTTTCTAGAAAACCATTGTTGTGGCTGTACTTGTTGTGGCATGGTAAAACCAACTGCAAATCTTTTGCGACGCTAGAATGTTGGATCGGACGGAAAATGCGAAGTGCGCGAGTCAAAGTTAGGAGATATTCCTGAAGTTGAAATAAGGTTGGGACTGTTTTTTGGGCAGCACATTTTCCTGGATACTCATTATCAGTTGTAGTAAATGGAATTTAAATACCTTGGTCAGAGAAGAAATGCGGGAATGTCATTAATACAGAGGAAGAGGATGGAAGTAAAACGTAAGTAGGCCTACATTTTCCTTGTAGCTGGAAGCAAACTGGAGTAGAGTGGTATTCGGCAATCATCACCTAAAATATCGCCTAATATCATTGACAGGACGATTACTGGGCGGAAACCCGGCTAAAAAGTTTCTCTGATAAAGATGATATAGCTAAAAATCTTGCGGGAAGTTTGTTAATATGCAATTGAAGGGGCCTAGGCCTTCCTACTGATAAATAGCGATGAACAGGACTTCATAAGATTGCAGTTTTGCTTCTTGCTTTAGAGGTGAACTAGGCCCGCTCGGCGCGGCTGCGCGGCGCCTCCGCGTTCCTTTTAGCTTCGCTGTCGTTTGTCTAAGTAGCCAGTACTTAGGTAGAAATTCATATCTGCACATAATGTCCTCAGTTGCCGTAATCGCCTTAATTGCCGTAGTGGCCTTATAGTTGACTTTAATGGCCTTAGAATAACCATTAGGGAAATGAGCCCCCAAATCATAAAGGGGTGAGTTTTCGGTAAGTCGTGGGTGCCTTTTGGTAAGTTGTTTTAGTTGAGTTGATCTAGTTGCATTTCTTCCCTTAGTGGACTTATTTGCTATTATAGCGTTAGTGGGCTTTCTTTCCTTAGTGGCCTTAGATTCCTTAGTACCCCTTAGTTGCCCTAGCTAGCTACCTTCGTTGTTGTGGTTGCTTTAGTTGGTTAAGTTGCCCCAGTGGCCTTGTTCTGGTTCCCGGGTTCTGGTTGTTTTTTTAGAAGCAGTGCAAGGGTTCAATCTCCCTCTGGGGGAGCATAGCAAAAACCAGTATGGAAATGAGCCCCCATATCACCAGGGGATGATTTTGTGGTAAGTTGGCAAAGTACCAAATGACGGAAAAGAACTTGGCAAGGTACCAAGTCACGTGGTGGAAACCTGGCATGGTACCAAGTCATGTGACCTATATTGGCAACTTGGTTGGAAAGTCACGTGAGATGGGGCCTAGGCACGTGACTGCTCCCGACACATATTGGTGTTATCAACCCACATCTTCGTTATTAACTAAGTTATATACCCTTTATTTGGTGTCACCCCTGTAATGTGGGATTATCATTCAGGGGGCCCCCGTGAGAATCCTTTTGCAGCATCATATTCTCCGAAAGAGCACCGCTGTTGAGGAGAATATCTCACGTGGCATGGGTGTGGTCACCTAGCTGCCCCAATAGATGGTAGCAATCGCAGGTTAGGATCATGCACCCGTCCACCGTAGCACCTCACCCATAGGCTGGGATGGGGCTCATTTGCCTAATGATTACTGGTAAAGGTCCTTCGCACAGGGAGATTTAACCCTCATTGTGCTGCTACATCGAGGCAAGTAAGGCAAGAACAAATACACAATTCAGTGTCCAGATGTATTTCATCACTCATCCAATTAGTTTAGATAATTCGTTCTCCATCAAAATTTCTTCATTTACTTCTATCTGTCGCAGTTTCTCCTCCAATGTTACCATTCCGCCCACTCCAAATACTCTCATTTTCCTTCTATTCTTGCTCTCTTGTTCTCTTCCCAATCCTTTCTACACACTTGACGCTTCCGCATTTGCAGCTCTTTCATTCTCTGTGCAATTTCTTGCTGCAATTTCGCACTCCCGCCTCCCCTATTCTTCTGCAAATTTGATATTTGATATTTTGATATTTGATTCATTTAGGGAGGGTTGCCCTTCAGCAAAGGCTGATTTTCAAGGGGCCCTCCATTAAAAACAATTACAATATAATCTAAAATAAAAAAAGTCCAAACCTAATTACAACAAAAACCATAATGTTAAAACCTAATTACAATAATATATTAAAAGAAAATATTTACAAAGAGAAAGCAAATCACAAATTTTGGGCAAGGGCAGACTCTGTAACACCAGCGCCAGCCACCCCCGATCGACATGCTAAGCCAAAGCAACCGGCGACCGTAGACCCGGACCACCAATCGCCCCAGCCCAGCTTGCCAACCAAGAGCAGCCAACGCCCCCGCCACAAAATCCGGCCTCGCCCTCATGTCTGAATAGAATTTTTGAAGCTATTCAGAGAGGATGCCTGTTTGGACTCCGCTGAGAGGCTATTCCATAATTTTGCTCCCCGAAAAGAAAAACATTTTTGCCCATTCGCAGATTTTTTCTTTGGTAACCTTACGTCAGTGTCAGTATTACGGAGGGTACGGGCGGAGCATTGCGAGTTTCTTGTGAAAAGTCCACACAAGTATTGTGGAGCCAGCTCATTGAGTGATTTGAAGACCATTGTTTCAGACTCATTACTAATAAGTCATTCCTTACTACTGTTTTGATCTCTCGTTCCCTCTCTTCCCATCTCCTCACTTCAGCCTTTCTTTCACGCCGTTTTTTCTCTCCCCTCTGTACGTTTTACAAGCCTACTACTATAGGGCTCGCATCTACTTTTCTTGATGTCAAAGCGTCCTCCCCATCAATATCAGTTGCATCTCTTCTTTTCCTCGGATCAATCTTCCTTTCTTTGCATTTCCCTCCAACACCATCTAAAATGAATTACACAAATTTTACAAAAACTATACTCTAAATAAGGAACAGCATTACATTGACATACAAAAAGAAAAAAGAAAAAATTTCAATTCTCCCCTATAATTTCTGAAAATTGCAATGAAGAGAATTCAAAAATCAAAACCACTTACCTTCCTTATTGCACTCCACTTTGCCAAGACCTTCTCCCTTCCCTTGTCTGCAACTTGCACTTTCCCCGTCTCCTTCTTATTATACACTTCCTTTTCAATTCCCAAAATTGAAATGTCTATTCTGCTCATCATATTTCCCATCTTCTGCACAAAGTGTACTTATGTAAGAAAAACATTGGCATCCCACAGTTTCCCATACCCAAATACTTTCGGAAGCCTTCCTTTGCAACTATTACTTAAAATATAACATTTCCATGCTTGTATCAAATATACAATCTACCTTTTCAGGGCCCCCCGCAACGTGTCACGTGCCGTGTGAATCAAGGAGTTTGATTGGTCAAGAAGTGTCCAAACTTTGTCCAACCTTTTGTATTTAACCAATCAGACTTGCGGATTTCGTGGGCACGTGACTTCTTTGCGGGGAGCCACTCAAGCAAACCCCTCAAGCAACGTCCCTTTCTAAACAAATATTCACGCAAATCACTTCCTTTTCATCAGTTAACGATTTATTAGGCCCTAGCTCCTCAAGCAAACAGCTACAAATTACGTGCCTTTTCTAGAAACAAAGCATTGCTTTGTGGAGGGCCCCTTGAAAATCAGTATTGCTGAAGGGCTACCCTCCTTAAATATTTGAAATGACATGAAATGAAATGAAATTGCGCCCTTATTCCTCCCCGTGGCTTCTCACCTAAATACTGCTGTTCACGTTACTAATAACTACTCACTGTTCTAAATCAACAACATTCACAAACATGCTATCTTCACAAACATACTATTATCCCATATTTATCGTACCTTAGTTGGTTTAGTTGCCCCAGTAGGCTTGTTCTGGTCCACGCCTCCCCTATTCTTCAAATTTATTCCTTACTATTGTTTTGATCTCCCGTTCCCTCTCTTCCCATCTCCTCACTTCAGCCTTTCTTTCACACCGTTTTTTCTCTCCCCTCATTACGTTTTACAAGCCTAGCCAGCTACGGTCAAATTGTAGCCAATCAGAGGCTTTATGCACTATAAGAGTTGAATCTACCACTGCGAAGGAGCTTTGCTAATAATTAGTAGTGAAATGAGGCGCAAATCATGAGGGGGTGAATTTTTGGTAACTTGGCAACTTGCCAAATGAGGGCACAAAACTTGGCAAGATGCCAAGTCAAATGGTGGTAACTTGGAATGGTGCCAAGTCAGGTGACATATTTTGGCAACGTGCCAGGTAAGTCACGTGACATGGGGGTTGGGCACGTGGCTGCCCCCAACATACCCTTTACTTCGACCCCTTACTTGATGTCACCCCTGTAATGTAGGATTTTCATACAGGGAGCCCCCGTGAGAACTCCTTTGCAGCATCATCTTCTCCGAAAGTGCACCGCTGTGAAGGAGAATATCTCACGTGATATTTGTGTGATCACGTGACTGTCCCAAATAGGGGGCTGCAATCGCAGGTAAGGATCATGCACCCTTCCACCCCCACAACCTACCACGTCACCCATGCGATGTGATTGAACCTTCGAGAGTTCTGTGAAGGAGGATACCATTGGCGCAAGCCTGCCCCTGCGAAGGTGAATGTGGTTGTGACGTCTTGGTTGTTTACCATCTAGCATTGACAATGGATTGTTCGTTGATAGCCCTTGATAGCACCATCAAGTGTCGTTAAGTGCATTTAGTCGCCAAAACAATCGGCTGTCACTCAAAAACAATCAACTGCCGAAATAGGCTGCCAAGAAATTTCCCCCGCTCATACCCCAGCAGCAGGAGGTGACCCCAAGATATCGAATGCTGATGATGCATATAGATTTCCCCCTTGATTTTTCGAGACGAAGAGCGAGCTTCAGGGGGCACTGGAGGAATAGTTGTGGCAAACACACAAATTCAGCCTTTGATGTCGCCGCTCATGCGTTAGTAATATAGATAACCTACTTGGCGCTGACTGCTATATTGTCAACCCGCTTTAATAGTCACCTATATTTCTCAAATTGAAAAGGAAGAAACGTCATAAAAGATGGCTCGTTTCCAAGTGACTTGGTACAGTGCGAAATGAAGTGTAAATATTGGCAACGTGCCAAGGTAGTCACGTGACAAGGAGGGCTCAGCACGTGACTGCCCCCAATTCATGCCAGTATTATCATACACCATCTCCATTTTAGTAGGTGACGTATACCCTTGACCTTGGTTTACCCCTAATGTTGGTCACTCTTCTCAGAATCCCCCTTCGTTACTCCTTTGGAGCATCATCTTCTTAGGATGAATTTTACCATTGCGAGGGAGCATTTGTCATGTGATATGGAGTTTCTAAGGTCAAAAAATCTAATGGATCTGGCACTGATCGCATTTCCAGTCACTTTCTTAAAGTCGATATAGAGATTTTGGCTCCTTCACTTGTCCAACTCTTCACATTGTCTCTCTTCGTCGGCTGCTTCCCTGATAACTGGAAAATTGCTAACGTAGCTCCGATTTTTAAGCAAGGCTCTAAAGATGATAGGTCAAATTATAGGCCTATATCTAGGCTACCTGTTGTCTCTCGTTTGCTTGAAAAGCTTGTCTATAACCAGCTATACGATTATTTCGACAAAAACAAGATGCTTTTTTCTGATCAGTCTGGTTTTCAGGCCCTTCATTCGGTTCTCACGTCTCTGTATAAAGTGCACGAACGACTGATACTTGAACACTGAGAAAGATAAATACACTGCTGTTGTTTACATAGGCCTCAACAAAGCTTTTGACACAGTTGACCATGATATTCTACTAAGGAAGATCAACTTCTGTGGCTTAGATGGGAAAGAACTGAACTGGTTTCGCTCGTATCTCACAGATAGACGACAATGCTGTAAGGTAGATGGACGAATTTTCGCTACTGAGAGTATAACTTGTGGTGTACCGCAAGGGTCATGTCTTGGAGCAATTCTCTTTCTTATCTATATTAATGATCTTCCTAGTTGTTTGAAAAATTCCCTCGTATCCATGTATGCAGATGACACAAGCATTTACTATGCCTCTGAATCTGTTTCAGAAATTAATCATGCAATTAGAAGCTTTGAAAGGATGGCTTGAAGGAAACAAGTTGTCTTTAAATGTAGCTAAGACTAGAGCAATGGTCATAGGGAGTAATGGAAAGCTGCGAAAAATCGACTCCGTTGATTTTACTAAACCGCACTTTAAGATTGGTTCAGAGGATATCAAGTTAGTAAAGGAGGTCAAATACCTTGGTGTTCAAGTCGACGAACAACTTAATGGGCCTCTAAATTGGCCTTAACAACGAAAAAGATCTGTAGAGGTACTGGTATACTACGCTATGCTAAGCAGTACCTCCCGATTTCAACTGTCAAGACTATGTATAATAGTTTAGTGGAGCCCTACTTTAGATATTGTTGTCCTGTCGCAGGAAATGCTGGTGTGACTGCCATCGACAAATTGCAGAAACTGCAAAATCGTGCTGCAAAACTGGTTACCAAGAGTCCATTTGATGCGACCGCCTTACCAGTTATTCAGGCGCTCGAATGGCCCACTGTTAGGGAGCTTATTGATTTTGAATCACAAAAATGGTTCTCAGATCCCTTAATGGTGATGTGCCTTCTTATATGAAAGACATTATTTGTGAGAGTCAACAACTCTACTGTTCGTTCTCTTAGGAATGCATCAGGTTGCCCTTAATAAAATCGGCAGTAGGGCAGAAATGGTTCTCGTACCGAGGCGCCAAACTTTGGAACAGTCTTGGCACTGAAGTCAGAAATTCCTCTACCTTGAGAGCATTCAAAAAGGAGCTGCAAAAATAGAACACCTAAAATTCTTTTAGTTTTTCTTTTGTTTATTTTATGACAATTGTAATTTAGTTTAGTTATATATAGCATATCTTGTATTTATTGTAAATTAGTATAAGTTTTTAGCATGGCCCCCTGTAAATCAGTTTTCCAACTGAGGGGCTACCATGGGTAAACAAGATAAAATCAATCAATCAAATCAGTTTCGTTACGTGATAGCCCCCAGTCAGTTGTACCATTGTTGGTTTGGGTCGCCCGTTGCCCTCCTACGGAGGAAGCCAGCCCCTGTGGAGGTCGGTGTGTGACGTTGCAGTTACGTAGCCTCTATGATTTGACAGTCTTGCATCGTTTCTCTTTGAAAACTTACTTTGTCTATTGATTACCCTTGTTAGCCCCATTAAGAGTCATTAGTAACTCACCACTATTGTTCCGTGACGTTGAACTACGTCATTTTGAAAAAAGATGACCGCTAAGTGGGTTTATGCTCGTAACCCAGCCCCAGCTGCTGCCCCCAACTCCTCACATAGATTCGGCAGACCTATATTTTCCCGTGGGTTAGGGGTTAGGTAGTTATCTACCTAGCCCTAACCCTAAACCTTACCCTTACCCTTACCCTAACCCTAACCTTAACCCTAACCCTAACCAAAACCCTAACCCTAGAGTTTGATAGACAAATAACGGTGTTTCCCGAGTTAAAAAAGAGCGTTTCTTGAGCAAAAAAAGGCTTGGCCCTGACAATTTTCCTAGCAGCAACGCCCCCAGACCCCCTTCTTCGCTCGTTTCCTCCACTTCTCTGCGGTTGGCGCCGCCACTGTTCAGGGGCAAAGCTTATGAAGCTGATATTCATCAGACTTTGAAGCACAATTTCTAGAAAACGTACCTTCGGGGCACTGGTATAATGCTGCATTAAACAATGTTGCATAATATCTTGACAGAGACTGACACACAATATCCTGTCTGTACTGCTGCATTAATCGTGGTCTACCTTTGTATTTCTCCAGTTTGTACTGTTTCCCGATATATCTGCGAAGGATAGACCATATATAAAGATGAGTCAGATGAGTCCATGCTATCAAGATACTAAACATAAGATCCTTTTTGATAATTACGAAGTCCGTCCTAAGCTGTGATTTTCCCATCGGGATTTTTGCGTTTTCCGCGCATTTGCCTGCCAAGGTCCCTTACGAAACAAGTAAGCATAAGAATCTGCGATAAAAGATACACTATCTGTTTATCGAAGCTTGAATGCAACAAATGATTCTAGATGATGTCGTTTTGTTGATTCTGTGCGCATCTGCCAATAATAATCTTCGACATTAGTCAATTAATCAATGTCTAAATGACTTAAAGTTAAACGTAAACATTGTTTGAGAAACATTTGAGATATGATTGCAAAGCAATGTTATCGCGTTTGGCCACGTTGCAAACATTTTGTGACAAGAAGAATTTGTTGAGCAATGTTTTTGAAAAAGTTCAACAATGTTCTACTTTAAGCTAAACAAAGTGACAAAATGTTTTCAAGCAATGTTTGCAACAAGGTCTTTGTCAAGATCTCACATTTTTGGCAAATATTGTTTCTTCGTTTGGCCATGAGAGTTTAACGGTTGTGAAAAAGTCCCTAGTAGTCAAACTGTCAATTTCAACATATAGAATAAGAATTTGAATTTAATGGGGAAAAAACCATCGATCATCACTCACTTTCGCAAAGGATCATCCTGCTCTAAAAACTCAAAATTAAATGCATCTCTACATGCACCCGCTTTCTTCCCAAGCTCGAGTTTCTCTCCAATGTATGTAAGTGTCTCGGATGCTGTCCAACTTTGAGTCTTTGCATCATAGAGCCACTGTAATGCCCCTAGCAAAAAAGTTTAATTTGCTATTTAAAACGTCTCGTATGAAAAAAATGAGGGACATTTATCGATATTCAAAAAATCTCTTAAACTGGAAGATTTATAAAACAAGATCAGCATGCGCAAAGCCAGATATCAAAGGTTTCAAAGTCTATCACAGATATATAGATTCTATACAGGGTGAGTCATAAAAAACAACCCCCGTTTGAAAGGCCACTACTCCCTGGATATCAAGACGATAATATTGGCAAATATATTATTGAATGGTGGACATGTCCAAATCAATTTTAAAATTTACATCACTGTAATCGACCACTCCGTTCTGAAATTATCTGGGATTTTCTCCAGAAAGCCCCTTTAAGAAATCATCAAACAGACCTAAAATCATGACCAAATTTTCCAAATATTTCTGCCTTACAGCAATGGCTTTTATATGCTTTAGCACGTGATATCCCTTTGGGAGAAGGAAAGTGTCACCCTGGGAGAAAAAAAAACATTATTCCGGATGATTTCATCCTCCCAAGAGGATAACGCGTGCTAAAACGTGTTGAAGTCATTGCTGTAAGGCAGAAATGTTAGGAACATTTGGTCGTGATTTTAGGATTGTTTTGAAGGTTTCCTAAAGGGGCCTTCTTGAGAAAATCCCTCATAATTTCATAAAGGAGTGGCCGTTCTCAGTCAGGTAAATTTTAAAATCGATTTGAACATCTCCACTATTAAATGATATATTTGCCAATATTACTGCCATGATATCCAGGGAGTAGTAGCCTTGTAAACGGGGATTGTTTTTAATGACTCATCCGGTAGATTCTATCACAAAGCGTCCAATAAACTGATTGAGTTTGCCATAGCATCATAGTCAATTGACTATGACAGTACCAAGGCTTGTTGTACTACCAAACAAATATCTTTTTAGACATTACCTTTTCGCAAAATACAATTATCACATTGGAATTCTTCGCAAAACCTCTTGACACGCCACTGAAGTCTTCGTTTATTAAAATGAGGATAGCAATACTTCCATTCAACATTTAAAATGCATTCAATCTGAGAGGAACTTTGTCTTTAACAATATAGTTACATTTCAGAACGGTTCACATTGGCCGATTTATACCGGGTGCGCCAAAAAAAACTATCCACTTTTGCAAGGCCACGATAAATCGTACACTGGACCGATTCTGAAGATTTAGGACTGAATCTTTAGCTAAGATCCTGACTTAGATACTAGTATTTTTTGTAAATTTTTTAGGCTTCTGTTTCTTGAGCTATAAGCGAGTTTCTTAAAATTTTCGGTTTCGAAAACACCGAAAATGATCAGAAAACCTCGATCAAATTTTCCAAAGACTCGGCATGAATGGACAAAGAGAGAACGTTTTCGTGGTGATTAGGGGCCTTAGAAATCGATTAGTTATAATCTGCTCACGAGCGCTTGCTCAATTTTAAAGGGGCCCGTGCAAGATAGATCCTTTGCGCGCCGAAGTTGACTTTCTGATTATCAGAAAGTAAGATGGCTGCCGCCTAGCAGCTTGTCTGATGTTACCAGCTTTTGTTTGAAAGAGCATCATGTCAGGGACAGGCAGTAAGCTTGGAAGACCGAAGCGGGGAGAAGTTCGACATGTGGTGTACTTTTCAGAGTCAACATTCCGGGTGTCCCAAAAAAAAGTATACAGATTTGGTCGACCCTAGCCATGAGAATTTAGCGCGAATCAATCCGAAATCATTTTTAAAACATTCCTTAATAGTCAACTTGAACATAGATACCTTGTTTCTTGATATTGGTGCTTTGAGAGTTGAAATATTAATCTTCAAAGGACAAATTTGCCTCGACCTCCAAACCAGAGCTTTGGCGTTTTGGCCTAAGCAAATTTTTGAGGCACAGCGAATAAGTCAACAATAGATTTGAAAAAAATTGAAATAGGAAGAGAAAAATTAAAAACTGCACAGCAGATACGTTTTGCAAAATATAACTTACGTGACACTTATCATCAAGGGAGCTCCGAAGTAACCTTCATTCATTTTAATATCAACAATTTATTTCACGAAGTTTACTTTGGAGCTCCCTTGATGATAAGTGTCACGTAAATTATATTTTTTTAACGCATCTGTTGTGCTGTTTTAATTGTTCTCCTCTTGTTTCAATTTTTTTCAAATCTATTGTTGACTTATTCGCTGTGCTTCAAGAATTTGCTTAGGCCAAAACGCCAAAGCTCTGGTTTGGAGGTGGAGGCAAATTTGTCCTTTGGAGATTAATATTTCAACTCTCAAAGCATCCATGTCAATAAACA
>REGM01000028.1:1083952-1101198 GCA_004194415.1 Aurelia aurita | reverse complement strand
TAGGGGTGTACCGGATATCCGGTAGGCCGGATAATCCGGCGCCGGATCACCGATTTTTCAAAAATCCGGTTCCGGCCGGATCTTTGTTTGAAATCCGGCCAGCTACCGGATTTTCAAGAAATTAATTTAGAACTGAGACAACTTGCAGAGGATGGCAACATCAGTATATACGATTGAATAAAACAAACAACAAGAATTCTAAGTCAAATAGCAGAACAAATCATGCAACGTAGTCAAGCACAAATCTCAAAATAGTCTCTTTATTGTCTATTTGCAAGCATAGTACAAGAGGTTCTTAAATTTTCGGCCATCATAGTACTAGTTTGTCATGAATGAGTTTGTTATACATATGAAAACGTGTACTCATAAGGGATTCCTTCAAGCTTGAAGAAATATCCCTCAGATACTCATTCAAATAATTTTGCATTGATAAATCTCGTACACTTTTTCAAGAAGAAAATATTCACTTCATTCTATTTTACGCTGTAACAAAAACTTTAAAACGGATTTGAAATATAAATGCCTAGCATCGCTAGATAACAAGACTGTAAGTCTGTCAGATATCTTTATGAACATTTTTAGTTTTCGTTGTTGTCACCTAGCACTTTTTTGGACAAATCTCGAAAACTTTTGGTATATGAAAATCCGGTAATGGCCGGATTATCCGGCAAAATCAAGCCGGATTATCCGGCCGGATAATCCGGCCGGACTCCATGGAAAAGTCCGGTAAATCCGGTTCCGGCCGGATTCTGAAAATCCTGATCCGGTACACCCCTATTTCGATATTTGTGTGGTTTATTGCAATAGCGTCTAAACATTACTTCCCATGTTGTCAATAAGGGACCCCTGTTTGTATCACCAAAAGAAAGGCCTACCGTAAAAGCACTAAGCCCCGAAGGGCTTATTTAATTTATGAGGGTACAGAAGGGGGTTTACAAGAGAGGGGGAACTTAGTAGAGAGGGTCTCTTGGTCTATCATTTGGTCAAGAGAGGGACTCACAAAGTCTAATGTCAACACTAAAATGATAGGTTTTTCGGACTTTAACTTTATATTTTTCAGAATCAACATACTTTCTCCCCTACCCTTTTTTGTTTCTTATATCCGGGGGGAGCTTAATAGAGAGCTGGAATGATTTAAAATTATGGCTTGGAAGGGACGAGATTATTAGATACGGGGGTTAATAGAGAGGGGGCTATATAGAGCTGTTACAGTATTTTCTTTACCACTTATCAACACCCAATCTTAGCTTTGAATAGCTTTGACATTGAGAACAGAAAACATAAAATTTCGAAAGAAAGAAAGAAAGAAAGAAAGAACATGCACGGGTGAGGCTTTAAAGTGAAATTTAGTGAAGAGATTTTGATAACAAATGTTGAGGAGAAAATATAAAAAAAGAACGAAGTCGATTTGGTAATGAACTACTGTGATAACCGTGTTAAATTGTGAAATCTGAAGGGAGTAATGTCTGTTTTGAAAGTCTTGAAACATGGAGTAATTTTTGCTCGACCAAAGTCGAATTGGGACAAAAAGTTATATGGAGATAAATGGCCTTTCTTCCTCAATCAGTTTAAAAACGGAGTCGGCGAAGTTAGATGCTTTTTCAAGTACAAAAGAGTGCTTTTGTTTTCCTCAACGCGAAATTTTGGTCTCAAGTCTTTTCAAATGGACTTAAGTACAGTGCACAATAGGGTTAAACGGTAATGTTAATTGCTTCTAATGAAGATATCTTCATAACGAAAAAAAAGTAACTACTGAAAGTAATATAAATAGTGAGTCATTGTGTTAAATTGTGAACTCTGAGTTGTGTAATAAAGTGCATACGGCAGTTAAACAGTACATGCTCGTTCTTTCTTTCTTTCTTTCTTTCTCTCTTTCTTTCTTTCCCACTTTCTTTCTTTCTTTCTTTCTCACTTTCGAAATTGTCTGTTTTCAGTTCTCAATGTCCAAGCTATTCGAAGCTAAGAAAAAGCCGCTGATAAGTGGCAAAGACGATTGTCCTTTTCTGTTTGGGATGGGTCTCGTATTGACAACGTGGGAAATAGTTTTTAAAAGTATGCGTTTGGTAATAACCACGGTAATACCCTTTATTTTTGATTTGCCATCTCTTTCGAACCAAAAAGCCCTTCGTCATTAAGCCAATCATTACTTGAAAATTCTTCTTTTGTACAAAATTTGAAGACTGGTTTATAAAGCGAACCATCATGAAACGTATCATGGGTTTCTTTCCAGAAAGCGGAGACCAGCCTGTTGCAAAATTCTGGGGTAGTTGCAATGGCGCGCGGCTACAAGTCGTTCTCTGCATAATAAATTTTCCAAAACTCCATACTTGCTTGACCTCATCATGTCGCTTCACCGTTTGTCTTTTCAACCCCTTTGACACAGGAACGCAGTACCTGCACCAGAGTATAAATTCAATGAAATTCCAAAAGGAAGACATTTCTTTGTGTCATTAAAAGTAATGTTACATTCCTCCTAAAATTGTGAAAGTGCTCGTGAGCAGAGTATAACTAATCGATTTCTAAGTCCCCTAATCACCACGAAAACGTTCTCTCTTTGTCCATTCATGCCGAGTCTTTACAAAATTTGATCGAGGTTTTTCAGTGTTTTCGAAACGGACAATTTTAAGAAACTCGCTTATAGCTCAAGAAACAGAAGCCTAAAAAATTACAAAAAATACTAGCAACTAAGTGAGCACCTGAAGTGAGGATCTTAGCTAAAGATTCAGTCCCAAATCTTCAAAATCGGTCCAGTGTACGATTTATCGTGGCCTTGCAAAAGTGGATAGTTTTTTTTGGCGCACCCGGTATATACCTTTTTGTTATTTGAAGGCAGTACAGAAGATAAGATGGAACTTTATAAAATAGCAGAAAAATAGGCTTACTATGGACTTCGCTTGGTAACTTCACTCCAGTATGCAATTTCTCAACCGTATCCCAGTCAACTGTTGATTTATCACTTGTTTCTAAGGTGCTTATTGTTGTTTTGACCTTAATGTTTCTCTCATCAGCGGATTCATCTTCTGCTGTTGCATAGCATAGTTCAACTGTAGTAGATGCTGTCTTGAGCGATCGAATCAATGCATCTTTGTTTGCACGCTCAAAAGAAGGACGAACGCTGCCATAATCTTCTTCTTGTGACTGCACAGTAGTCATGCATTTGATGTAAGTCAGGGTTTCATCGTCTGTAGATGCAGTAGAATCACATGTTTGCATTGCCCTAGAGATACTTATCTCATTCTTTTGATCAGCATCTTCGAAACTTTGCGAATCTGATACTGTTGTACAATCTCTGATGATCGACACACGTTCGTTTTCTCCTCTGAAAGAATTTGTCACTCCTGATCTTGGCGTTGAGCTAATTTCGCTGCCCTTGTGAAGGTCTTTATTTTCCTGTGATGTGCTTATTATTTTACTGATTTCTTGCACTCTTTCCTCCCGCATTGCAGTTAGGGACTGCACATTTGCGTTTGGTTTTACTTCCACAAGTGGGACATATGAATCGATCATTTGCAAATGATCATCTATTGGAATTGCAGGCAAACCAAGCAAACTCAAGGAAAGATCAATGAGGATCTTCGAGTAATTTGTGTGCTTAATCAATTGAGGAAACATGCAATGATGCTCATACAATAATTTTGCAAGCCTGTCCAGGGTCAAACCAATATTTGCTCCGATCCTTCGAGTTACGACTTCTTCACGACAGATCAAAGACAATCTGTGCACAGCAAGGATGAATTCATAAAACTGATCTTTGCTTTCAAGACGAGAAATGCTGTCGTGGCAACGCAGTCCTTCTTTAAATTCGTGCGCTGCATTCTCAAGATATTCGAATTTAATGCGGTCATCTTTCAACATTTTTGAAATAATCAGGCTCAAGTCTCCAGCTCTTCGCTAGAAAAATTGAAAAAACAAGTACTTGAACGTAGATACATCCCAATCAAAAACTTATGTATATCTTAACCCTATCCAGACTAGGCTTTTTGAAACTCTGGGGAGACTAGGGGGGGGGGCACATTGTGCCCCCACTTTATTATCAGAACCATAAGTGCTAGAGACTTGAGACTTGGCACAAGTAACAAACACGATAAGGCAAACAAGATGACGTCAATTGTTTTTGTTTATGTGACGTGGTTAAGTGCTGACGTCAGAAAATGTTGCTAAATTAGGCGTAAAACCACCCAGACTTTGACATGTTGTATCTCCAAATCAATTAAACATATTGATATGAGATTTGAAACATACAAAGCCCAGTAACATAAAAATAAAAAACATAAAAAACATAATTGAAACATAAAAAGACCTGCTGAATCGTATAATATTGCTAATTTTTCCAAAAATGAAGCTTAACATGGTTNTTGAAACATACAAAGATCATATCCTTGATATTCTTTTTTTTTAATTTTTGCTTCGTATTGTCAATCTTTTTGCTGATGTCAGCATTTATTTATTTTGTTCACAAAAAAAAGAACTTTTTGCCTAAAATCGGTTACAAATTGGTTTAAAAATGGCGAAAAATGCTAAATGTACACAAAAAGACCTGCTGAATCGTATAATATTGCTAATTTTTCCAAAAATGAAGCTTAACATGGTTTTTCGCAAGTACGCATGCGCAACAACGAATTATTGATGACGTCATAAAAAATCAACAAACTATATATCAAATGAAAGCCCTTCTCAAGAGGAGATCAGCTATGTTTGTTTCATTGTTATAGAACACCCAATTTAAAATTATTTGTTGACCCCCTGAACCAGTGTCGAAAATTTTGAAATTAACATGAAAGGATGTCTCCTAAATAGAAACTAAAAGTCACAAAAAGCTAGGTTATAGTAGAAGAACTCAAGGAGCTGCATGGAACAATTCACTAGGGGAGGCACTTCGTGCCCACCCCCCTAGTCTAGATAGGGTTAACGTAAATCGAAGGAGTTAAAGGGATCTGATCTAGGGAGACTGTAGACTTATTACGATGAGTCCCAGTAATCGCACATCAAAACGAGACTCGCACCAGACCGAGACAGCTCATAGTTTGAGCGTCCATCAGTCTATCAATAGTTTGAGCGTCCATCAGTCTTGAAGGTGTTGTGGGGCAGTGTAATCCTCTGACTTTGCAGCCAGAACAGTCAGGCGGACAGGGTTTGATCCCAGTTAGAGTCATGACAAGGGGTCGCGGACTCGATTAGGTCTTCTCTACTTCTGCGATCCCAGCGCTTGGCGCTAAAAACCGCAACTTCACCTTCACCTTCACCATCAATAGCGATAACTACGACTCTGTAATTAGTCTAGGGAGACTGGGCAATCTAATATATATAGAGCTTTCATTTTATTATAAAATACTGCAAACTAGGTATCATTTGCAGCATAGGTTCCAAATCTTTAAATTGGCGTAAAAGATTGGTGTAAAATTCAGTGACCTATTTCTTTGAATCGAATGGCTTGAAAGAAACTTTAGCTACTTTGCTATAACTCTACCGTTGGACTTTTCAGAAATCTTCAATATTTTCGAAATTACAGCGTATTTCATATCTCAACTCATTTGACGATGTGACGTCATCAAATTTCTAAATCGCAAACCAGAAGAGTGAAAGACTTTTGCTTGATACCATATTGTAGACGCTTATAAACTATGTTTTTCTATAAGATTATTCGATGTTTACTCAAAAAGTTAAGAAATTACGATGGTTTTAAGTTTTTTTCAAAATCCTTCTTGAATTCTGGAAAAAGAAGAAAAGCACTCTAATTCTGAAAATATTGAAGATTTCTAAAAAGTCCAACGGTAGAATTANCTGAAAAGTCCAACGGTAGAGTTATATTAAAGTAGCTAAAGTTTCTTTCAAGCCATTCCATTCAAAGAAATAGGTCACAGAATTTTACACCGACCTTTTTAAAGATTTGGAACCTATGCTATCACTTGCAGGAGCTCAGTGAGTGGAATTTGAATCTTGCAAGGGTTATGAAATTTTGATGACTTAAGGGGTGTTTACTCCCTTGGGAATTAGTTGAGGTTTTCTATTTTTCGATTTATCATACTAAATTTAGCATTTTGTGACATTGTAATGTCTTCTGGCTAGGAATCTATAAGAATAATAGCGTAAGACTTGTTTCTTCTGAAATTGTGAGCTCCGGAATAGACCCTGGTCGAGGTTATTTCTATCAAATTTTATTAAGAATGCATAGGAGCAAAAAATTGACCATAGTACAATCTTTGACACACAACGGCTAAACCAGTCACTCTCTGCAAAACCCAACTTCATATTACTATTTGAGAAGAACTGCGCTTTCGAATGATGTAGTTAGAAAAATTAGTGAAACAACAAAATTCCGAAAGTTCACAAGGGGCATCACAATGTATTAACCCTCGCAAGATTCAAGTTCCAATGGCTGAGTTCTTGCGAATGATACCTAGTTTGTAGTATTTTACAATAAAATGGCAGTTCTATGGCCAAAAAAAATTGTTGGCATAAAATACTTAAAATAAAAAAACAAACAAAGATTCGTATTTTCAACAGAGTATAACATCGCAGAGTGTTTCGAGATTAAGCTCCCTGTAAAGCTGTCTTAATAATGATGTCCTTTGAAATATGGCCGAAAGAATTTTCTCCAAGCTGTGAATCACTGATTATTCGCCTACACAAGAAAACTATTATTGGTAAACCAATAAATTAAGAGTCCACCACTAAAGAGTCGAGTTTTCCAAGTCGCTGTTTACTTTCTAAACATATTGTCGAATTCTCAGGAGCTGGGCTAGGTTCAGCAATTGCTTTATCAGAAAGAAATTTGTTGACTTAAAACAACATTTTCAAGTCTTTTTCTATAGAGTTTTTATATTTTCAGCAAATTGAAAAAATAATGAGATACGTTTCAAATAAGTCAGTTTTTTACATAGGGACATCTTATAAATTAAAAGCGATGCAAAATCTGCCAATTTCCAAACTAAGAAACTTCGGTAAATTTTTCGCACAATCCACACTGCTTACGGAACGATGGCAAGGAACAACCTAAGATGCAATGCGTATGTGTACAATGTGTTGTGAACTTTCAGATAAAACTGACTGAACGCTAATGATTGACTAAAAAATAATAAGGGAGAGGGAGAATATAACTTAAAATACGTCTTATACAGTTAAGGCTAATTTCCATAAAGTAGAACTTCCAAGAGGAAGGCAATTCTATCGTGTACGAGAGTAATTTAAAATTTAATAGAAAATTACGTCGAATGATATTTTATTGTATAAAATGTCGCCTGCCAGGAAAGTTGCATCGAGTGGCAGTTTGCATTTATATCGTTTACTGTAGCTCATTTTCATACAAGAGAAGAAAGAAAGAGAGGTACCTTATTCTTCAAGTAGAAAAGAGGTGTAAAAATACAAAGTTGAGCAGCCTCTGTTGCATATCTGATAGCCTCTCTCAATGGATAACCCGTCACTAGGTTGTACTGCTTGGCAAGCTCTTGGTAGTCACTCAAGGACATATATCGAAATGTATCAGCAAGATGTGCCTTTGATCCACTGACGGTTTTCTTTTCTATCCTCTTCAAAGAATTTGTTAAATCGATCGAGTGAATCAATGCTTTAGCAGCCTCTTTCCACAGACCCAGTCCACGTAGGATGTCACCTTTAATTGACACACACAAGGCTGTAACATGTTTTGAATCCTCTTGGTTTTTATATTTGTAGCTTCCTATGCTTTCTTCGTTGTTGATAATTTGATCTAACACTCTCACGGCTTCTACAAAATAGATTGACAATGTGGCCAGGCCATGAGCGATGACACACCAAATGTGTATCAGTGTTAAACTTTTTTCAGTAGTGAGAAACGTTAACTCATTGTGTTTGTGTTTTAAAGATATTCTTAGTAGTGATCCACAGCAATGAAGGTGGCTCAATACTGCAAAATTCTCAAAAAGCTCATGATAAGGGCGACCATTCACAGAACAGTTGAAAATTCATTGTCTCAAAGTCACAGGAAAATTGAAATCTGTTTGAAAATCGAATGTTCGAGATAACGGGCAGCTCTTCTTGAGAAACCCTTACTAGAGTAATTAAAAATTACTTCGAACTTATGAATGGTCGAGATAACCGGCACTCAAGCTACCAAATGCAAACTGTATACCGGACCTTCTAGATGCAGATATAAAGGCGGTATAAAGAAAGAAAGAAAGAAAGTAAACAAAGCAGCACCCCTTCCCAAATTATCTTTTGTACTTTAGTAGCTTTTGTAGATAATTTCTGTCTCGCATTTGATGTTAGGTGATATTTACAGAACTTTAAAATGTTTATCTCACAGTGTGGATGCGGGATATAGTGCCTTGCACTTGCGTCCTCCCAAAATTTGTAAGTTTCTTACTCACAGATATCATTGCCTGACATCAGATGTGAGACAGACATCAACGTTTTTCTTGGTAGCTGTTTCTTTTTGTTTTCTCTAGTATATTTTAATATTTGAATTGTAAGTGCCTTTCATGGTGGGAACTCCGATGACGTAGTGTCTATTCCCGACATGATAGGCACAGTAGTTGTATTTTTTGCGTTCTTCTTTTAATTGATTATATGAAAAAAAATAAAAAAAAAAAAACAAAAATACCGGAATGAAAGGCGAGTTCTTCAAATTTCAGTCTATCTTCATTCCCATGTTATGAAACCTAAACACCAAGGCAAGCTGAGGAACTATGACAACAATTTTGATACTGTAGAAATGGATTTGTCAAGACATTTACATAATTTAGCACACAAAAAAAGATGTACTTTTTGGGCCATCCTTTGATCCAGACAAAACTTCATGTGACCTTATCATAATTCGCGCTCGAAGATGAGAGTCCGGGTAAATGAAGGCATTACAATACATACTTGCAATGGGGTATTGAAAGTATTTCGTTTATTTACAAATATACATCAACTTCAAGAGCAATGGTAAGAAGCTGATAAAATCATTTAGATTTTTTTTCGAGGATGGATAATCGAACGTCCGAAAGGAAGCTCGACTGCAAAGAAGCGACAAGTGACTTAAAAATGCTAGAGGTTGTGGTGCCGTTTCACAATGATCGTAACAAAGGCGTTTCTCACAGATTTGTTCGATTAAATCGTGTTCTCTTTTAACATAAGCTTGCACATGCAAATTTTTTATTAGTTTAGATGTGTTTGACAACTAATTCAAACACAAACTAATTAATACCTGTCCTTTCTCCCCTCAGTATCGCGAGGAAACTATATAAGTAAAATTTACCCCAAAATAAGATGACGTCGTTTTTAATGTCCCTTTATGAAGTCATGTCGTCTGGATGAATATACTTTGTTCTTGCAATTTTCTAACAGATGACCCAACAAGGGAAACTTTTTGAAAAATCACCAACGTTTTACTATGATGCCGATCTTAAACATTTCTTTCGGTGCATTTGTGTCAAGGTTCACATTAGTTTAATAGATATTGCAAACTCTATTTGCAATTTAGGGCTTGTGGGAATTCTTGCTTTTAAGAGCTACCTTGTTTATTGCAGAAGTTGATAATTAAATTGCATTTTCGATCCATCCAATGACTCCGTTTATTCGCCTACGCATGTGATTATGCTCCGTTATCATATACGACTCAAAATCTATATGAAATCGCAAAAAATGGCTATTTCGTGAAAATTTACGATTTAGTACAATTCTATAGCCTAAAAGATGGTTTTTTGGTCTTCTCAGGAGTAAAATAAAGATAATTCCATAAATTAATTCGATCTTTAATACCAAGCACAAAAGACAAAAGAATTTTATGATCAGTAACATGATCAATTTTTGGTGATTTTGAAAAATGTTCACTTTTTATTGGGACACCAGGTAGGTGTTCTTGATTCATCAAATTGAACAAAGTTTTGTGCCAAGCTAATAGATTATCATGGTCCGAAATCAGTGGACTTGGGCGCATCCCACAACAAAACTCTACATACCTTGAATGTCACCATCATTCTTTAACACTCGTGCCTTCCTTATCACTACCTGAGGTGGAACGGGAGTTTGTGGACTCCTCTCCTCTATAAACTTGAGAACTGCGAGGGCTGCTTTACACGTTCCTGTCCAAAATGTGTAGCGATCAATCAGGAAGATTAAAGCTACGCACTGATTGAAGTCTTCTTCGAGCAATGTATGATATAAGCATTCCTATAGCAGAATTGTAGTCAAATTATTAGCAGATAATTACGCTATCGATGTTAAATTTCCAAACATCATAGAATTTCCAAATTGAATTTAATAAAATTTCAAAATTGACAAATTAACAAACTAAAATTTCACAAATTGAAAAATAAAATTTCCATATTGTGACATGGCTAACATGGACGTCAATTCTTCGCAAAACTTCAAAATTAATCATGTAGAATATTATTGACCTGTTTTTTTCAAATGAATTTGGTTAAGGTTACGGTAAACGTTTGTAGCACGAGATTGGGTTTTCTCTCCCCAAAAGCCAAACTATTAGCGGAATCTAGTTAAACTATACATCATTCGATGCGTAAGAATGTGGGGATTCTAACCATATCAAAATAATTGGCAAAGATTGAAAAATGATTTTTCCAGGCAACTTTATTGCTTAAGAGAGCATACCTCCTTCAAAAGCTATTTTGTACACTTGCGTTTAACGTAACAAAATCTAACTTATATCAACAGGAAGCGCACATCCTAAGCTAGCAAAAAGTGTCTCAGATTCTTTAAATTCCTCCTTCCCTTGAAAATATACGCTGTCATAAATTTGCAAATAACTTCTCTGCCCTCCCACAGTTGTATTGGGCTATAAAAGGCGGACCAGAGGACATACCAAGATTCTGAGACATATTTTGCTTGCCTGAAGCCTGCTCTGGTAGTGTGCAAAATGTGGAGCCATTCGATTGGTTCCTTGGGTACAAAATAGCTTTTTCGTACCTGCACCTAGTGAATTTGTAAGTCCCGAAAAAAGGGCTTTTTACTGATGCCACTTCAAATGTAAACATCAAGGTCAAATAATCCACAATGTAATCCGGGTCAAGCAATTACCGCTTATAAATCAATTTGTGAATTTAAACAAAGGAATCGATACATATAATGTGGTTTCATGTTTGTTTTCTAACACACGACCGGCTTAATAAGTAAAAAAGCTAGGATTAGGATCTAAACCACACAGAAAAACTTTGCGTGAGAAGTTGTAGTATCCTTCTTTCGATTAAGAATTCTACTTTTCCAACATTTCTGTTACTTCCAAAATGGTATCTTTGTGTTTCTTAAAAATTGGGCTTCTGAGATTTGAAGAAATCCGAAAATTGGCTTTTTCGGCCTACAAACATTTACCGTAACCTTAAGCGAACGATATATCGTCGATTTGCTAAATCGTCAACCATAAAATCTACATAATTTTGCTTACTACCATATTTTAGATCTACAATTTCTGAGTATTTCTTGAACATATTGATTTTCCTCAATTAGTTTAGGATTTATTGTGCTTTTGATGCTTATCAAAGCTTTATATAGTTCCGCACATACGTTCTTTCATAAAACATAAAAACGCTGCAGTTTTGATAATAAAAATAAATAATAATACCTGCGATGAATTCGTTTGGAAAGGAGAGGGCAATAATATTTTACACAATCAATTTGAAAGTCGTGCAAAGATTCGACGCCTAATCTAGCCTGGATTTGTTTCGGCTCGTTCAATATAATGTAAGGTTGATTAAATTGATCTCTGTTACACTTATATATTACATCAAAGAATCTGTAGATCTTAAGGTAATGATTATGTTAACTGGTTCATTTCTATAAAAATTCCGACAAAGTGGGTATCTTTTTTATCTCAAATTCATTCCCAGGGCTAACACTATACCTTTACAACTTTTCAATGATAGCTTTCACGAACTACCAGGTGTCCCAAAAAAGTACTCCTGTTTAAAAAAATCACAAACACTTGATTATCAAACATATCTCAAAATTATCATTTTTTTATCTCTTTGTTCAATGATCAAAATATATTCAAAGATGATAAAATATTTGTTCTCGTTAAGTAAAGGGTATAAAATTATGACTGAAAAATCGTATTCTGAGCTATACTCTTTAAGAAACATCGTAAATCTTGCCTAAGAGCAATTATTTTGAGATTTGTCACTATCCTTCCAAGTCTACAATGATATTTTTCTTTTCTTTCTGACATTTATGACCAAACTAGAAGCTTAATATACAAAAATAAATTAATCTTGTAATTCATACAGACGACATGTCACGTGACTTGATCAATTCGCGCTCGAAAATCAGACTCAGGGTAAATGAAGCCATTACGAAGTATAGCGTCGCACTGGTGGTGTCGCACTGGGATTTCGAGAGTGTCTCGTTTATTTATCGCAATAAATTAATTCAAAAAGCTTGGAAGCTGCTCAAATTATTCGAAAACTTTCTTTAGCAGATAGATAGGCGAATGTCTGAAAGGAAGGTTGACTTTGAAGAAGCGACGAACAACTTACAGCGGACGGAGTTTGTGGTGGCGATTAAGACATTATCGTCGCAAATGCAAGTTTCTCACAGCTTTCGTGGCCTAAATTTTTGTTTTGCTTTTAAAAACAGCATGTTCGTGTGTTTATTTCATTGGTTTAGGTCTGACTGACAATTGCTACCTACCCTTTCCCTGCTCACTATCGTGAGGTAGAATAGAGGAGCAATTTCATGCAACTTTTTGCAAATTTCCTCTAGAAACCTATAGAAATTTTCTGAAGATTTACTCCAAAACAAGATGGCGTCGTGTTTTCAACGCTGATGTGACGTCATGCCATCTGTATCAATCATTAGTGCTTTTCTGCAGTATGCTTCAAACCAGGCAGCCCTAGAAAGAGCTACATTTGCCAATTTCAAAAGGAATCACAAGATCAGCTATACCTGAGAAAATAATTTGATGTTTGATCTACTTGCCAAAGAAAGAAATTTAAAGATCGGCCATCCAATCAAATGTTGGTGATTTTTTAAACAGGAGTACTTTTTTAGGACACACCTGGTATCATTGTCACATCATTTCCTAGAAATCTTGCACTTCTTGGACAGAAGTCTTTTTATTGCAGGAAAATATCTAGATGAAGACGTTTCAATAGTATTGAAACGTCTTCTTGTAGTACGCAATTTGAAGGTTGCTTTTAAAAGGAAAGCCATCATAAAACATACTGAAAGCTTTTTCGTTAGGCACTGATCATAATATTAAAGTTAGATGATACCCGAAGGATGAAACGAGAACTTTATACCCAGTTTGTTTTGAAATAAGCCAATCAAAAACATCCGAGGCTAGATTGGTATTCTGTTTTGACAAGCAATCAAAGAAGTGTAAAACAGATGTTGATGGACCATAAAACCCAAAAGAAAAGGCGACCTTGCACTGCCAATGATTCAAACCAGCCGTTGCCATATTCTTAAACGTTGTCCTATCATGGCAGAATCATATGCTTTGCGTAGCTTTGGGTTTGCAAGATTGAGGTGGCTGTTCTATCTGGGAAATTGTTTTTTAATTGTGGATACTGGACAGAACATGCTGTTTATCCTATCAACTAAAGTTTCTCATTGGTCCTTGCCTGTTTTACACAGCTCTGATTGGTGTTCAAACTACGGGCTGTAGGAAACATTCGGATTGGTCTTTGGATAATGTTGTGGTCATAGGTTGCGGTTTTTAAGACCAAATTAGCCGCGATGTTTTCACAGCGGCTCCCTATTATTTAGTAACCATTCGACGGTTGACCAAGCAGACGCTATTCTGTATCGCGCGGCATTGGAGTCAAAAATATTTCGTCGTACCTTCTTATCGTCGTGAAACGCGACCACGAAACCCGGGTTTTGTCACTTGATGAATTTACCACCACGAAACCCGGGTTTCGTCGTCGTAAAATGCAACGACGAAATCTAGGTTTCGTTGCCATGTTCAAATCACGACGACGAAACCTGGGTATCGTCGTCGCATCCTCGTTTTCAAATCACGCTGCAAAACCTTGGTATCGTCGTCACATCCTCGTTTTCAAGTCACGACGACGAAACCTGGGTATCGTCGTCGCATCGTCGCATCCTGGCATAATAATGGCTCTAAGTCATGTCAATCTGCCACGCGCGGGGATTTAAGGTTACTGTAACCCTTCAGACACAAATTTATCGATTTTTCGTTTTCCTCATATCCCGATGGTTTAAGTATTTGAGTACCGTTTCAACCAACTCATTTCCAGAAATAACCACAATTACTGGGAAATTTGAGCATTTTAAAAGAAGCAATCATATTTCTCAAAAAATGCGGGAATAGACTTCAGAGGATTAAAGTAAACTCACTTGACCTTGCAGCTATATTCACAACATCCCCTGCTGTTATTTTCTTGATATAACGATTGACCAAGACCGCGATAAAGCCTTATTGCTTGACCTGCGGCTTTATGTTTGCACTTTCAAGCATAATCGTTTTTCCCGCACGTTCTGCTTCAATTTGATAAAAGCCTGATTTCTCGAAACAAGATTCCGGGGTACTGGTGGGTACTAAAAAATCTTGGTGTACCTAACGGGCCAATCAAATCGCTTGACACTTGGCATACAGGGTCACAAAGCATATAACTACCAAAGGGTGTCAGCGATTTGTGATAGATCCACTGGTCCGACTTTTATAAGGGTTTAAAAGTTAAAAAATACATTTCAGACATTAACATTAATTTAAAATTGAATTATTTCTAGACAGTACGTTTTATCAAAAATTCGTGACACCCTTTTGCAGTTCAGGACCTTAAGTCTTAGGTAAATAGATAGTCTTGGTCGAACAATGCCCGATGAGGTACACCAAGATTTTTTCCCAAGGGTGGTAAATTTCGCCTAAAATCTGGAATAAATCATTTGCGTTTTTATTTAATCAACTGGTCATATTTTTATGGTATTCTACGTTTTATTCTGCTTCGAATAACATATAAGTTTGTTTGGTATAGTTTAAGGAACGGCCGTGAAAAGTAGAGTTTCTTAATCGCTGTCTGAAGGGTTACAGTAACCTTAAAATGGTGCTCGCTATATCCGGAACGAAAATGAACCAGGAAGGCTCGATGTATTACATACATAAATCATATTTTTAATTCAGAGATTCCTACAGCCGGTGTTCAAACACAATACCAATCTAACCTCCGTAATATATATATATATAAATCAGGCGCGCAACTAGAAATTTTACAGGGCAGGGGTCGAAACCAGGAAAAGGGCACTCTCCTGATTATTTCTCATGAGAGTCAATTTTCAAACTCAGAAACCGAAGGCAGAAATCAAGGGATATTTCTTCTACATTTGCGTCTGTAAAGCTTACCAATCAATAAAGATGTCAACTCACTGCGTTAGCGATTTGAAAGTGGATAAAGGAAACGCGAGCGAAGTGAGCTATGAGGGGTCCGGGGGCTTGCTCCCGGGAAGAATTTTAAAAATCACAACCTCCAGATCATTGGAGAGCGCATATCTTGAAAAGAGATTAAAACTGAGAAGAGAATTAATACCGGGCTGGTAAAGATAAGAAACAATCCCGTTTAAAAGGCTACCGGCTTGTAGTCTTTGAGCAATTAACTGGAGTGCTTGCCATGTACTGAGCGCACAAAAAACTCCAAATATTTGAAAATTCGTTATACAGAGATTACTTGATAAAGTTGAATTAATCAAAGTTTGGTTGATAGCCGAAAGGCTGAAGTATTTTTTTTTTATTTTTCTATTTTTCTCAGCATTGAAATATAGATAGAATTAAATTCATGAACAATCCTTCACTTCAAAATGCGTGAAAAAGATTATAAGGAATCTCCTAATTTAGATATATATGCAAAATACATTTCATTGCCCTAAAGGGTTAAAAAGTGATCTTATCAAAGGTATTAGATCATATACGTTAGTGCCTTTACAAAGGCTCGATTCCGAACTCTTTAAAATGAAATGTGGTTGAGTAACGAGATTCTTTATATTATACTGTAATTTTGATTGGGGGGTTTTCAGGCCAGTTTTACGCATTTTGAAATAACTGATTGTTCGTAAATCAATTTTTACCCATATTTCCAAAGCTCAGAAAAATAGAAAAACAATTGCAAAAATATTTCAGCATTTCGGGTATCAAACAAACTTCGATTCATTCCAATTTATCAAGTAGTCTCTGTATAAAAAATCTTCAAACGTGTGAAGTTCTTTTTGGTGCACCCAGTAAGACATAAAAGTTGCAGAAATTATGTTGAGATTTTCAGCCATTTTTGCAAGTTTTGAAGCCTCATGTCTAGAAAAAATCACAAATGATTTCGGAAAATAAAGTTAAATTCCAACACATTAAACTCTAATATTTAGTGCAAGACCTTGGCAATTCAACAAATTTCGATACTTTATCGCAAGAAACCGTCGAAATGCATTCCTGCAATGCGTCAAATTAACACAGTTTTTTCCGAAAAAGGGCACTTTGGCTGAAACGTGCTAAAAAGGAGCTGAAACGAGCTGAAACCAACTGAAACCCTTGAATCCACCTGAAACGAGTTGTCATAATCGGGATTGAGGCTGAAACCATCTGAAACATGTTCTCTACGCAGTGTCGCATACTGTTTGAGAGCTACAAGGCTATTTCAAATAACACCTTACGTCCCACATAAGTACCTCTTTGTTCCGTCTTTGAAAACAAATTTTTTAATTGTGTTGATAAATATGCAACAAGAGCACATTTTGTTATAGACCAATCAGCGGGTTTGTTTACAAGAAACCATTAGCCAATCAGAGGCCTCTTTTTCGAGCCAGCTTTTTCAAGGTTTCATCACAAAACACAGTTGCTGTGGAGAAAAACCTACCCCCCAACTTTTGCCCGGGAAAAAAATTTCTGTTTTTGTACAAAGAAGATTTTTCAGAATCAGTTTCTCAAGTATTTTTTTGGTACAAAGCTCCGAGCCCTAAGCAGAGATGCTTACCGTTTCTAAAATATTTGAAGTGAAACATCGCCTATTTCCCACCTCCGTCCTTCTCCCAAGGATGCCTAGGCCCATTTTGGACGGCCCTCCAATTTGCCCGCTATGAAAATTTCCTTTCTCACACAAGGAATCTTTTTTAGATTTAAGTTCTCATATATTTTGCGCAAACAAATCATCGAGCCCTGGACTGGGAAATTTGTATTTTCTAAAAAAATCAATGGTTGAAAATCACCTATGTCCCACCCCCACCCTACCGCAGGGGATGCCTAGGCCCTTTCTGAACCTCCACTGATTTTGCCCACGACGAAAATTTCCTTTTTCGTACAAGGAAGATTTTTCAGATTTAAGCTTTCC
>REGM01000028.1:1067741-1081015 GCA_004194415.1 Aurelia aurita | reverse complement strand
AAACGAGCTGATTATCAATATGAAGGAGGGTAAAACTGAGACGTTACTGTTTGGGACTGCTAAACGGATAAGCATGCAGACAGAACCTTTTAAGGTGTACCAAGGTTCAAATGAAATAAGAAACACCGATGAGTACAAGTACCTGGGTATATACGTGAACAGCTCACTTGATTTGAACTCGCATTTTGAAAGATTGTACAAAAAAGCAGCAGGACGACTGAGGCTTCTGGCAAGGCTAAGAAAATATCTTGACTTACAGTCAGCTAGAGATGTATACTGCTCTATGATCATGCCTGTTTTTACCTACTGCGGTATTTTGCAGATGAAACTGACAGAAACCAAGATGAAACAGCTTAAAGCGTTTCATGATCGATGCATAAGAATTGTTTATGATGGTGAAAAAAGTAATCAAGGACTCCCATCAGTGATGAATGCAAACAAGATTCGTGCTTGCAAACTCGTTCGGAAATGCATTAACAAAGACATCTGTGACAGATTCAAAGATCATCTTACAATACAAAACCAGGGAAAAGATACAAGAAATGCCAATAACTGTTTAAAGATGCCAAAAATCAGAACTGAATATGCTCGCAAATCATTTTATTACACTGGAGCAAAATCTATAATGAACTGCCGCTAAAAATTCGAAAGGCAACAAATGCTGCAGAGTATGAAAAAAGTCTTAAAGACTATTTTAGTTAGATTAAACACTTTAATCACGACAAGGAACTATTGTAAATATTTTTAACTTTTTACTTCATGCAAAGATAATTGTAAATAGGAACTTTTTAATGACTTTTATTTGATTTATTTTTGACAGGACACACGTTGATAACAGCGATGATTCGCTGAAGTGTTTTTATCCTGTATAAATATTCCTATATTATTATTATCATTATTATCAAAAGAAACGAAGGGGACTGGCAGTTCCACATCAAACCATGCAGTGGGTCTAACCCTTTTATATCATAGACTTTCATCAGTTTTGCACCATCAAATCGCAACTGCATGACAACAGAAGTCCAGCACTCGGAGAAAATTTGGATGGTTTGGTGTGGAACTGCGGGCGCATGCATTAGCTGAAGGTAGATGGATTGATGTGATTAATGTGAAAAAATATGCACTGGTAAAACCTGTGCTAATTTGGTTTTGCTATGGGGTGTACTAACAGTAATCTAAACACCATATTCATGAATGAAATTTTCCTCAAGGAAATGTTGCATATAATTTGAGAAAAAGAATACATTCATACTTCCTATGGTACATACAGTTTAAACTATGGTACTGAAACAGTCCGGTATAGAGGTCAGCGTATTTGACACTCTCTTCCGCAGGAATCAAATATTCAAATTCTGTATACCAATTCAAGAATAAATCAAATCTAAAAATCTTAGCAAACAACTTAGTCATCTTTGTCCAATTAGGTAAGCACGCTTCAACTGAAGTAAACATATAAATCTACCATCCTTCAGTTTAAACTGCAAGGTTTTTATGTCTGCAAAGGTGTAGTATATCCCTCCTCTATTTAGAGCTTTGACAACCAGAAGTGTTGAAAGATGTTTCTTCATCAAATCCAAACAAACACAAGCACCATTTGCCACCTTTCTACTATTTTTACTATTTCTACTATTTACTATTTACTTTCTACTATTTACTAGTTAAATGTGAACGTGAAAAAGACAAAAATCATAGTTTTTAACAAAGCCGGTAGAAATACCAATTTAACTATTAAGTTTGGAAACAATTATATAACGTCATGTGAAAATTACAAGTATTTGGGTACAATCTTCGTTCCAAGTGGGTCCTTCAAACAAGCAAGGGTTGCTCTGCACAAAAAAGCTTGTAGGGCTTTCTTCTCTTTTCTGGGTGATATTAGCCCTCAAAGTGGAGTAAAACCATGCGTTATTCAAAAACTTTTCAGGGCACTCGTTGAGCCAATATTATTGTATAATAGCGAAGTCTGGGGGGCTTTCATGGGGAGTTACAATCGTAATGCGTCTTTTAACCGATTTACTGAGAATCTGTTTGACGATAAACTACAGCATGAAAATCTCCAAAATAGGTTATGCAAAATTTTGCTGGGCGTGCACTCCAAATCTTCAAATATGGCTGTGAGAGGAGATATGGGGGTTTACCCACTAAATGTGAAGATATATGAACGAATCTTAAAATTTTATTTTCATCTACTACATCTTCGTACTTCCAATCCAATCATCGAAAATGCTTTGCTTGAATGTTTCAGGCTGCATGTTAAAGGGGTGCCCTCCTTGCTAACTGTGGTACAACATTTACTGAGACTTTCTGGTTATACCCTAGATTCAGTGACACAGGAAAGGGCTACGTCGCGGAAGAGGATTCTCCTGTCTGTTACCAAATCCCTTAAGACTGAGTATGAAAAGAGGTTCCGAGAGCATATACAAGGGTCTGGACGGTTATCCGAAATTTACCAATTCATCAAAAAGGGTTATGGGGAGGAATTATACGTAAATAATATCTTGAAGTATGAGCATAGGTCTACAATTGCCAAGCTAAGAATATCCGCACATCTCCTGCCCATTGAATTAGGAAGGATGCAGAAAAAACCGAGGTCAGAACGCATATGCCCAGTGTGTATAAATAGTCCAGAAGGTAATGAGGTTCATTTCGTACTTGGATGCTCAGAGCCAAAACTTGTAGAAGCTAGGAGAGAGTATTTTGAAACTATGAACGGCAGCTTTGGTAGTGAATGGAGTAGAGTTGACAAAGAAATATTACTTAACATGATTGGTAACATGGCTATTACAACAAATATCGCAACAATTAGGTTTTTGCACAGGGTATTGGGTGTATGCAAAGACTTTCTGATAGACAATCCATGTGTACCAACGGGATAGTGCCCTCACATCTCCTCTCACCATTCCTTTTACGTATGTTCTTAAGTTGCTTGTTCGTTTTAATTAGAGTTATTGTATCTTGTAAGTATTTAGCCTATAGTTGTATGTAACTACGGTGCTTACAGTGATTATTATTATTATTATTATTACTATTTTTATAGACACCGTTACGATCTTTCAAGGACTTGAAGCAAACTATTATCTGTTTGAACTTTTCTTTCAAAAAAGGTGTGCAAGATAAGGGTAAAACACGACAGCAGTATGCATATGATCAGCGAGAAATCAAAATAGCATATTTACCATTATGATGTCATATTCTTTCAAGCTTTGGTCATATTCATTGGTTTTGTTTATGAGGTCATTGACATTGTATCTGTCTTCACTGCTCACGTCTTTGACACTGTTCCTAAAACATAAACAAAAAATCAAGAGCTCGTACTAAAAAAAGTGTCAATTTTGTTGAAAAAGTGTGATGGATTAGCAAGGTTAGAATCAATACCTTATGTTAGTACTAATTTACACTTCGGATTTTAAATATTTGCAATACACCATTTCGGAGTTTGTGACGCCACATTGCAAGTGGGGCGAACAAATCACAATTTTCAATGGCCGCCAGTAGGAAATAGCCACGTGCAGTCCGTGCAGTTCGGAAAGTTTGTTTTCTTGAACATTTAGAAAGTTTTTCAAGCAAAATTTATAACTGTTAACTAATTTTTAACATAATATCATAGAACTGTCTCTTTTTTTAATATGAACATGATCGTGACAATATCCTTGTCAAATTTTTAATCAGACTGCGTTTTCCACCTGGAGTTGCAATATCTACAATATTTCAACTAATAATTGCTTACAGAACCTTTGTGTGACATTTTGGAGGATTTCTACTGACAACCGAAAAATTTGAAAACTGAACTGAAACTGAACTGAGTACAGTTCTTACATTTATGTAATAAGATCTTGTTGATATGCAAGAAAACATACAGTAGAGTTTTATTGAAATTGACCAAAAATGAGATGATTTGTGGTCATTTGCCACAAAAATTTGCAGTTTGTAGTGGGCCTCAATTGAAAGTTTGTCCCACTTCCGACATGGCATCACAAACTCCGAAATGGTGAACACTTGCAGTACATAAAATTTATCAGTTCTGACAGAATTTGCTCAAAATAAGGAGATCTACCATATCAAAATGGACAAAATCAACTTAAAATTTCAAATAGATAAATTCAAATTGATGTGGTTGAATAGCAAAAGGTCAATTATTCCAGCCTGTATCTTTCTTCTAGCAGATCGAGCTTTTATACCAGATGAGGGGAAAAAAGCACCATGCCCTGTTGTAAACGTTATACCCTCATCTTCAGTATTCAACGAATTGAATTGGTATATAAAGCTTTTGTTCAATAGATATGATCTTGAAATATATTTAGAGTGTACACAACTGAAGTTAGAATTTTCTTCTGATTGTGATTTTCTAGAAAAAGCCTCTGTCAACAACTTGCAGGAAATGGTGGAAAAGCTTGATAAGAGTTCTCCACATTCTTCTCCTCAAGCTGAATTCACTCCTGAGGCAATTTTGTGGTGTGATACAGCATGCGGCAAAGTTGAATTAATCCAACTTTGTTGCATTGCTGCACTTCATTGTTATCTTGAATGGGTCAAGATGACGATGATAATGATTCATGAAAAACATATGTATTAATACTAACAAAATACGAAATTCATACGCCCCAGAAGAAGCAAAGCTTATCGAGTCTGGGGCGCTTATAAAAAACAGAACAGTAACAACAGCGAATATAGCTACAATAATGTTAAAAAGTATCATGAAATACAAGAGAAAAACGAGATTATGTGTACTAAACTACGAACTACAAATATTAAAATTAAACTAAAGATGGTAGGAAGCAGTAAATGGTAAGATCACGTAAAATTGGATGCTATTTCAGAGAATTTTTATAGATAAGAGTCTAATTTATTTTGTTTAACAGCCGTAAGATATCCTTTCAATGAAATTAGCTTGTTTAGTTCTGAAGGTTGAGAGTTCCAAAGTCTGGCACCATTAACACAAATGGGAATGGCCCGTTCTCCATAACTATTTTTTGTTTTAGGTATGTCATAGTTATTACTGAGACGTGTTGGATAGTTATGAAGACTTGATCTTGTTTGAAATAAATCTTGGAAAACTTCTGGTAGTTTTCCTTTGTTATACATATACAAATGCATTAGTTTTAAGATCATATTGATCGGAAATTTTCAACATACCAAAGTCTCTATGTAAAAGTATTTGTTGAAGCACGAGAGTTTTTGCACTGTAGGATTTTTAGTATTCTATTTTGATGTACCTGTGTGCGTTGGATCAGTTTTTTTGAAGCATCGCCATAAATTTCAATGGCGTAATCTATTTTACACTGAATAAATCCATTGTATAGAGATTGCAAATAATTTTTGGGAAGTAGATGCCTAACTTTTCGAAATATGGAAGCATAGCGAACTATCTTAGTGCCTAATTCTTCTATGTATTTTTCCCATGAAAGTTGTTCATCAATGATCAAACCTAAGTACAGTATTTCACATAGTTAGACCGCTTAATATCTTTTCCGATTTGGACATTGATATTGCATGGGAGTGGAGTGGCTTCTTTTTGGGAGAGTAAATACAGTAGGATGTTTTTTCTATGCTTAATTTCAGTCGATTTGCTTTAAACCATGTATGCAGCTTCTGCAATTCAGCATTTGTGTCCTGGACCAAGTCATCAATATCTTTTCCTGATGCAAAAATATTAGTGTCGTCTGCAAACAATCGTGGTTGCAGTTCTGTAGCATTAGCCATGTCATTTACATTTGTGAAGAGTATAGGTCCTAGGACAGATCCTTGTGGGACACCGGTCTCAATAAAACCCAGTTCTGAGGTATGGCAGTTTATAACAGTATTTTGCTTTCGATTAGAAAGGTAGCTCGAAAACCAGTTGCTTACTAAACCCCGAAATCCATAGTGTTGCAGCTTCTTTATCAGGATGCTGTGGTCAATAGTGTTAAATGCTTTTTTGAGATCAAGAAAGACTCCCAAGACAAATTTTCCTGCATTAAGATTTGTGTATATTTCATTCAAAGCTTCAGTTAAAGCCAAAGCTGTAGAATGGTTTTCTCTGAAGCCAAATTGGAGCTTGTACAAAATATTGTGTTTGTTTAAGAAGTCTAGCATTCGTTTACACATTAATCGCTCGAGGATTTTTTCAAAGCATAAAAGAAGGGAGATAGGGCGGTAGTTATCTTAATCTGACCTATCTCCTTTTTAGAAGACAGGAATGACTTTAGCAATCTTCCAGATATCCGGAAACACACCAGTTTCAAACGAGAGATTATAAAGGTGAGTGAGAGGGTCGACTAGACTTTCATAGCATTATTTGATGATTTCAGGTTTTATGCCATCATGTCCAGCAGCTTTGCCCGGTTTTAGGCGATTGACTTCTTTAAGGACTTCTTGTTTGGAAATTTTCCGAAAAGAATTTTTGGAAAAGATGATTCTTCAAGTGTGATTTCAGCTTCACTGCAATGGCAACTTAATACAATATTTGCTGCCTTGCTGTAATCTTCCTTTCCTGGTTAGAAGATGGCTACTCTCCTGTAAAATCAAGTAAAACTTCAAACGATTACACAAAGACATCTGCAAAATATTGAGATATATTTGCATTTAATTTTGATATTTACATACCAAGACTCTGGTACAAAAGTATCTCCTCTTGTTTGACATGCAACCAATATTTCTCTTAACTTAGGAGAAAGCAGATCCTTCCACAGGTCTGTTGCACTGAACTGTGTAATATTGTCAATGTTGTGAGACTCACATTTAACTACTGCTGGATATAGCTTCTGCATGCTTGATGTTGCTGAAACAAAAACATACCCACCCCTAAGCTCATTGTTTACTAGACCAAACTTCATGAGCTTTCCAAAAACTGTTGGGTCATGGACTGGAATGGGCCTTTTCATTTGGCATAGTTGCTCAAGAAGATACTTGCTCAAGCAGTCCAATGTTTTATTCAGGATGTGCAGAAGTGGGGCATGCATGCCACCTTCAGCTGTCAGCTGCGTCAAATAAGCCACATCTTGATAGTAATTCAATATACCAGAAATCACACAAATATTTGAAGGAATTCCCTTAGCCAGTTGAATGCAAGCCTCTGGAATTGACACATTTGTGCCAAGATCTAGTAATGACCCAAACATCTTTCTAGCATCCTGATTATTTAATGGTCTAATGACAAATGTATGGGCATCTTTGACATTGGCATGGCTTTGAAAGTCCTCAATATTCAGGCAAGTACTTACTACAATCAGTTGTTGATCATACGCATCTAAAATCTTAGAAAGACGCTTCAAAATCTTAAAGCCATCAGCATCAATATCATCAATGCACAGCAACTGAAACCTTTTCAGAACCTTCAAGACAGCAAGATCTTTTCTTTCCTTCATTCCCTCTAGCTCTTCAAGTGCTGCAGCATCCTTCCGTAAGTTAAAATTTTGAGCTAGTTTACTGAAAAAAGAGTAGAATGAGAAAATAGAGCTGTGTGGCTTCAAAGATATTCTAATAACTTGCTCTGGAGTAAAGAATGATTGGTTGAGCACAGCCTGGGTGAGAAAATTTGACAACAATGTGCTTTTCCCAGTGCCAACTTGCCCTCCAATCAAGAAAAAGTGAACAGAATTTTCGTTTTCTTCCTTTACATTCTGCAGTTGGTTTATCATCTCTGAGGTGAGCAATTCAATGGAAGTAGATGCTGGCACAGGAAGTTTTCTATGATGACTGTTGACACTGTTGTTATTTGATGATTGGCCATCTTCTCTTCTTGGAAACTCGATATTTTCAAGTTCACTTTGCAAAAACCACTGGGCAAGCTCTGAAAGTGATTTGATGCTCTTCATTGTGAATTTGATCAACAAAATCAATACATTGAAAAGAACGTATTTGGTAGTATCATCTGCCTTTTGATTTTGTTGCTTTTGTCTTTTCTCAGTCAGAAGGAAGTCCTAACCAGTGGTCCTAACACTAAAAGGTGTTGTTGTTGTTGTCACTCGTGATGAAAGAAAATGTTGCTGTTGTTGCTTTTGTACCGTTGTTGCTGCTGGCTGTTCTGGCCTAAGGAAAGAAACAAAATCACAAGACAAGAGACACGATTGATCACATCAGATCTGTAGGAGATCTGATACGAAGGTTAAGGTGAGTAGCTTTGATTTATATATCAAATTAATCCTCATATAATCTATATATATATTTATATTATACCAGGTGAGTCAGAACAAACAAATGCCAATTTTTATTGATGCAATTTAATTTAATTTGCAAATTCGAGTGATTTGCAGTGGAGTGGCCGGGGCGCGGGCGGGTAGGTAGGCCTACCGTCCTCAAATTAATTTCTTTTAAAGTTCATTGCAAATGCATAGAAGAAAAGCCAGCTTAGGTATGAAAATGTTGTTGGTCGAAATCGGTCTCTCCGTTGTCCGTTCCAGAATTACGAGCGATTTTAGATAGTAAAAGGTGTTTCGCAAGATTGCTAAAATAGGTTGGCTTCAATAGATCACAATTGTTGTATTGGGCCCTTGGCCCTAGTGGTGACCCGCACGTTTGCTTTCGCGTTTGGCCTGCAGATTACTTGACCTGCTGGCCTGCATAATGAAGTTCCCATTCTTATTCATGCACACGTATGCCAGACTGGAAACTTTGCGTTTTGCGCGCGCAAGTTATTTTTTGAGGGCTGTTAACTGCGCGGTTTGAGAGCAAACCATATATGATTTTTGGTGCACTGTGGGACGCTGCGCATGCGCATCGCATTTCAAACTGACACAAACCGTCAGTTGCGCGGTAATGGTCCTGGCCTAACCGCGGGACGTTTTCCACGTGCAAGTTATTGCGCGCGCACTACAAACTTTCCAGTCTGGCACGTATGTATGTATGTATGTATGTATGTATGTATGTATGTATGTATGTATGTATGTATGTATGTATGTATGTATAATAATTCTGTGATCAAATTAATTACAATACAAAGTTAAGAAAAACAAGGAAACTGATACAAAAATTACAGGGAAAAGCTAAAAATGTAGTCTAACAACAAAAACACCCTAGGTTAAAAATGGCATGGATCTAGCATTAAATTCTTGTAAGTAGGTTTTTAATATTATGGTTGTTTATAGTAGTAATTAGTTTCTCTTAGACTTGTATTTATATTGTAATTAACGTTTTTATAGAGGACCCCTTGAAAATCAGCTCTGCTGAAGAGCAGCCCTCAAATGAAATATGAAATATAAATGAAATATAAAAGGGTGAATACACCCTTGTTTCCATAATTGTCCCTCCAGAGGTGTTATTAAAGAAAATGTTTTCAAGAAAGATAAAAGGATTTTGTGTCAAAAACTGGAAAAAATCATTCTGAAAAATGTTATCCTTGAACCTTTTTGTTGGCTGATTTTTCTTTTTCAATAATATATGTAGGGGCTATCGTCTAGACTTTGGAAATTTTTAAAGAATTGATCGTCTAGACTTTGAAAATTTTTAAAGAATTGATCTTTGGGAAGGCAAATAAGCCCATGAGAGTAGCACAAGATGTCTAAAACAACTTCATTGGTTACCCATTGCATTCAGCTCAGAATCGAACACACAATTCTGACTCTAGTTTTTAAAGCATTGAAATGCAAAGCTCCTGAATACCTAAAAGACATGCTGCAATTAAGTAAAAGTGTAAGACCATTAAGATCAAACAATATATACATGAAACTAGACATTCCCAAAGTAAAGAGAGAATCATTTGTCAACAGATCATTCAGCGTGATGGGACCTCGGCTGTGGAATGACATTCCTAATGAAATATAAAAATGCATTGGCGTTGAAAATTTTAAGAAAAAGTTAAAGACGTTTCTTTTTGATAAGTTTTAAATGGACATTTTAGATTTTTTAGAGACTTTTAGGAACTGTACAGCGCATTTGAAGATATTATATCGAAACTGCGCTATATTAAGTGATTAATGTGTAAATTTGTAAATTTGTTTTGATCTTATATGTTTGAAGCTGTTGATGATGTTCTTTGCTGATTTTAGGTCTGATGGTAGACTGTACTATATTTTAGGTCTGAAATATGAGAGAAAATTTTGCTCTGTGTTACTCTTTTAGAAAGGTTGATCCAATTTGTTGTTAGATCTTCTAGTTATTCGGCTCTGGCCAACTGGTAAGAACATCTCTGACATGTAGGATGGGGCTGACTTATCAAAAAATTTGAAAACCTTTGCAGTAGTCATTGCTCAAATCTCTCTTTAGTGGGGAGCCAATTTGTATTTTTAAATTCTTTGATTCCTACATGTGCTCTGTTATGCAGATTTAAACAGAACCTAATACATTTATTTTGAGCTATCTGACTTCTTTTCGGTAGTCTTTTATTTAATTATGGAATCCAAGCACTGTCAACATGGGGCTGAATTAGTGCGTTTGCTAGCAACCTGCGAAGGGAGAAGTTGAGAAAATTTTGCTTTCTTTAAAGAAACCTGTGAGCCTTCCATTGATTTACCAAGGATCTTGGTAGTAGCCATTGATTAACCAGACAGGTCCTCATCAAAAATACAGCCTAGATACGTGATTGAAGCGTATTGTTTAATCTTGTTGTCATGTTAATCTTGATGCTTGACCTTCTAAACCATGACAAACATACTGTTTCTCTACCAAACAATTGAAACAACACATGCATTGTGCTAGAGTACAAAAGGAAAAACTAATGTTACTTATGTTGTATCCCTTGGGGACTAGCCATTCAACTGTCATTGTTAGCAAGCTGAAAGTTCTTTTGCTAGCGATACTTTTCACCAAAATGGCTAAATATCACAAAATCGCAATTAAATAAGGAAAGAAATGACCGATTTTAGCAAATTCAATTTCTATAACTAATTCAATCTTTCTTCTGCAATATAAAACTTCAACACTCCCGCTGTGACTTGTTTTTCACCAGAATATGGCTTGCTAAACTCCCAACGTTTTTTCTGACTCACCCTGTATATATATACCGGGTGTCCCAAAAAAGTGTAAGCCCTCTTCCTGTGGAGGGGCCTTATTTTCGAAAATTGTTTTATGATATAGATGAGGTCTTGACTTGCAATTTACGACCTCGCATGACCAAATCGGAATTGTATTTGTAGAGTAATTTACTTAAAAAGGCAAAATTTCTAAGGCAGCCTATTTATTGTTTGAGCTGCACCAAAAACTCTTTCTACTTACACATAGATACAGTAGTAGAAGCATAATCAAATAACCATCTGTCTTAGGCTAAGACAGATTGAATAATCATTTTGTGACTGAATAATCAAAACTGAAACAAAATTTTGGGCGCGAAGTTCCTTTTGTAGAGTGAGGAGCCGAACCTGCTACGTAGAGTGAGGAGAGTCGCCAACTCTCTGTAATTCCAGGCTAAAGGAATCGCGAGGTGTGGTCACATCGAGAGGAAGGACCAGGACATTGCTTCGACTACCTTCGGATGCTAGGTAGCAATATAGAAAAAAGTTCCTTTTGTGGTATAACACATTACTGGGTGTCTCAAAAAGTACCCCCTTTTGACTGGAAAAAGGAGCACAATGATAAGATATCGGGACTTTTTGACTGCACAGCTAGATTTGTTAATCTTCAACTTAAATGCATGTACCTTGCATTTGTAAATCGTCCACCAAACACCTAAGATACGAGCTCCCAAAGTCAAAATTTTGAGTGCACCTGAAGCCAGAGGCTTTGAAAACAGGCCTAGCAATGCTTTGATTTCATAGACGCTTAACCATGACCCTAATTAAACAAATAGAAAACATTATGGCGAGAATAGAAAGTTGTGCCACATCTCCAAAATAAGCGTGCATGTGCTCCTTTTCCTCTTCTTTGATGCAACTAGCTTTTCAATGGAATGTAAGAAACTGTTTTTCCTCAAAAGAAAAGTGATTTCAAGAACAATTGAAACATCTGAAAATGGAATTCTTTTCAAAAGTAAAATTAAAGTTGAAAATTCCTTTGGAAATGCCCATGAAATCAAAGCATTGGTAGGCGCTTTTTCAAAGCCTCTGGTTTAGGTACACTCAAAATTTTGACTTTGCAAGGTCGCTCCGTTGTTTGGTGGACGATTTATAAATGCACGGCACGTGCACTTAAGTTGAAGATTAACAAATTTAACTGTGCATTCGAAGAGTCCCGACATTTTATCGTTTCGTTCCTTTTTCCAGTCGAAGGGGGGGAGGTTGGGGGGGGGGGGGGTTACTTTTTTTGAGACACCTGGTACTTGAGAAAGTTCCTTCAGTCCTACAAAGTTACTCTGTGAACTGTTAAAGTCTCACTGCATCTTTTCTTATTATTTTTCTAATTAATATAGCAGTTCAATTGATCAACAAACTTTTAAGAATAGAAAGTTGAATGGTTGGTCTGCCTCAGAAACATTTTCAAATTGCGCATTGATTGTAGTAACAATATTCAATAGTCAACTGTCTTAGGCTGCCTCAAAAATGTTGCGTGTTTATTTGAATTTCTCCGCTAATACTCACCCTATTTGAACATGCGAGGTCGCATATTGCAAGTTAAGAGCTCAGCTATATCATCACGTCACAATTCAAATTTTCGAAAATGATGCTCCTCCGCTGGACTGTTCAAACACTTATACTTTTTTTTGGGACACCCGGTATAAGGGATGAAGAGTTTTGTTACGCTACAATCTGTTTGTTGTTTGTAACAAGGCTCTCCAATTCATCCCTCAAATTACTAGCGAGCTTTAAGCAGAATAATAAAAGAATAATAAATGACCTTGTTATCTAACTGAGGTTGTATTCTTCTTGTGCTCACTCCTTTTATTAGATGGCGATAGATGCAAGAGGCTTAGCTCTGGGCTGATATTGAGTTTCTCAAATTTAGGACATTTTTGCAACATAAAGATCCTTACAAGTTTCTTAAATTTCTAATTTTGTTTCTAATCAAAGTTTCTTAAATTTCTAATGCTGTAACTATTATTTCTAATGCTTCCGGGTCCTCTTCCGGGTCCTCCCTCTGGTCCTCCCTTGGGTCCTCCCTCGGATACTCCCTAGGGTTCTCCCTAGAGTCCTCTTCCGGGTCCTGGTCCTGGTCCTCATGTGGGTCCTGGGTCCTCTTATTCCGGTATGCCGAATTTTTCACCATGAGGGACGCTATCTCCGTAGGTGGCAGCCTAGCACTCCACAAAAGGCGTAAATTCTTAATTTAGACCTTTATGGATTATGCATCATCACTATATGTTCCTGTTTGTTTTCTTAGGTCACATTATTTGATTCAGCCATCGAGAAAATGAGCTGCACATTCTCATTCAGCATTGTGGTAGTCATTGTCTCTATTACCATTGCTTTGAGCTACAAACTTTTGAAGCTGCA
>REGM01000028.1:1048147-1064561 GCA_004194415.1 Aurelia aurita | reverse complement strand
TCATTACTATCAAATTCAATCACGGCCTTCCAAGTCAAAACGATGGTGGATCACCGCAAAAGGACAGCAGTTTTATTGTCGTCGCGGGAACGGGATTGCTTGAGATAAAAGGCAAAGGTTGGCACTTTATCGAATAGAAAATAGTTGGAGAATATGATTCCATTAATAGACCTTTTTACTTGCCAGAAAAGAGGTTTGGATCGAGCGTCCAAATCTGGTAAATTTTGTGAAGGAAAACAAAAGCATGACCCCCGTTCTCTGTAGAAACACTGCTAGCTGTGGCATGAAGTTCCTTCGGATCTCGGAACACTTTTCAGAAAATAAATCAGCGATAACTTTACTCAAATTGAGTTACGAATGTTTCAGTTTGTACACAGGCAAGTTTTATTTGCCTTCTGGCCTTGTTTCTCTTTGTTTTCATTCATTGTTAGCTGATTTTGCTGTGTAACAGTTGCAGAACAAAAGTGCGAACATGCAAGGGTTTCATTTTGCGAGTTAGCGATTCGAAGTTTGCTGTTTTCAACCGTCGTGTTCAAATGAAAAGAAACGTTGTTTTTATATTATTATTGATAAAGTTACAAAACGTAGAGGAGGAAACACATACACCTGCATACACCTATCGAAAGAATTTGAGCACACCATATCTGGCGAAGGCCTCAAAATATTTAAACCGTGGAAAAGATTTGCTGAGAGATCTCTGTGTTTTGATTAAATATGGACCTACACTTTTGTATAACAAAATCAGCTATCACTGAACGAAAGCAACGAGAAAAGGGCCAGAAGGCGAATCAAACTTGCCTGTGTATAAACTGTAACATTCGTAACTCAATTTGAGCCAAGTTATCTGTGATTATCTCTCTCAAAAGTGTTCTGAGATCCGAAGCAACTTCATGCCACAGCTTGCCACAGCTAGCAGTGTTTCTACCTAGAACGGGGGTCGTGCTTTTGTTTTCTTTCTCAAACTTTACCAGATTTGGACGCTCGATCCAAGCCCCTTTTCTGGCAAGTAAAAAGGTCTATTGTTTGAATCGTTTACCTTTAAATATTCCCTTTTTATACGAGTTTTGACAATAGACCCACTTTTCCCGCTCGTCGGGAAATGTGGGCCTATTTTAGTTGCCTAAAAAGATAATTAAAAAAAAATAGCCAACTGCGTCTATCAGAGCTGAGATTTTTTTTAATGAAACAAGAAGCATTGAATGTCAATTAAACGAAAAGTTTGAAAGTATTTGCATTTTATTGTCGTTTTACCAGCTATGTATTTTGAGATTTTGCTC
Source organism: Aurelia aurita (assembly GCA_004194415.1). Taxonomy (NCBI): domain Eukaryota; kingdom Metazoa; phylum Cnidaria; class Scyphozoa; order Semaeostomeae; family Ulmaridae; genus Aurelia; species Aurelia aurita. Next base: position 1,063,284 of record REGM01000028.1, on the reverse strand, counting down.
AATTTAGACCCACATCACCCCACCCTACCCTACCCTACCTTGTTTGTTGATGTTGGTGCTTGCGAGTTGAAATATTTATCTTCAAAGGACAAATTTGCCTCAACCTCCAAACCAGGGCTTTGGCGTTTTGGCCTAAGCAAATTCTTGCAGCACGGTAAATAAGTCAACAAATAGATTTGAGAACATGCGAAAGAAGAGGAGAAAAATTAAAACCTACACCACAGATGCATTTGACAAAATATTATTTACGTGACATTTATTATCAGGGGAGATGCGAAGTAAACTTCGTGAAATAGATTGTTGATATTAAAATGAATGAAGTTTACTTCGGAGCTCCCTTGATGATATATTCACTGTGCGTCAAGAATTTGCTTAGGCCAAAACGCCAAACCTCTGGTTTGGAGGTGGAGACAAATTTGTCCTTTGAAGATTAATATTTCAACTCTCAAAGTAACAATATCAAACAACGAGGTATCTATGTTCAAGCTGACCATCGAGGTATGTTTTAAAAATGTTTTCGGATTGATTGACGCGAACTTCTCATCGCTAGGGTCGACCAAATCTGTATACTTTTTTTGGGTCACCCAGTAGAAGGTGAAGATGTTTGCATTGATAAAATAAGAGATTTTGCAAGGTTGGAGCCGTTGGAGCGGCCGCTTGTGCGACTGATCATAACTCTTCTTAATTACCAAGTCGTTTTCAAGAGATTCCCTCAAAGTCAAAATCCCTAAACTTCAATGTCCTCAATTTTGCTGCAGCATGCAATCGCCTTAGCTCATGAAACCTTAGCCTATAAATGTATCTAGTTCCGTTTGTTGTCATGTCTACTGTATCATCGTGAATAATGACACCATAGCCATCTCCAGTCAAAGCTAGATCAAGTTCCACGGCAGTCGCTCCATTTCTGTACGCTGTGTTAATTACAATTAGGGTATTTTCTGGGGCTTCATATTGTCCAGCTCTGTGACCGATAACTAATGGAGTCTCGTCGCCATTCTCGTGTTTGTGGTACAGGAACTCCTTGATTCGTTCGATGTTATGTTTATGCAGCTTCAAAAGTTTGTAGCTCAAAGCAATGGTAATAGAGACAATGACTACCACAATGCTGAATGAGAATGTGCAGCTCATTTTATCGATGGCTGAATCAAATAATGTGACCTAAGAAAACAAACAGGAACATATAGTGATGATGCATAATCCATAAAGGTCTAAATTAAGAATTTACGCCTTCTGTGGAGTGCTAAGCTGCCACCTACGGAGAGTGCGTCCCTCATGGTGAAAAATTCCACACACTTCTCTCCTAATAGAACAACACAAGTTAATGACATGAGGTGCTAGTATATGCAGCACATGAAGTACCGTAAAGTGTTTTGATATCTTGATTATTTTCAAAACTACAGCATCTTTATATTTCAATTTGTGCAATCTCCTTCAAAAAGCACAACTCCTGCTTGATGATATATAACACCAGAGTGAGAACAAAATGAGAATGAGAACAAAAGTCTTGTCTAGCTCCGCCTTAAGANGGTCTAAATTAAGAATTTACGCCTTTTGTGGAGTGCTAAGCTGCCACCTACCGAGATAGCGTCCCTCATGGTGAAAAATTCCACACACTTCTCTCCTAATAGAACAACACAAGTTAATGACATGAGGTGCTAGTATATGCAGCACATGAAGTTTATGTGCTGTTCTGTAATTCTACCGTAAAGTGTTTTGATATCTTGATTATTTTCAAAACTACAGCATCTTTATATTTCAATTTGTGCAATCTCCTTCAAAAAGCACAACTCCTGCTTGATGATATATAACACCAGAGTGAGAACAAAATGAGAATGAGAACAAAAGTCTTGTCTAGCTCCGCCTTAAGAAAATTTGATAAATGTGTTTCGATTGCTTTAGGTTGTAACCAAGAAGTTACAATAAATCTCTTATAACAAGAGAAGTAGGCGGCCGAAAAATAGAAACAAATTGCGTGTTGTTATTTTGGATTTTGGCTAGAGATTAAATCATCAATCTTCAAAACCGGCCTAGTGTACGATTTATCTTGGACTGTCAAATGTGGATTTTTTTTTTGGTGTACCCGGTATTACAGCTTTTGCAATGGAATATCAATGGAACAATGATTAGGATTTTATTTTACTCTGTCAAATATTTCTTTGTACGCAACTCTGTTTATCCAGCTTACTTTTAGTATTCTGCGATAACACCATGTTTCAAATGCATTTACCCTTCTTGCTGCTTCTTTACTTATTGTCCTTCAATGCTTATTATGCTTCACAACCATATCTCAGCAACGAAATATTATATGTCTGTCCTCAGTTTCATATAACATTGTTTTCATGAGTTCCAGCATGAATTGTTTGCTATTCGTATTCTCCTTTTGGTTTCCTGTAGTCATGTATCATCTTCCGTAATTGGTATGCCAAGATATTGATATTTCTTGGCTTGTTCTAATGCTATCCCATTTGATTTTGTATTGAGCTTTGGCCCTGGATATTTGTCAATGGCCATATCCTTGGTATTTTTCGCATTTAACTCACTAATGGATGACCCTGAAGGAAAGAAGAACCAAATTTGACTGATTCGACTAAATCATCTTGAAATTATCTTTTGCACTAACTACCATGTGCGTGACAATTCGATTATATTATCGATCATGAGAATTTCTTCTCTCGTATTTGTGTCAAAGATCGAATTAAACATATTGCAAAGTCTTGAAGTAACTTTGAATTTCTGGAAATTTATGCTTTTAGAAGCTACCTGGTTCTGAAGCATACTTCCAATTGACAAGGAACTATCAAGTAAAATTTTAATGCTACACTACCACATAAATTGGTTTCTTTATATCCTACAAGTGTTCATAGGACTCGACATTTCATATGAAATCGTAAGTATTAAATGCTGGTGATTTGCCAAAGGTGGAAGTTCGTTTTAGTCACCCGGTAGATGGTCGTCGATAATAGATAATGCAGGGTGCTTCAGAAAAACGCAACCCAACTATAATTGACAATTTCAAAATATAATAAGATTTTAATACTGTAGATGTACTGTATACCATCTGAAAGCACGATCTTTCCCATGATATGCAGTTTTGATACATGAGAATCATTGAATCATGAGATACATGAGAATCATGGAATCATTTATTATTTGATTGATATTTTAGTAAGTATGGCCTATTTTAGATGCAGTATGCTGTAAAAGCAAAATCAAGACCTTTTTTACCATAAAAAGTTACAAAACAGATTTTGTGAAAATATTTCAGGCCTAGAAACACTTGATGTGATTGATTGCTTTAGGTAAGAAACATATATATTTACTTCCATNTTCTGAAGCATACTTCCAATTGACAAGGAACTATCAAGTAAAATTTTAATGCTACACTACCACATAAATTGGTTTCTTTATATCCTACAAGTGTTCATAGGACTCGACATTTCATATGAAATCGTAAGTATTAAATGCTGGTGATTTGCCAAAGGTGGAAGTTCGTTTTAGTCACCCGGTAGATGGTCGTCGATAATAGATAATGCAGGGTGCTTCAGAAAAACGCAACCCAACTATAATTGACAATTTCAAAATATAATAAGATTTTAATACTGTAGATGTACTGTATACCATCTGAAAGCACGATCTTTCCCATGATATGCAGTTTTGATACATGAGAATCATTGAATCATGAGATACATGAGAATCATGGAATCATTTATTATTTGATTGATATTTTAGTAAGTATGGCCTATTTTAGATGCAGTATGCTGTAAAAGCAAAATCAAGACCTTTTTTACCATAAAAAGTTACAAAACAGATTTTGTGAAAATATTTCAGGCCTAGAAACACTTGATGTGATTGATTGCTTTAGGTAAGAAACATATATATTTACTTCCATGAGACATATTTATTAAAAATAATAGAATAGGCTCTCACATTGATGGGCTTTTGCCTATGTAAATGTCCTACCACTTTCCTGCATCTACAATAGACCATATTTACTAAAATATCAATTGAGTGATAAATAATTCAATTAATGTCCACAAGCTGGATATCATTGGAAAGAAGATGGATTGTGCTTTCAGATGGTATCCGTCAAATTAATTCAAATATCATTATTTTCTGAAGAATCTCGAATAAAAGTGGGTTGCGTTTTTTTGAAACACCCTGTATATACCGCATTATAGAAGGAAAATAAAAGACTTCTAATGAAAGCAGTGGGTCTGATAAACCCTGTGTTGCAATACTAATTTGCTTATATCTGCCCTTCTTTGTAATAGTTTTTTCAAATTTATAAAGAAAATGGAAGCCTGTTTTCTCTTCTGTTTTATTCTGCAATTTATTATTAATTTTGCTTTTTATCTCTTCTATATTAAGGTTAAACGGAAGAATCCTGAGCTCCTCACGGCCCTTATTTATAGATGCAACTATTGTAGCCTGATGATTAACGGCAAACCTCGTTTCACTGGCCCAATGCATTTGTTAATGAAGTTCATTGATGTGGTCGGTGAACTGGTAGTTCATTCTTGGCTTCCCGATTTCCTTGGCATCGATGCGGTTTCAATGCACAAAGATCACATTTCTTTGTACGTATTTAAATTTTGTTCATCGTTGGCTAGCTATTTTACGAGAAAATGGAATGTCGAAGAACGCAAGAATTGTCTGCCAAAGCGCACTGTTACCCATTTGATTCATATTAAACTTTGCTAGCTTGGTGCACAAGAAATATATTTTCAAGAGACGTAGGCATTGTGTGCTATTGCACTTTTTCATAAATTTAGTTTACTACATTCAACCGCATCGACGTCAGGAGTGATTGCTACGAAAGCCTTGTGACCTTGTGAAGTAGACTGATTAGCTGAATCCCTCTTATCCCTGCTGTAAACCTTGAGTCACTCTCCAGAAATGAAATTCAATAAAAGTCATGTTAAGGAGACAATAATATAAATGCGAAGAAGAAAGCTCATTTTACCTGCTGAGTCTTTTAATACGACAATTTCCATGTGTTAAAGACTAAAAGTTACCATCAAAATCTCAGGCTTCCGCAGGAACTCGTCCAAATCTAATCAATTGCATCAATCGAGTCAAGGTTCGAAAAACCTTCGTTCTTTATAAAATCTTGTAATCTTATTGGTGCCGCAAGGTCTTGCGTGTGAATGCCTAAATAGGGTCAAGTTTTTCTAGTAATATCATGAACATCTGTTGACCGAAGTGACGTCACCCAGTCAAAGAATGCAGAGAAACAAGGGACTCATGCGTACTCGTATTCTGGTTAAGAAGCTCAGCTGCATTAAACACTGTTATTCGCCTTGGCTGTCCATGGCCTTGTCTTTGTCCCCTATCATGTCGCGAAGTGTGCGCCAATAAACTCGAGCTTTCACGTATACCGAGTGCGCCAAAAAATGGTCCGAAAAGCCTTCTTTTGACAGACAACTGGTCAAATCGCGTTGAGCAACGGATCCATTTGCTTAATGCTATTAACTGACATTTGTCCTGGCAAATTGTCAGGTTATTTTCCAACCTGGCTCTGAGGGCCAGTTTCCTACGTCAATACTTAAACAGGCTGGTGGCAGACTCCTTTTGGGACATGTGAACGAGGTTGATAATTTTCAAAAGAAAAAAAGAAGAATGTTTGTTTGTTTGTTTGTCGACTTATTTTGATTCGATTCTTACCTAGCTATACATATATAAATATATACAACTAATCTAAATCGAATATACAAATGAATAAATAAAGGAATAAATAAATTAATAGATAAATAAGTTAAGTATTCAAATCTAAATGGACAATGTATGGACAAAATTTACAGGATATCGTCGAATTTACAAGCGTTACATTTACAAGTAGGGCCATCCCATTGCTTTATTATATTTTTGAAACTATTTAAGCTTTCAGCTGATTTTAATTCATTCGGCAGACAATTCCATATCTACAATATATATAGTGCATTAATTTTATGTTGCCAATCAGAGAGTCCTCTAAAGTTTTAATTTGGTCAGTAGCCAAGTTGCAAAGAGTAAACGATCTCTCTTTGTCAACAAAGAATGGAGCTTTGATGTGCACCTCCTCAAGGACCCCAAAGTGCAAAGAAAGAGGGCATGCTACAAAGGATGCAAACATATTTCTCAGTATGATTGTCGGCACTTGTGTGATTTTGTAGCAAATATTCGCCAATTACAGAGTCACGTTGTTGAGGTACTGTGGTTTTGCCTCAGTATGCCCGCATTGGTTGCTCATGCTGCCTAGTTTATCTCTGTCGAAATTGATCTTTGCATCGACCTAAAGTTAATAAAAATGTTCTTTTTTCACTTTAGGAGGTATCTCAGCCAGTGGCGATCAAGAGACATTAAAGTATTCTCATGGACTGTAAACAATCCACTTGAAAAGGAATACTACCTCAAGTATTTCAAAATACCAGTCATAACTGACTCTTTACTTAACTTTGGGAAATGTCCCGAACAGGAATCATGATTCATATTTGACAAAGGCTTTATTTCTAACAAAGGAAGAGCAAAACTCGAAAGCTGAATTCGCACTTTAAAGAACCCATTGCTAACCATGATCCTTTGTCCGCCTAATGAAAAGCAAGACAAAGAGAATTTAGGCCAAAAACGACTTTTAGATAGTATGAAAGTCGACTTTGGCGCCACGAAGGATCATGGTTAGCAATGGGTCTTTAACCCTATTCAGGGCACGCAAAAAAGTTGATATTTTTGGGCAAGGGGGAATTTTTCGCCTCTTCCCCCTCTTTTTCTCTGAAACTACGAGAGATTTAACAATGAGACTTACCGCAATTGTTCTTTGGACAATTGGCTTTTCAAACATAACAATACCAATTAATTAGTGACGTGATTCGTTGCTAGGTAACTAAAGAACAAAGTTAATTTGGCAAATTTATTGCTCCAAAACAAATATACTTCTATTTCATCAATTACTTAACTGATTTTCTCCAGAATTGCTGCAAATAGTAGGCAACATATCGTAGACTCAAAATACATACTTTTAGAATTTCTTAGATTTTATTTTTAGAACAATTATCTTTTGGCTTGATGCGCTGATTTTTTTTACAGTATTTTCATAGTAGTGTACTCTTTGCTAGTAAATATTCACTTAAAATGAACCAAATAAACAAGATACAGCAAATTAGATGCAGTTGTTCTATATCGAACACTTCTTAATAAGAACAATGACGTCATAAATGCAAATGACGTCATAGATATTAAATGTTGCTGATGTTAGCAAATATGAAAAGTTATATATCAAATGAACGTACTCATCAAAAGCAATTGAATGGTGCATGTTTGAGATCATTCAGACAAACAATACAGAAACTACGGCCGTTTTAAGCTATTTTTTGTTAACTACTCTCCAAATATGGTGTTACTGTGGTCACATGATGAAAGTCAGAACAATGAAATGTCAAACATTTAATTGCCTATTAAATTTGACTAAAAGTCACCAAGACTGGATCGTTTTAGCGCAATATATCAAAGTTTGGTAGGGGGCGCAACAACGCCCACCCCTACCCTGAATAGGGTTAAACGCTGTTTCGTCGCCACCCAAGTACCGGCGGATTTCCACTCAAACAAACTCTACGTCTTTCACCAACTTGTCAGCAAGCTTTTTCGTCACTTTGATTTTGCTGTAGACTCAACGGTAGTAATTTGACTCTATTGGCAAGATAATACTACGTACATCTGCTCTGCCAATTTTGTAATTTGTTGTTGGTGTACGTCCATTGTTTATGTACCGAATTTTGGAACATTGTTTAGATTCCGAATTTTGGTATTATGTTTCGAAATGCTGCATCATTTTGTAATGACGTCACAACGAAGTTTATGGGAATCTTTTGAGATAATAGTCCTCTTCAACAAGCAAGTTGACACAGAAAAAATTGTACGAAGTTGCAATATACACCAATCGATGCAGAATGTCTTCATCTACAACATATCCAAGATCCACTAAAATTCGCATGGTGAAAAAGTTTAAAGGGAAGTTTCATAAATCGCACTGTTAAGCCTGGTTTCCATATGATCTTTCGTGTCGTTCCCGTCGCTCCCGTCGCTGAAAAAACGTACCAGCGACCGTAGCGACACGAACGATTTTATGGAAACTATCACTTTTTCTGCCAGCGATCGTAGCGACACCCTGTCGCTGAGATAGAAAAATTTCTATCTCAGCGACGCGAACGACTGCCAGCGATCGAGTTTTTTTTAATGGAAACCACTTTTCAAAAAGTCAGCGATCCCAGCGATCGCAGCGACGTTCTGCGCATCTGAGCCCAGTCTCATTATTTTGAGCTTGTGATGCAAACTCAGCTACAGCAGCGATCATATGAAATAGCTCGATCGCTCCCGTCGCTCGCGTCGTTCTTGTTGCTGAAAGAATTTCCAGCGACGGGAACGACAGCAGCGATCATATGGAAACCATTCGATCGCTACTGTCGTTCGCGTCGTTCGTGTCGCTGAAAAATTTACCAGCGACGGGAACGACAGGAACGATCATATGGAAACCAGGCTTTAGAGTTACAGTTAGGGTTAACACTTGAGGTCCTAAAATGTGTTAAAATTAAAAAAAAAACTCACGAAATCCGATATAATGACGAGAAAGGCCTTGATGATTAGATTCCAAAAATGTACTTGTTTGTCATATTTGTTCAAGTTACTAACGAGTTATGATAGGTTAAAGTTTGTGGGCCCCCTTGGAAATGAAACAATGAGTTTTATAAAACCTCTCGTAAAACATTTCTTTGAAGCAGATTCAAGCGGATTTTGGATATGTTGTAGAGAAAGAAATTCTGCATCGATTGTTGTAAATGGGCCTTCGCACAATTATTTTTTCGGATAACTCACTTTTTGACGAAATTAATGAATTTACTTATCCCATGAGATAAACAAGCGGTTAGGTTCCCCTGCGATAAGTAAACTGCAGTACTGCATAGAATAAAGCCCAAGGGACTACAAGGTATATAAGCAAAGAACGAGGTTAAAGTTCACACGTCGATAGTGATTCTGTAAGTTAGACTTACAACCCCGCCCTCCCCTCCCCTCCTTCGGAGCCTTGATATTTGATGATATTTGATGATATTTGATGAGAGATTTTGTTTGGGAGCTCGACATCTAAATCGCTAGACTGACCATACTGTACTACAAGATGTTGTATCTTAGCGTTAGTTATAAAGTAGTGTTGATAAGTAAATAAAGTTATTTTTGTTTGAGTTAGACAAATTATAAAATAACTATAATTTCAAAGGATTCGTACGAAGTTCTTTGTGGCAAAATTCGGAATCTACGTGAACAATGGACCCAAAACAACTACAAATTACAAAATAGGCAGAGCAGTCGTACGTGGTATTGTCTTGCCAAAATAAACACTTACCAGAGTACCCTTAATTCAATTACTGTGCACAAGGGTGTACAACATTCAAAGTAAACATAGGTGTCGAATCTTTGCAAAACTTAAAAATTAATCGTGTAAAATTGTGTTGCCCATTCTTTCAAATGAATTGCTCGAAGGGAAGTTTTAGGCAAGTTGCCATAATGCCCAGATAATATTTTGATATCATCATTGTTTTTCGAATTACAGCGTTTTTTTGTCTTATGAAAGGTTGTACGAAAGGAAGTATCTAAAGCTTTGACAAACATTAAAAGCACCATAAATTCTAAACTGACTGAGGAAAATAAATACGATCAATACAAGAGAATCTCAGCTTTTGGAAGGTCTACAAGATGGTATCAAGCAAACTTCTGTAACTTTTATGGTTTACGATTTAGCTATTTGATGACGTCGCGTCAAAACTATCAGAAATATAAACAACACTGTAATTCCAAAAATAATGAAGACATCAAAAATTCTCTCTCTGGAATTATGGCAAATTTCCTAAAGTTCCATTCGAGCAATTAATTTGAAAGAATATGGCGATAACATTTTACACGATAAATTTTAAAGTTTTGCAAAGATTCAACGCCTATGCTGTCAAAGTAACGAAAACAGAAAGCAGTCTCCCAGTTTAGCAAGAACTTGGCAATCTCAGAGGCCATCAGGTAGGGTAAATTCCCCGATTTTTTTAATTCATTCGCTTGAAATGTAACTGCGAGTCATACATATATCGGCATATCAGCGATTGATGTTTCTTCGAGCCTAAAATCGATTCTTCAATATGCAAAATGTTGTCAAAATTCCAAAAATGGAAGGAAATACAATCTATGAATTTTTAAACTTTTGAAACACTGCCAGAATCGCGCATCTGCTCTGCCGCCGATTGATGCCAAATTTATTGAAATTATATACAGGAGATTGCAGTCGTGCGCAATTAAACGCCACTTGACATCTTAATGTAGGACAGACTTCAGTATTCATTTCAATCCCTTTTTTACTGCCCGTGGATATTTCTTTTCAGCAAGATTTCAGACGTTAGAGATGGGCATTAGTACCATTTTAATATAAGCTATATACGTATGTAACTCTAATTGAAAAATAGTAGCTAAGTTACGTTCACAAAAAAGCTAAGCACTTGAAGACATTTAACGCTTACAAGCAAGCCAGAATTGCTCGCAAAGAAGAACCTAGTTGTTGGTATTGAGGTTGCCATAGACGTCAATTCAAAAGAAATAAGACCAATAGTTGCAACGTCGACAGAAAGTAATCCACGTGCAAAAAATAATGCGGACAAAATTTTCGCACAACATTACTTCAGACTAAATTTAGAGATATTTCAAACTAAATTAACAAAAACATTCGGACTAATCCTTAAAAAAGCCGAGAGGTTTTCTACACATTAAGATGTCCTTTATTTAGAGTTCAACTCCAGTATATACGCCACTATGTAAGTATAGACTCATAGTGACATTTTGCCTTGCAGGAGGGGGTCCTGGTTCTCAGTCTGTCGAATTTCAAGTGTGTAATTCTAGGGGGATACCTACAAATTAGATGGATATGGATCCAATCTTATGTCCGATCGAAAGATAAATGGTGACGGAACAAATTTCGAAGTTGGGCTCTGTTGATTGACACACATGGGAACTTTCGAGTTTATATTCCTTCAAATCTTTTTGCCATTAAAAAATTCGACCCCGATAACTTTCAGATTTTTGACAAATTTTTCGACCGATTTAACTAGCCCGAGCATTTTCAATGTAAAGGATATTTCGATAGAATCCAGGTGCTAAAATGGCAATATTCGTTGCTGGTATTGACGATGCAAGATTTCGAGTACTATCGTTCTTCCATTCTGCCTGTGCATTGTCGTGTTTCTAGGTTCTTCTTCACATCATTCGTGGTATAGTGGTATAATAATAGTCAATAAAATTTATTAAAAAATAATTCCAATATCATTCATTCTTATAAAAAATCAGCTGTGATAGTATATTCTATAAATTGCAAAAAGAAATTAACTGAAATAAATTGAAATGTCTTTGAGTCAAAATTGTTGCTATCACGATTCATCACTGTTGATTGGAAAGGTCTTTCTTAGCTGTTCCAAAAATACCCAAGTCAAAATTGTCTGTGGTCCCAATCTCACCCAAGCAGGAATGAAACCCTAGAAAAAAGAAAAACGTCCCATTATTACAGAAAAATCATCTACTAACCCAAAGAGACAAACATAAACAAATTACTCACTTTTATAAGGTGCATGTAAGAATAACAACTATAGCAGAACAAATCTTGGCCTATGCGCATACTTACAGGTTTTGTGCTGTACAGGATACATATTTAAAGCCTGAGGTCTTTAGAGTACTGCCCGAGCTTGTGAGGTCTGTGTGTTTAGATCAAAGCCTTTATCTTTTTAAATACAACACCAAAATATGGTTGGTATGAGTTGTCTAACCTAATTGCTTCTGATTTTGACAGCATCGGAGAAAAATGTTGTCATTGTGTTGGCTTTGTGCAGATGATTTTGATTTTTGTAGCCAAATGTTCATCGCTTATCATTCTTTTTGCTATTGCTTGAAGATTTTGCAGCGCCAACTCACTAATGTTTTATTCTTCACAAAAAATGTAGTATTTTAAATACAACCAAGAAGGTTTGCCTTATGAAAAAGAATTCTGTCTTGAGAAAGAAAGGTTTGCCTAGAGAATAAAGTTTTGCCTTGCGAAAGAAAGTTTTGCCTTGAGAAGAAAATTTTGCCTTGCGAAAGAAAGTTTTGCGTCGATAAACAAAGTTTTGCGTCGATAAAGAAAGTTTTGCCTTGAGGAAGGAAGTTTTGCCTTGTTAAAGAAAGTTGTGTCTTGACCCTTGTGGCCATCGTAAAAAGAGACAATTCCATGATAAATATATTTGATGACAATTCCAATGATTTATTAGAAAATTCCAGTATATACACTCACGTCCGGAATAAACGTCCCCCGATTACTAATTTGTTGAAAAAAATCCACCAGGAAATCCTTATTCCTTTATTAATTTTGAGCTTCTTGAAATTTGAAACATGTGAAATCTTCTCTGCTGAAATGTGATTCGAACTGTATTCTCATTTTAATAATTTTTCGGTGATTCTTAACTTGTTTTTGGTATTCTTTACAGTCAAAAACACTCGGTATTCTTTGGTATTCTTTGTATGTGTCCTAATTCCAGACACTTCTTTTATTTCAATTCCACCCACCCCGTTTATTCCAGATTCCCCGTTCATTAGGATTTGAGAAATTGTCCACCCACCACGTTCATTACAATCTATTCCAGATCTATCCCGAATCTATTCCAGATTCGAGAGTAAGCCAATTCCAGTGTTTAACACAATTCCATATTATTATCAGAGACGTAAATGGTTTTATTATTAATACGTTTCGATAGCATCTCCTATCATCCTCAGCTAAGAAATCACACCCTTAATTTTTCAAATAACTTTTTATCATTAAATCTACCAAGTGAGCCAGAAAAAAGTTCCCACTTTTGAAAATGCATAGCAGCAAGAGTACTGCATGGATTGGAATGGATCGTATTATGCTTTATAGCTGAGAGATTGAAGTATTTTTTGTGATTTTCTTGCATTTTTATGAGCACTGAACTTACCTTTAATTTTCCTTGCTCATAAAAACGCAAGAAAAATCACAAAAATACTTCAGTCTTTTGGCTTTCAAGAAGAATTCGGTTAATTCGAATTCATCCAGTACTCTTGGTGCTATGAATTTTCAAAAGTGGGATATTTCTTCTGGCTCACCCGGCACAAATAAGTAACGGTCAGGTGGAAACGATGAGCTAGGAAGTCCCAAATGTGTCAAAACAAAGAGAGTGGAAAAGAAGAATTCTGAAAGTTTAATGATGGACGACCTGTTGATTCATGCAAGTTTGCTGTCTTTGTTTCGACTCATTTGAGAAAGGAAAGGGGACTTTGGTATACTGGAGCTAAGTTGTCTATAATTTGAACAAAAAATTAAAAGGGGAGCAGAAAGAACACTCAAAAGTCTAAAGAAAACAATTGATAAAAACAAATTGTACCTTATAGAATCCTTTTGGACCAACTTTCGCGGTATCCATTACACAAGCAAGAATATTCTGTAAACAAAAAAGGAAATCATATTCATATGTCCTTTGGCATTCTAGCTTTTAAATTAACAGATCTTCAAGCAGAAACCATAGTAATGACCTGTCAATAGTAACATGGAATTTAAGGAAAAGAAGACAAAAGAAGGTGTACATTTTTTTCAGGTCGCCAGTCATTAAAAAGTACATTATTTTCATGATAAATTTTTATTATTTTTACACGGTAGCCCCATCGGTCACGAGGACTGCTTTACATGGGGCCGGGTCAAACTTAACAATATTATAAAAATAAATTGATGAACAATTAAGCATACGTTTACAATATAAAATCGAAAATTAATAGATTTAGGCCGAGAAGGGCAAATTGCTTTTCAGCCTACTTTTAAAAATACCAAGGGCTCGTTTGACATACAAACTTAATTTATTTCAAGTCTTTGCACCCCGGAAAGATATAGCTGTCTGCCCACTGCAAGTGTTCATCTTTGGAACAAGGACATCGGCAGTGTGGCATGGCGCAAATTCATATCTATATCACGCGCATAATTTTCTTAAATAGATTTGAAAGATAACCGGGCGCAAGACATTAAAATGCTTTGTACGTAATATTAGCTGTCTCATTTTTTATCATATCAAGAACTGTAGGCCAATTTAGATTCTTGATCAAGTATGTGGCGGATGCATCATAGCTGCTGTTGGTGACAATTCTTGTAGCTCGGTTTTGCAGTTTTTGTAAAGTTTGCAATCTGGTTTCACAGCAGCCTCCACAAACAGAACAACAGTATAAAAAATGTGGGTCTACGATGTCATGATACACTTTGATTGAAGTATCTTTAAATAATAATTTTGGGAATATTTAAAAAATCCTAGTACAATTACTGTGTCCAAAGTGATTTGCTGATTTAATTCAGTGAACAGTTCTAAATCAGAAATCAGTAAGTGGGGAAGGAGATGCTTATTCACCAGGCAAGATAATCGATAAAGCCTGGTTCCCATTGCGCAGCAAAATATGATCAACTCCCGCGTTATCGCGATTAAACTTTTATGCTTATCGCTAAGAATAAAGCGATATGAAAAGCGATCGTTAGAAAAACGTTCTTATATTGATTGCTTTGATGCAACGCTTATGTTTAATGGGTAGTGAGAACCAAAACCAGGCCTAAAAGGTTCAGAAACCATTAGCACTTCATGCGTATATGATTGCATATATATCATCAATGGTCAAAAATATAGAAATACTTAAATCTTATGCAAGATGCGTGGTAGGAAAGGTAAAATGGAATGAAACAGGAGCACGAAATTGACGTAGTATTTACCTTATATTGGCCAGGTTTTGCATTCATCAGTCTCGTTTTCAAAACATCAAATGGCATTGTCACAATCGTTGCTATTGTACCCTAAAAAATGCAGTGAAATTGACATTTACTAACTAGCTAGCTCAAAATACAACGGAAATTTGCATCCAGAGCATCAAAAAGTGTCCTTGGCATAAGCCCACAAAAATACAAAATGTACAAGGAATCGCTTGCAAAGAGCTGGCGATAATAATAAACGAAAACAATAATAATGAGTGTTGTTCTTAGATACCAGGTGTCCCATAAAGTTACCACATTTGAAAAATCCCCAAAACTCGATTGTTAACCCTATCTGGACCGGGGGGGGGGGGGGAAA
>REGM01000028.1:1034006-1047495 GCA_004194415.1 Aurelia aurita | reverse complement strand
CCCCCCCGGCCTGAGGATGCTCAGAAAAGCCCGGTCCAGATAGGGTTAAGCCTGCCACTAAAATCTCTATTTTGTCTGTTTTTACAAGGATCCAGTCATATTTAAAGATGTTAAAATGTTTGTTCTCATTACTGCAACGGTTGAAAACGACGGGTTAAAAGCCTTGAGCCATACTATATGAGCAATACAGTAAATCTTGTCCAAACACCAAAATTCTGATATTTTTCTTGTCATTCAACTTTCCAATGATAGTGTGAATTCCTTTCTGAGTTGTGACCAGGTTAGAAGCTTGATATACATAAAACAATTAATCTGGTGATCATCGGTGCTGTTTTGCAGGATGTTTCAAAATCAGGATGCCCTAAAATGAGCCAAATTTGATAATTTTTAGAACAATCAAAATATAGGCTATATCTGGGAAAATACCTTGGTCTTTGATCTATTTGCTAGAAAATAAATTTGAAGAGTGGCCTTGTAATCAAATGTTGGTGTTCTTTCGAACGTGGGGACTGCTTTTGGAACACCCGGTACCTTACTGAAAATGTCATGCAGAACGCGTGACCAGTTTCTCGTAACCTTGCCAACAAGGTTTCTAACAACGTGTCATAATAATTCTCAGTTTTCAAGGGTTGCATTTTTGAAACTTTGCAAAACGATCGGTGCGGTGGTAATACTTTCTCGGGCTCCATGCTCTGAACTCATATTCAGAGAAAATTTTCTTAAAACTTCCGCAATATCTTTTGTTGGCAAAATTATCATTCTCAGTAAAAGTTTTGAGGAGAATTAACACATTGAGAGGTGTACAACGAAATAGATGGCTTTGGACAACACTATGGAGTGCTGATTAGGAAAAAAATGAAACCAGGGGGAGAGGATAACGCTCAGCAGTTATGATCTTTAATCAAAACTCAATAGAAATTTAGTTTTTTTCCTTAGTTATTTTTAACAGGGCACATTGTAAAACAGTTATTAGAACTGAATGTTTTCACCCTGTATAAAGAATTTAAAATAAATAAAAATAAAATAAATAATCACAAGGCGCTAATAGAAGAAGGATTACAAAATATCAGTTGACAACTTGCCATTCTTTCGCCTAAAGTCTGAAGACACTATGTAGGATGGTTTTAGGGTGACGCATTAAGTCTTTCTTTTTCAACCACGCTCATGATGTCTTTTTCTCAATCATGGAGAATTGTCTGGAATCATTACTTTTAGGTCTTAGACTAAGAGGCAAATATCAATTCGTAGTATGACTGCCCAGGATTTTAACCTTGTTGATATTAGTTCTCCGCATGATTTAGGGCCGCACTACAATCCGCGATGAAAGCAACTATAGTTTCATACTGAGAAGCCCTTCACATGAAATTCTAAAGAGAACAAGTTTACCAAGTGAACAACATTGTTTTCTTCATAACCGAAAATAAACCAAGCTACCTTTTCCGTGCAAGAATATCTACTCACCAGCGACCTTGGCACAAAAGTAAGAAAGTTGCATAAATTACTTTTATGCCAAGCAAGCTCTTTTCATGCCTTAATATTTACAACATGATCGACCGCTTCTAATTTAAAAGTAAACCATTATTATTAATCATCACTATCTACCTGTTTAGAATGGGTGGGCAAAAAAAGTAACCCCCAAAGATAAAACAAAATTCTGAGAAACTTTCTGAATGCAGGATTTAGATGAAATTTATACGGCTGTAAGTACAACATATAATACACCAATTAAATAAAAATCAGTTCATTAACAACTGCATTTACAAAGAAACAAGGTTTAACAAAAATATGGTCGCGAAAACCAGCGAAAAAACTACTAATCAAGCCAAGTTAACAAAAGAAAGTGTCCAATACAAGAAATATTTCTCTCTCGACCCTTTCACTGCATTCTTACCACCTTGACTGACATCTTTTTTATAAAATGAATGACTCTATTACAACAGAATGAGAGGCATTGAAAACGATTATCAAAAAGTCGAGAATTCGCATTTTTATCATAATATTGTTACTTATGGACAATGGTATGGTGTCCTGCTAAAAATTACAGTTTACTGTTTTAACTTTACGAAGATCAATTTAAAAAATCCCTCTCGTTGCCACGAGAAATTAGGAAAACTTTAATTGCAAGAAAACTATTCAATAAATGAGGAAATGCGTTGGCACGTTATTATTGATGATTTTTGATTTTGTTACAATAATATTTTTCTTTGTAAACACAGTTGATAATGAATTAACAAAGGGAGAGAACATCAATAACTCACTGCAATAAGGCTGCTTGCGAAATGAGTAGGCATTGTATCACCAAAATACCTGAAAAAAATTGCATTGTATTAATGGAAATTTCAGTAACATACCACTCTTAAGTGGTAGAAAGCATACAGTTCGCGTTGAGAAACACATGATAGGCCAGTAAAATTCCTATGCAAACATACAATCAAATCAATAAGGAATTTCAGCACAATGTTTTATGCTACACGCGCCAGATAACAAGCACTAAATAAACAGCAACTGAGACCTGATCAACCTTTTCATTCGAAAATAATCACTTGATCCTAATTAAAAAAAGGCTTCCGATCATTCACCAAATAAGCTGAAATATTTTAAGCATCGAACTCACAGAACTTTTGTTGCGACACTGCGCAACGTTTTCTCGTTGCGAAAATGGAATTTTATCCTAGTTCATGGGCACAATCTTTCTATTGACTCTTTAAAATCATTCAAAAATTATGTGGCTGCATTATCGAACATATCTTGATATCATCTTCTGTGTACGATGAGATAAAAAACGAAGTATCATGTTTGAAAAAAGTCAACAAACTTTGATTATAGAATTTCTCTAAAAGTTTCTTTCTTGTATAGTTGTGCTTGAACAAGATAAGTTCGAATCATTTTACTCTTATACACGTTTTTTATGACAAGAAACTTGCATCATCCCATAGCATTAAAAGTTTCTTATTTCATGTGAAAACTTCCGCTTTTTGTACTAAAGTTTCTCAATTTTGTGTCTTCTTTGAATCATGTGGCAATTCGACCCCTTTTAGCTCTTTAAAAATTAGATGGTATTTAACATAGACTAGAAGGCCACTGGCATTGGAAGAGAGTCTCAAAGCACCAATATCAATAAACAATGTATCTATGTTCAAGTTAACTATCGAGGCACTTTTTAATAATGATTGAGTAAAGCAAAATGTTCATCCAAAGGCCAAGCCAAATTAGTTTATTTTTTTGGGACGCCCGGTAATTCAGTAAATTTTCCTCGACTCAGCCGGCATTGTTTTGTTCCAGATACCACTTACCCTGTCGAAAGAAGCGTTTGTTTTGCCTGGTCATAAACAGCAACCTTAAAAATAATAAAACATACATTTAACAACACTGTTTTACCGTTTTAAAACGGACAAGGGTATGTTTTACCGTTTCAAAACGAACAAGGGCACATATCGTAACAACAACATCAGTTGCTTTTGACTGACACGCCATTTCAAAGTAATCAACAATTGCAGCCAAAGGGAATCTTCTCAAGCAACGAACGAATCAAAACAAAGAAAACCGTCAAANCCAGATACCACTACCCTGTCGAAAGAAGCGTTTGTTTTGCCTGGTCATAAACAGCAACCTTAAAAATAGTAAAACATACATTTAACAACACTGTTTTACCGTTTTAAAACGAACAAGGGCACATATCGTAACAACAACATCAGTTGCTTTTGACTGACACGCCATTTCAAAGTAATCAACAATTGCAGCCAAAGGGAATCTTCTCAAGCAACGAACGAATCAAAACAAAGAAAGCCGTAAAAATCATTAAAACTAGAACCGCTAACAGTCTCGTTTTACAAATGAAAAGGAATTGTTAAGAGAAGACATGAGTATATATCGAAAGAAAAAGGACAAGCTAAACCAACGCCATGCAGATTTCATGTATTGGATTTAGAATCTGAACAGCAGGAATCAGAATTCCAGTACAGTATATTCTCGTCTAGAATTCTCGAAATTAATTTCAAAGAACATTGAAGACAATTGGAGCTCATTTTGGTGTGTAATTTTTAAATCCCATAATTATGGCCTAAAAGATCCACTTGGTCGATCACTTCAGCTCGTTTTCGAAATACAAGGTGTGTCAAAAAATTGCGCCCTGTGGAGCAGCTGGAATTTCAATTGTGTCATGTTTTATACAATTGCACAGGATATGCTTCAATTTAAAGTTTGAGGCCTTGTTTGAGTCAATCCAATAAGTGGTTGCTGATTTATGGCATAAGGAAGTCAAAGTAAGTGGTTGCTTAAAAAATAGCACTTATTTGTACTCCAACAATGTGAACAAGTAGATATTGAAAGAAAGAGTTCTAGCATTGTATTTTGAATATTTGCAACATTTGAAAAAGGGTTAATAGTGTTGTGCTATACGTGGATAAACAATACTAGTAACCCTTTCACAAATGGAGAAAAAATTCAAATACAACGCTAGAACCCTTTCATTTAATGACGACGAGAAGATACACATACACTTATCGAAAATAAATTTGGCAGACCCTCTCAGGTGAAAGGTTTAAAATAATAACGATAGAATAGCTTTGCCGAGAGATGTCTGTTCTTATTTTTCTTATTAAAAAAAATAGCTTTGCCGAGAGATGTCTGTTCTTATTAAATTAGCCTAGCCCTTAACGCAACAAAATCTGCTAACAATGAATGAAAATAACGAGAAACAAGGTTAAAGGGGAATAACATTTGCCTGTGTATAAAATGAAACATTCGTAACTTAATTTGAGTAAAGTTATCGATGAAATAACTATCGACGACAAAACTGCGCACATTTAACTGGTTTAACTGCGCACATTATTGGCTTTCTTTCGGGCTGCACGGTCCGGGCTTGGGGGCTCCGGTGGTGGATTTTCGCGGTGACATCACTTTTGCCGTCCTATGAGATGTAACTTTTAAATAACGTTGTGTGGCTCTGCCACGTTATATCGTTGATGTATATCGATGATGCTCTATCTGAAAAATGTTCTCACAGCTAACAGTTTATCTAATGTGAACGGGGGTCATGTTTTCGTTTTCAATTAAAATAATTTATCAGACTTGGACGCTCGATCCAAACCACTTTTCTGGCAAATGCAAAGGTCTGTTGTAACTGTAACAATGACTTCACGCAAAGGTAAAGCATTCCCTTTGCTCTTTGACTTGATGATGTCGCTTCGGTCAACAAACTGTTGAGTAAGGTTTACCGTAGGGTACAAGGAAGTTAGGCAATCGGTCTAGAGTAAGAGACCATAAGCATCGCTTGATATTTCATATTTTGAGCACAAGCATTGTACAAAACCTTGTATCTTTTTACAAAGGCTAAACGTTGCGATTTTATATGAAATTTTGAATCCTAATTTATAAAAGAGATTTATCACAGAAATAAGCAAGCAAACTGAGCGATAAAATTAAAAATTCAACTTTGTAATCAAGTCTTGCAGTTTTAGAGAATGCAACCAAAGCCAGGTTAGACTTTGAAATATCATTTAACATTAATTCGATCGTTGACAGAAATGCACTGAAAGAAATTTTCAAGATCGGCACAATTACGAAATGTTCATGATGTTTCAAAACTTTTCACTTTTTTCTGTCATCGGGTACATCATGGCATTATATCAAAATCATATACAACTTTGAATTGACGACTTCAATTCATGTAGACCTTTGTAATGATGACTTCGTGATACGAGATCCTATCTGAGTGGGCATCGATTTAAGAAGAATTACAACGACTCACTTGACCCATTGTCATCAGTAAACCTCTAGTAGCTGTCATGGTCACACCAGCCATCCATGTTGAAATGCCCTCTATAAAGAGAACGAACATGTAAATGACTGAGGTGCAAGTCAATCTGCAAATCTTTGTCACTTCAAGATACAAATATTGTTACTTTGTAAATAAACTATTAACGCCTGTATAACCTTACATCAGTAGTGAGGGAAATAAAACGCACATAACTGTTAGGCGGGAGAGATCAAAATTCGAAAAATTAAGGAGAAGAAAAACAGAAGGACTAATAGACTGACACGCCATCCTTTGAATGCCTAGGAAGATTAAAATGTCTCAAAACATTGATATCTGTGTTATTAGCACGTTCTGCATCTGAATGCGACTTTATGTTAATGTTTGTCAGATGTTGGAAATCTCTAAAATAACAAATCACTCAGTTTCTAGCGGTGCTCTTTAGCTGTGCCGTTTCACTGTTTCGATCTGCCGTGAGGCTGACAGCACATCTGGCACCTATGTCGTATCCTTCTATCTCTCTCCTTTGTTTTTCCAATTTGTTTTTCTCCGCTTTGAGTTCCCCGCCCGCCCGCTTTGGGTTCCCGGCCCGGCCCACCCCCTTTCATTTTAGCTTGAACACGTTTGTGCTGAGTGCGCCAAAAAAAGTTCAGGCGTTTGAAAATTCATAGTACCTAGAGTAATAGATGGATTGGAAAGGGATAAATTCTGTATGATAGCCGACACACCAACGTATTTTTGTGATTTTTCTCGTGTTTTTAGGACTACTGATGATATGGGTCAATTCGACTTTACGAAAATCCGTTCTTTGCAAAATCCTGCAAAATGCCTGAAAAACGTCCTGAAACACTTGATCAAATCGCAAAGAAACTTTTTACACAAAAGAAAATTTGTTCACCAATAGCTGATGTCATCTGCAAATTTATTGCCATGGGATAGAACAACTTTTGCATTTATTTCAAAATTCATTTCCTATTACTCTTGAGAGAGATTAAATGCCCGTGCGTACTGTTCTATGTGAGAGATTCCTTACGATTTGATCGATTGTTTTAGACCCTTTTCAATGAGTTCGTAACCAATGGGTTTTGTAACGTTGAATTTCCTATCTTTTCCCTGCTCGTAAAAATGCGATGAAAATCACAAAAATGTTTCAGTCTTTCTGCTATCAAGCAAAATTTGATTCATTCTAATCAAACCAATACTTTAGGGAGGACAGACCGGGGACAATTGTAACACTTTTTGGAAATCGGTCATATCGTCTAAATAATGATTGATTGCGGTCTTGGATGTAAATGATATTATAGTTGCATCTCTTTGAATGAAATATACCTCAGCTTCAATTGTGCAGAACTAATTTTTGGGACCTTGTGAAAATTTTAAAATCAGTAAATCATTACAGAAAATTATTGCACGACTCTGCTTGTTTGTTTATCTACCTAAACACATGAATGACTTGTAGCAGATTTTCACGAAAGACAAATTCTTGAAGCATTATTTGCCTCAATATAATAAAGGGAAAGGTGAATTTATTTGAGAATGCGCGTAAATTTCTACACATAAAATCTTAAGCTTTTTGCCATATAAATGCCTTTGAATTTCGAAACGGTACATATCTTTAATACTGCACATGGTAACACGCTGTTGGATCAGAATAGAAATTGAATCAAGACCAAACCATCGATCAGCGTACACCGGGGAAATTGTAGCAGCATCTTACAATTTCCCCTGACCTGGTTAGCTATCGTTATTCCCCTTTTTTACATTTCATGAGCTGTCCAGCTTAAAAGTTTTAACGATCCCAAATAGATGAGATGTCTATGATGTGAAAATACTATTTTTTGCTCAAGAACAAAAATTTTCCAGACAAAAATTTACATTGAAGCACATTTACTTTTGTGCTAAAAAACACGTTTTACGCCCGTAAATTTCGCAAACTTAAATGAACATTCATGTTTCTCAAGTAGTATGTAGAGGATTGAAATGATCATGTTCTGTGCAAAAATGAGATTATTTGCTTGTTTTTGCTACGCGTGAGAGCCAGTGTTACAATTGGCCCGTGTTACAATTGTCCCCGGTCTCCCCTACTACGATACTACGATTTTTCAACGCCTGAACTTTTTTGGCGCATCCGGCATTAAGTAGGTCGGACTGAATGCTGAACAGAGAAGAATAATGCAGCCATATGCCTGTGTCTAATTACTTCCTCGCGCTAAATGTTAAATATTACGTGAGAAGATAGGCTCCAATGCTTCAAATCCTTCAAATCGATAAGATCAAATGCTTCAAATATCCTTCAAATGGATAAAATCAAATGCTTCAAATGCTTCAAATGGATACTAGATCAAATGCTTCAAATCCTTCAAATGGATAAGATCAAATGCTTCAAATATCCTTCAAATGGATAAAATCAAATGCTTCAAATCCTTCAAATGGATACTAGATCAAATGCTTCAAATCCTTCAAATGGATAATATCAAATGCTTCAAATCCTTCAAATGGATAAAATCAAATGCTTCAAATCCTTCAAATGGATAAAATCAAATGCTTCAAATCCTTCAAATGGATAAAATCAAATGCTTCAAATCCTTCAAATGGATAAAATCAAATGCTTCAAATCCTTCAAATGGATAAAATCAAATGCTTCAAATCCTTCAAATGGATAAAATCAAATGCTTCAAATCCTTCAAATGGATAAAATCAAATGCTTCAAATCCTTCAAATGGATAAAATCAAATGCTTCAAATCCTTCAAATGGATAAAATCAAATGCTTCAAATCCTTCAAATGGATAAAATCAAATGCTTCAAATCCTTCAAATGGATAAAATCAAATGCTTCAAATCCTTCAAATGGATAAAATCAAATGCTTCAAATCCTTCAAATGGATAAAATCAAATGCTTCAAATCCTTCAAATGGATAAAATCAAATGCTTCAAATCCTTCAAATGGATAAAATCAAATGCTTCAAATCCTTCAAATGGATAAAATCAAATGCTTCAAATCCTTCAAATGGATAAAATCAAATGCTTCAAATCCTTCAAATGGATAAAATCAAATGCTTCAAATCCTTCAAATGGATAAAATCAAATGCTTCAAATCCTTCAAATGGATAAAATCAAATGCTTCAAATCCTTCAAATGGATAAAATCAAATGCTTCAAATCCTTCAAATGGATAAAATCAAATGCTTCAAATCCTTCAAATGGATAAAATCAAATGCTTCAAATCCTTCAAATGGATAAAATCAAATGCTTCAAATCCTTCAAATGGATAAAATCAAATGCTTCAAATCCTTCAAATGGATAAAATCAAATGCTTCAAATCCTTCAAATGGATAAAATCAAATGCTTCAAATCCTTCAAATGGATAAAATCAAATGCTTCAAATCCTTCAAATGGATAAAATCAAATGCTTCAAATCCTTCAAATGGATAAAATCAAATGCTTCAAATCCTTCAAATGGATAAGATCAAATGCTTCAAATGCTTCAAATGGATAAGATCAAATGCTTCAAATCCCTCAAATGGACTAGATCAAATGCTTCAAATGGATCAGATCAAATGCTTCAAATCCTTCAAATGGATAAAATCAAATGCTTCAAATCCTTCAAATGGATAAAATCAAATGCTTCAAAGTAATTTTCAACGAAAAAGAGCCATTGTTATTATTTTCCTCAAACTTTTACTTAGCATGTCTCGTTTATCATTCATTTTGAAAACAATATTGGCTTACCAACTGGTCGGTTGTCATATAAATGCAATTTTTAAATTCACAAAAGTTCACCTTTTCTTTTATTTCGGACCAGATTTGCAAATAGCTGAATAAATATTTCATGTTCCAAGAAACTTGCGCACTTTGCTATTACCCTCCAATTTATTAAAATGGCCTAATTTTCGATCAGATCTATTTCTGATTTCTCATCCACAGAAAAGCTCGGGTTTTGTTCAAGTTAATGAACTCTTTTGGAAGAAAATTATATGGGGTGATTGACTTAAACTTTTGATAGCAATAGAGCTATTTCCAAGTGGACATAGATTAGAGGAAACCTTTCCTGCAAATAGCAAATGAAAATCTAAGTGCGCATTTCAATACTATACGTTTGGAAACTATACCTGGCACGGTACATGGGATATCAAGACAAAGCTGGGTCCGACAAACAAAATCATCTTACAGGTTTAAATACTTGAGTTGATGGGAGCTACTGAACTCTGTGTCAGACAATTCAGCTCAGTAAGGATAATCTATATAAATCAAGAAATAATGTACCTTCGGCAGCAACTCTATAAAGACCATCCACTGCATGCTTGTAACTAAAATGAGAGGTTTCGATATAATTATCATGCGAAGGTCTGTCTTCCTGTTTTATGTTAGCGCTCATCTTAAAGTCTCTTTCAAAAGTCTTGAGACCTGGAGTGATTTTCGCGACAAATGCTGGATGACCCAATAAAAAGTGAAGCTTTTTTGAAAATCACTAAAATTTGGCTATTCCGTCGATTTTTGAACTTTCTTTTTGTGTATCTGTGTCAAAGACCAAATAAATTAAATACATGGTCTTTATTTCATTCATTTTGGAAATAAGACAACAAAATAACGGCACAAAAACCATATTTTGATCAATCGCGTTTCACGAAATATCTTAATTCTAGCCAAAAAGCTACATCTTGCGATTACATATGAAAGGTTGAGTCCTACATGATATAAGAGTTTTTAAACAATTAATTCAGTTGTTGTGCAGGAAAAAAATTCAATTTAATAATCTTTTGTTGTGATTCCGAAGTAGGCTGACTTCGCAATATGTTTAAAATCAATTTGGTCCTTGCCAACAAAGCATACAATTAATAATATCATCAAATTTTGATAATTATTCAGATAGTTTCACTTCTTATTTGGTCATCTGGTAGAAAAATGTCATTTGATTGACAAAACCAAGTTGGCACAAAAATTATGTTCGCCGTTCTCCACATAATCGATTAAAACTAAAATTAGTGGGGTTATAAAATGTTCGAATAAACTAGAGCGCCTCTGTCTTTCTGCGCCTCAAAATTAATGTCTCAAGACGTTTAAAACAGACTTTAGGTCCTTTTATTTTTGGATATATTTAATTTCATCCCATTTCTTTACATATACACTTGTTTGACTTTAGTTTAATTTAATAGCTATTGGTTACTTACTGTAACATGTTTTCACCGATTGTAATAGAGTCTTCTTTAACCAATTTCTACAGTTTCTAAACCAATTTCTAAAGTTTTTCACAGGTTTTAGCGTAGTTTTATAAAAAACTTGACATTTATATTGTATTTTGATATCTGAATGTCAAAAAAAAGGAAAGTGGCTTATAAAGAAGCAGTGCGCAACTTACAATTGAGCTGTTTGAAAATCATCTTCATGAAAAGCATGTTCGTAGGAAAATTGTCTATGTTGCTTTAAAATTAGCGTGTTTATGGAATCATATCATTTGTCAAAACTTGATTGAAGAATCATGAGGGAGAACGTATCAGCGATGTTATGCGTCTTCTTAAAACTTCCTATACGAATCTACTGCAATTTGCCACTATATTACTACCGGGTGACCCAACAAAAAATTCACGAGCTAGATCATAACTAGCTCTCTGAAATTAAGCGTTATTAACAAATAATTTGCATTACCTTTTAGTTGAAAGGCTGTCTGTTGAGATGCTGCATGGTCCTTTGAAGCTATGATTATCGTCCAATAAACCAAATTGTGTGCAAAAGGATTGATCTTTCCTCCTTATTCAAATTTCGTACCGCCATATAAAATTTGGAATTCGGCTTTTTCACATCTTCCAAAACATGGCCAGAAAAGGAGGGGAAAGTCCGAGAAATGAATGAAATAACACATTTTTGAAACTGGTTCTTCGCAGAGTAGTCATACCTTAAACTGACCAAGCAAAATCTCAAAAGATAGCGATGCCCTTCAGCTACATGCTGATACCTTTTGTGTGTTCATACCATTTGCTTTCAGGAAGCTATGTGCGATCTAGCTCGTGAAATTTTTTTTAGTCGCCTGGTATACAAAACAAATTAAGTTGATTTTTCATTTTTTTTTGTGAGATCATTTCTTGTCAAGATGTCTTGTGGAATCAAGGAGAGGCAATAGTGGGAAAATACGTTCCAGAGTGAGGAACATATCTTCTAAAGTCCGTCTCAAATTAGATGTCACATGAGATTTGCAATAACACAAAATTACAGATGCAAAAGACTGTAATTGTTGTTATTCGCGTGCACTTTCACGCGACATCTAATTTGAGACAGACTATAGATGATTGCGGTTACATCCTGTCCTCTTCCTAAAGCATTTCAAAAGCATATCTTTAATAGCTGACTATACGTAATAGATCAGCCTGTAATACTCCTAGGTTTATTTTCTAGAATATGTCGGTATTTACTTATTAGTTTGACCACTAGTACTGTATAACTCTATTTTGTCAGGAAATTACATGCACAGTAAGCCAAGCTGATTGGGCAAATAAGATAATGTGTGCAGTAGCAGGCACGAATGAAAGAAGAGTGTGTTCACTCAACTTTTCAACAATTCTCAGTTCATGGTCTGATAAATCACCATATACTGGCAGGTGCTTGGAAGGGCACATCTCGTGTGAAATTATACGACGAGCTTGGATGGGAATCACTCAACCTTCGACGATGGTGTTGGCGTCTCGTTCTTTTTTATAAATTTATCAATAATCTCACTCCTGACTATACAAGAATACCAATTCCACCACTCCGGCAGTCCTCATATTCTCTTCGTTATCAAGCTACAATTGGCCAAATCAGTGCACGAACGGCATGCTTTAATGCAAGCTTTTACCCTAGTTGTTTGCTTGAATGGAATAAGCTCGACCATGAAGTAAGAGAATCACCTTCAATTAGCGTTTTCAAAAATAAGCTATTATCTCTTATTCGTCCTCCTCCTAATCCAGTATATAGCATTCACGACCCAAAAGGTCTGGCAATACTTACGCAGTTACGCGTTGGTCTTAGTAAGCTAAATCTGCACAAATTCAGACACAATTTTAGTGACACATTGAATCCATTGTGCCCAATAAACGATGGTGTTGAGGACACGGAACACTTTTTGCTGCTCTGCCATTCTTACGATGCATACAGGAAGGATCTTCTCGATAGTGTAAGCGCAACGTTGCAACCGTATGGTTTGTCAAATCTTTCTAACGCGCTAATACTTAAAATAATACTGTATGGTGATGATAGGTTGTCCGTTGATTCTAATACAGAAATTCTTAAGGCAACTTTGAAATACCTATACGCAACACAACGATTTGAATAATTTGCTGCTACTAATAGTTAACTGCTGCAACCTGTAAAGGGGCTTCAATGTTTTTATTGTAGTGTTTAAGCTTTATTTTCATTTTCATGAAGTGTCATCGGGGCCGGTGTTCGGTTTCGGTGGGGGTGGGGTCATTTTGGCGAATGGGGGCCATGTGGCGGGCTTGGGCTGATGGCCTTGGGCTTGTCGTTTTGGTGTTACTGTTTGTCGGGGTGGCTTCTTCCCTGTCGGGGTCGGGTTTTTGGCCTTCGATGACACTTCATGCATTTTGATTGCATGTTACGTATGTAATTAAGTACTTTATGTATGTTTGTAATTAAGTTAATTGTAAATGGCTTCAGGGTTGCTATGCATTTCCATGCTCCCGGTGGTATCGTTATGTACCTTTGTTATTGTATGTAAATTATTATGAGAATATAAAAAAAAAAAAAA
>REGM01000028.1:1021203-1032908 GCA_004194415.1 Aurelia aurita | reverse complement strand
TCACATGCCAGGGCATAGCTTCGATATCTTTCTTAAGTTCTTCATGGTTCAGATTCTTTTTACTACGGAAGGTGATGACTTTTCTTTTATACTGTTTTACACGTGTGTTCATCAGACCAAATGTCATATAGTGATCACTTAGGCCGGGATCAAATTCCCCACTTAGCTTGATCTGATCTTGGATGTTTGTGAGAATTACGTCTATTAATGTTTGTGTTTTATCAGTAACCCTAGTTGGCTTCTCGATAATGCATT
Organism: Aurelia aurita; assembly: GCA_004194415.1. Taxonomy (NCBI): domain Eukaryota; kingdom Metazoa; phylum Cnidaria; class Scyphozoa; order Semaeostomeae; family Ulmaridae; genus Aurelia; species Aurelia aurita. Next base: position 1,032,653 of record REGM01000028.1, on the reverse strand, counting down.
GCAGATTATGGACCTCTTCTAATCCAACAATGATTTCCCCTCAGTACTCTCTGGATGTAGTCTGTTTAGATTTAAATCCCCTACAACTACCAGTTTGTTTCCTTGCAATGCTGCCCAGCCTACAATTTCGTTTATCTCTTTCTCAACTTTAAGGAAGTGGTCTTTTCCAGTAATGTTGGGTGGTCTGTAAAGACCAAGAACAATTATCTTGTCTCCAGGTAACTCTATACTACATGCCAGAACTTCGAATTTTTCATAGCGTTTTTTTGGAGTTTTCAGTTTCTTAGATGTTACTTGGTCTGTTACATAGGCCATTATGCCCCCTCCACCCTTCTTTCTATCTTCTCTGAACATTTTGTATCCCTCTATTTTGAATTGTTCATCCGGGTAGGTGTTATCAATTTTCGTCTCTGTGATAAACATTATTTGGGCCCTCAGGGATTTATTCAGTTCTTTAAGGTCTTCTATTTTGTTTTGTATGCTATTAATGTTTTGATGGCAGATTAGCACGTTCCTATTGTCCCTGTTTCGCAATTCTAAGAGCCTTTCTTCTGCTGTTTCTGGTGCTGTGCATGAAAGAGTGGATCATCGATCTTTCCAGAAGCATTTCCTTTAAAGTGGAAATAGTTCACATTTTTTCCTTGTACCGATTAGCTCTGATTTGAAATTGATTACAAATTGCAAAGAATTACAGTGAATTTCAAAATGTAAGACATGCAATCGAGGTATCCAGGTAACTATTCTTCATATGTTGGTAAGGAACGACAGAGGAAATATTCAATGTTTGGACCATTATGAAAGACATTCGACAATGCATGCATTGTAATTTAACATATGAAAAGGAACAGAGAAGGTCCATGTTATGTTTTGGGTCTGGGGAAGAAATTCAAAAGGTTCTGACAAATAACATAGAGGGAATTCACAATCTGACGAAAGTATTCATCTCTGCGACCTATATTGTACCTAAAGTGGTTTTAAAAATATAGAGACCAAATCCATTTTCGAAGAAAATTCACGTTGCATGTGTCTAACAATCAAAGGTACCATTCAAAAGCTGGTGTTGAGCTTAATATGAATATCATAATTCGTTTGATTTTATTTTGGTACAAACATTCTAACTTGAAAATTAGGATCTTCTGATCTTGATGAACTACATAGCTCGTTTTACCCAGAAATTCATTCAATACCCTGCTGATTGTGGATATATAAAATAATCGACCATAGGTTCGATAGTTTTATCGCAATCATTTGGACAAAACACGCAGCACCTTGGTTTTCGAAATGTTGCCTTATAACATACATAACATAAACGAAAAAAGGAGACTGGTATTCTAAGTACTTTAAGTACAGATTTTTCTTCAAAGTCATATTTTTTGGTTGGCATGAATTCTCGATCTCTTGGCACTTGCAGATCATGGCCATAAAATAATATCAACGAGCAAGCCTTGATAAAAACTAAAGTTACAATCGCAATTGTTGCCCTTTTCTAGTTGTAGTATAACAACGGGAAAGGGAAAATTTGTTCATTTCATAGACATGATGACTTGAAAATGCCAAGAGACCGATGATTCATCATCGTGTCGTCCGTCAAAAAATAATTTGAATGTAAGGAAGAAGCTGTACGTAAAGTCTATTGATTTTAAAGGCAATTCACCAATGTATATAGTATGCTTGCAGCTATCTCATAGAGCATAATAAAATAATCTGTTATTCATAATGAACAATGGATCACCCAATTCATTTCTTCAAAGACGAATTTTTTAGCCAAAAAATTTTGAAAAAGACTATATTGCCAAACTGCATAACAAACTGAAGTCAGTGAATAACATATTGATATCACATCAAGGATGATTACCTTACATTTACCATATCTGCTGGATTTCCAAAGAAGCCTCCAATAAATCCTGCAAAATCAACAGCAAAAGATAAGAGAGGAATCATAAGAGAAACTGATAATTATCATGAAAGAGATCGTCAATACTGGGTGCGTCAAAAAAGTATCCACCTTTGAAAGGTTATGATAAATTTTCCACGTGGCCGATTTCGACGATAGATGATTTCATAGTTAGTCGAAATCCCAAGTAATACTTTAACATCTATTCTCAATTTCTGGTGGGCTAATTTCCAAGCTCTAAGCAATTCCTTGCAAATCATTAGTCTGGAAACAGACCAAATCGATCGAAAAATATCAATAAAATTTGACTAAAGTCTGATAGAGACTGAACTTGAATTGACAAAGAGAAAACAATTCTTTTTTATCTACGTAAAGATTTTATTGAAATTATCAAAAAGGTAATGTCTTGAGGTGATAAAAATAATACTAAGATTGCGCAAGCATCAAGCAACTGCTCGAGCAAATCACAAGTACGCCACTTTTAATCCCCAGTCGTTTCCTCAGTCACAGGGTACTGCCTAGAAAAAGTTTAGTTGATAGTTCTCGAACGATTAGGCTATTTGCAGACAAAATATTTTCAACAACGCGCCGATAACAAGAGAAGAAGGGAGAAGATTTCAGATATATATATAATGACAGATATATAATTTGGGAGTTTGGCAATGAATAAATCATCAATCGTCAAATGTGGTGCTATTTATGATTAACCATTGCCCGTCAATGTGGATACTTTTGGTGCACCCGGTATAGATCCTACAATCATAAATTGCTGAAAAGAGATAACTTAATAGACCATTTCGACAATTAAAATCGGAGACTGGGGGGAGCGGTTTGTTCTGGTAAATGGCGGATGCAGTTCTGGTAAATGGCTGCCACGGAGCTTTTATAAATGATAAATTTCCCTCTACAGAACTGATAGTTTTGAATTCACAGTTAAAATAGAGAAATTATGACTTAAAAAATAACCGAAAAGGTGCCCCATCATCAATAAGCCTCGTAACTAAAGGGAGGCCGAATCTCCAACCGAGACTTCAAATCAAATTGCTTTGGCGGGAAAATATTCGTGATTCGTCATCTCCGTTTATCGAAGCAAGATAAAACAAATGTTTTGATAAGTTTCGAGAAGAAAGCTTGGAATTACTTTACTCTCTATGAGTTGTGCAAACTGGAAGGGATACAATAATTCAGAATTGTGGCGAATGATTGTTTTTTTGGCTAAGTATCAGCTGTTTTATTACGAAAGTTTACTTTTCATCAAACAAAGAGGACGTCGGAGAGTGGAGGATTTTGGACAAATCTAGCAATCTCATAAACTCATTGCAAGTAAGTTAGAAGAGTTCATTTATGGTAAATAAACCTCCTGTCTTGCAATGTTTTCTGGGAAAAGTCATTGTCGTTGATGGATACTCAAAAGAAAACAACAAAGTGCAACAAGCCAAACAATTCTAGATTTTGATGGCGTTTCGTCTTTTAATGTTAAAATGATCTCTCTGCTAATGAAGAAGGTGCGATGCGACTTACCTGCTCTAAACAGAAGTTTCTTCTGGGTTTGCAGTAAGCTCCTCGTCAATTCTTATTGCTTTAAAGTCCTCGCTTTATCCTTTAAAGTCAGTCAAAATCTGAAAGCAAAGCTCTTTCCACCAGGCAAGGCACAATTTTTAACGAAAAAGAACTGCATTGGCTTCGCTGAGCCAAATGACTGCAACCAAAGCAATCTTTCGCCACAATTCTGAATTATTGTATCCCTTCCAGTTTGTACAAATCATAGAGAGTAAAGTAATTCCAAGCTTTCTTCTCGAAACTTATCAAAACGTTTGTTTTATCTTGCTTCGATAAACGGAGATGACGAATCACGAATATTTTCCCGCCAAAGCAATTTGATTTGAGGTCTCGGTTGGAGACTCGGTCTCCCTTTAGTTACGAGGCTTATTGATGATGGGGCACCTTTTCGGTTATTTTTAAGTCATAATTTCTCTATTTTAACTGTGAATTCAAAACTAACAGTTCTGTAGAGGGAAATTTATCATTTATAAAAGCTCCGTGGCAGCCATTTACCAGAACTGCATCCGCCATTTACCAGAACAAACCGCTCTCCCCAGTCTCCGATTTTAATTGTCGAAATGGTCTATTCTAGAGCTGAAAACTTGTTTGAAATTTACTTGAATTTCTATTCCTTCAAAGCTTTGCAGCAGTTTTGGTGAAACAAATTTGATAGCTATTCAAGTACCTTTTCCACCAAAAAGATATTTCTAGTGCAATGATTCGTGACTTTATCTATATATCAGCAAACACCAAACCTTCTTTTCATTCCCTGATAGTTGCTCTCTCAATATCAACCAAATCATATTGTCAAACTAATGATAAAAGATACCAACCTGACAAGCATCCTACTGCGAATTTCTGATAGAAAGGCAGTGGATCTAAGAGATATAAATAACAGCAGTAATCAGTAATTAAAACACATAACCAAATGGCTGGGCAAACTGACTAGCGAAAGAAACATTAATAGCAACTACAATGAATCTTCTATCACTATACTGGGTGAGTCAGAAAAAACGTAGGGTGTTTGCCAATTTTTATTAACTTGTGTTTTGAAAGATTCCTAAAATAGGGCGTCATTTAGATTCACATTGATGCACGTATGAACTTCTAAACCATGATACAAACATACTGTTTCTCTACAAAATTTGAAACAATTGGAAATTGTCTTTGGACAAAAGAAACTACTAATGTTATTTATTTTGTATCCCTAGGGGACTTTTCGTTTAATTGCCACTGCTGGGAAACAAAAAGTTTTATAAAAATGATACCTTTTCACCAATTAATTATATAACAAAATCGCAAATAAATATGGAAAGAAATTACCAATTTTAGGACACTTATTTCTATAACCAATATAATCTTTCTTCTGCATCATAAAACTGCAACAAACCCGATCAGACTTGTTTTTCACCAAAACATGGCTTGTTAAACACCCCGTGTTTTTCTGACCCACCAGGTATGTAATAGACAATAATAGCAAGTCTAGATTATACAGTAAAGCGGAGGTTTATATAGCAGCCCCGTCCTGCTTTAACCACTGTTCAGACAGCGATGATTTTTCGCTGGCAAAAGATATTCTGTGACGCAGATTATGTCACCCACATTTGCCAACATTTACATCAATGAATTGCTAAGCACAAGAGCGCTGTAATCAGACAGCATGTAAAAAAATACAAAAAAGTTCCCGACAGCATTGAATACCAGTTCATGAGTCTTCTACGGTGCAAAGAAAAATTATACTGCTTAATTTATGAGGCGCTTTACATAAAAAAAACTGAAGCTACAACTTAATAAACATGCAGGCTCTACTTGTGCAAAGTTGGTTGTGTTGATAACGAATCTTAATTAATTGTGTTCAAACTTGACCATTTTGCCACTATTTATCAATTTTAGCACCTTGTCACTGCTTTGCACTAACCGCATTTGTACATACAATTTCAAAATAACATAGATCAGTTTTCTACCAGCAAATTGATGTTATGAAATGCTGTTATGCTGATATCAAAACGTCCTTCACAAAAGACATGCACTTTATCACAAAAGGTTACTTATGAAGAAAAGTCACGTTGAACAGACCTGCGCTGCTTGCTATTTGCGCTTGTTCAAAGTGAAAGTGCTGCAAACATAAGATGCAAGATATAGAGCATGAATTTCCCACCATCATGTATGAACAGCTTAAAGACGGAGTCGTCTAGAACGCCGCTTAGCACTTAGCTCATTTCAGTTCATACGATTTAAATTCTCTACATACAATTTATGATTCTAGCAATACAAACAAATAACTAAACTACAAAGATAGAAGATAATGTTACAGAAAATTAATACAATGTTACAAAAAACTAATACAATATACAAATACAAATAGGAGCTAAATAAATTGTATGCAGGGAATTACTTAAAGGAGGAGCCCTCTCAATAGGTAAACTAATCGAGGAGAGAGCCTTTTGGCAACCTTTTGGGTCGCGATAAGAATAAAACTGATCATGCATTAGAAACTTTCATGTCAGACCATGCACAACAGTGCTCTCATAAAAATATGGGCTTGAAAACTGAGTGGTTAAATTGTTCTTTTGCTTNTGCACTTTATCACAAAAGGTTACTTATGAAGAAAAGTCACGTTGAACAGACCTGCGCTGCTTGCTATTTGCGCTTGTTCAAAGTGAAAGTGCTGCAAACATAAGATGCAAGATATAGAGCATGAATTTCCCACCATCATGTATGAACAGCTTAAAGACGGAGTCGTCTAGAACGCCGCTTAGCACTTAGCTCAGTTCAGTTCATATGATTTAAATTCTCTACATACAATTTATGATTCTAGCAATACAAACAAATAACTAAACTACAAAGACAGAAGATAATGTTACAGAAAATTAATACAATGTTACAGAAAACTAATACAATATACAAATACAAATAGGAGCTAAATAAATTGTATGCAGGGAATTACTTAAAGGAGGAGCCCTCTCAATAGGTAAACTAATCGAGGAGAGAGCCTTTTGGCAACCTTTTGGGTCGCGATAAGAATAAAACTGATCATGCATTAGAAACTTTCATGTCAGACCATGCACAACAGTGCTCTCATAAAAATATGGGCTTGAAAACTGAGTGGTTAAATTGTTCTTTTGCTTTCAGCTAAGAGAGTATGAGGAAATAACCCAGCAAATATAACTGTGTTTTATCGTAAGAATTAAAGAGGAAATGACAAAACAATTGCGGTGTTTATTGAAAGAAAGGAAAATCGAATGGTACTTTCATTGTCATCAATTTGAATTTAACTTAAATTCAAAACATTCGCATGACTTTAATTGGCAACACAAAACTATGACAGCGAGGAAGGATCCAAGAAAAACTTGCGTCAAATATTTTTCAGCGCATCTTGGAAACACAGGCCCAAACTTCTTTAATTTCAAAGTTTAACAAGATGTTGATTAATTAGGTTGGAATCAATAACGGTCCATTTACGATCAGCATACAAATCAAATATTTCAATGCTTGCAGGGAAAACCCCCAAATGATCCGATTTCGTGCTTATTAGCCAGTGATCTAGCCGTCTTCCGATCACATGATCGAAAATAAGCTCTTTCAGACAAATTTTCGATTACCTTCACGAAAATCAAGATGGACGAACAAATTAATAAATATACAGAGCTGGCTTCACAGTGGATCGATTCTAGAAGCCTCGTGCCACATTTCTTTTCAGCAGTGGGTTAAAATCTCATTGTAGATCGGTGTTACATCGAATGTTCATCCTTTCAAATAATAGCATATGTTTAAATATTTTCTGGAAGGCTACAAATAAGAGATAGATTCCAAAATTTAACATGTTACGTGAAGTATATCAAGGAATAACAAACACATATTTCTTTTGGTAAGATCGTAAACCTTTGACCAGTCATAGCTATTTGCTACTAAGGAGGGTAAAGGGCCTACCCTCATCCGCAGCAGAATCCTGATAATTTGCATTCAATCAGTTTCTTTCGCTGTACAAAGGCAGCGGATCTATTCACCAATAAGATCAAGACAAATCCCACTTCTTTCCGCCGTTCTATCATCATTAATTTTGACAAAATGTGATGAAATTTCACAGCACTGCAGAAAGTCTCCCTTCCAAGTTTTGTTGTTATAAACACCTAGGAAGAATTTTGTAAACAAATGTTTGTGCAAGGCTCAATTATCCCATTATTGATACTTTTGAGAATAGATTGCACACCTCTGAGAGTCGTTTGCAGGGGAAATTTCCTAACAGAAAGGGTACAGGTTTCCGATATGACAAAGTGATTTGCTATTTTTGAGAAAGGTTTTGCTTTCTGTTTATTTTGCTCTGATATAGTGCCCTCAGGGGTGTGTGATATATTCTCAACGGTATGAATTCGCTGTGTCACATGGGAGACCTGAGCTCTTGCACATAATTTTGTTTTACACAATTCTTCCTTGGTGTTTACAACAACAACATCTTGAATGGAGAGTTCGCCGCATAAGCTGCGAAATTTCATCATATTTTGTCGAAATTAACGATGATAGAGCGGCAGAAAGAAGTGGGGTTTGACTTGATCTTTGAATAGTTAATAAATTCACTGCCTTAGTACTGCGAAAAAACTGATTTTATGGCGATTACTGGGATTCTGCTGCGACTGAAGGGAGGTCCTTTACCATTCGTGGTAGCAAATAGCTATGACTTGTCAAGGATTTACAAATCTTACCAAAACAATGATTTTTATGTTATTCCTTTATATACTTTATCTAATATGTTAAATTCTGGAAGCTACATCTTACTTGTAGCATTCCAGAAAAACATTTGAACATAGGCCAATATTTGAAGGGATGAAATTCGATGTAACGCTGAACCTCGATGACATTTTAACCCACTGCTGAAAAAAGAATAAGGAGTGGGGCCTCTAGATTCGATTTATGGTGAAGCCAGCCCTGTATCTGTATTTGCTTTTGTCAATTTTGATTTTCGTGATTGTACTCGAAAAGTTGCCTGAAAAAGCTTAATGTTGTTCATGTGATCGAAATACGGCGATGCCATTGGCAAATAAGCGTGAAACTGGATGATTTGGGGCTTTCCCTGCATGCCGTTTAACGATTTTACTTGTATCCTTTTACGATGGGCCTACACTAGATAAGGGTATACTACTTTTAATTGAACAACCGAAGTTTTGTGTACCAAGTAAGCTCATTGATATTGAATTTGTTAACAATTCGATTAACCCTATTACTACGGGGAGGGGGGGGCACAAAATGCTCGCAGCAAATTTGATCTGATGTAGAGTCGTCAGCGAAAAAGATAAAGAGGCACATTGTGTAACTTTCCTAAAACTTAATAGGCTAATTAAAAGTTGAGAATGTTTTTCAAAATGGTAGACACTTATCACGAAACAAAAGTCTTTTCAACAAGTGGTCGGATAGAAAATTAAAGAAGCGAGTCTAATTTTTGTCACAAAGATCACAGATCATAGAAAATACCATCTTTTTGAAATCTCTTGGTGAGGGCTTTCAGATGATGCATGATTTTACTCATTTTGATGACGTCAATGATTTGAACTTAATGACTTCATCAAAGTCTATGACGCCATATAACCAATGAAAAATATCATAGATAAACTCTGATGTCAAAATTTTGTTATTTTGATAGTTTTCAATGATATGAGGCATTTTAGAGAATTTTCATTAGTAATTAGGTATTTTATTGAAATAATAAACTGGTGCATGAAAATAATGAATAAATGAAATAACTAATGAACTGAAATAGAAAATATATTGCCGATTTTGCTCAGTGGTGCTTTGTGATACGGTCTGGAGCCATTATGGAGGGAATCACTAAACAAAAATGCAAATATAGAAAAGCCAGCAAATAGCAACGTTTTTATCAATTATGGCGTCATAGTGAAGTCATAGTGATGTCATAGATGTAACGAAGAATGAAAAAGTGCCTTAATATGTGGATCTTACTACTGTACACCATTGTACCAAGTCTCGCCCTCATATCTGCACCAGTGAAAACGTTATGAAGGGGAGTACCTTGTGCTACAATGCTCCAAAAAGCACAGTATTAACAGGGTAAACAATTTTTGGCAGTATATCTACAGCATAATGCCTAATATAAACATAAGATCCTTTTGGAAGATTACAAAGTCCGTCTTAACTTATTTCGCGATTTTTGCGTCATGCGCGTAATTCCCTGCCTTGGTCCCTGACGACTGAAGCGAGCATAAGAATGTCTGATTAAGATCAGATCTGAATATCGACAATTTGATCTGATTATCGACGCCGTCATAACCTCAAATTATTCTTCGTGATGTAGTTAGCTGAAAGAGGATTGTATCTACAGAGGCGTGTATCACGAGCCAAAAAAGCGTACGAGATTTCGCGGATTTCGCTTGATTTCTGCAAACCACCCATTTTCAGCTTTCAGCAGTACCATCAAAATAACTGAACGCATTAGTGGTTGAGCGCACGTATTATCGTTTGTTCCTTCTTACATTCTGGCTGATCGCCAAGTAGAAGAAGCTCGAAGCACTAATTTTCACATTAACTCAACCAATGAAGCAGTAAAAGCTCGCAAAATTTGAATATCAAAGCGTGAGTAGCACGAAAAGATCCTTAAAAATGATGTTGTTTTCCAAAAAATGCATTCTTGAAATCATAAATCACAGCGATTCATCACTGTATGCGCTTTCTTTATCTCAACGCTCATTAGCAGAGATCAAACGTTAATCAATTGCACTAATGAGCGTGACTTACTTAACTTACTTACTTACTTAACTTACTGACATCGAACCCACTTCTTAGATTACAAAGTACTTTGTAATAAAAAAGGACAGATTACAAAAGGAACGAAGATATCTTGAATGAAATTGGCGAGCAAAGGCAAATATTGAAAAGAATGAGAGGACAACAACATCGTTGGATAGGGCACAATCTCAGGCACGACATACTTTCAAAAACAGCAATAAAAGGGAAATACCTAGGAAAAGAACTAGAGGAAGGACACGTTTAACACTAATTGATGGAATAAAAAACAACAACAACAGTTATGCAGAAATGAATAAAGCGGCTCAAGGTAGAAACAGTTGGAAGACTTGGACGCCATGAACCTGCCTGATAGAGGTAGATGACTAAAGAAGAAGAAGAAGAATCTACAGCATAACTGAAAAGACAGCTTACCTTCTCTGCCTTCCAGTAATTTTCCTGTTATGACTTCATAAGCTCCAAACCTCACTGTCGTGTATGTCATCTAAAACATAATATCATGGGTCATAATAAAGTAATTCACGAGCATGCAGGCAGTGGGTACAGCCGAGGATAAAATGCAAAATCAAAGTTTTATAAACTTACTTATCTACTTGAATCTAAAGGCCGAATATATTGCCAATCTATAATAGTCCAGGAGGAGAAGGGGGGATTGGTAAGAAAAAGATGGAATTTATTTTGATGAGTGATTTTGGTCAAGTTTGGGGCGCTGATTACGAAAATCGATGTTATACGGCGAATATCCGGGGCCTTCAGCCTCGTTTTCATGAAAAAGCCTCGTTTTCGTGAAAACACATAAAATAGCCTTATTATAAGGCTCTGTTTGATTTTATTGTCTAACAATGGATAAAGGATGACGGAAATATGCTAAATATAACTTTTCGAAAATAAAAATAGACTATTGTGATTTCCGGTCACGTGATATTTGAGTCACATGACCAAAAACAACAAGAATGGGAAATTCAACCTTAATGGATTTCTGCCTTATTTTTCAGCGTTAGAGCAATTCTATGCCTAGGAATTCGTCCAACTCATATTTATCTTCAAAACTGTGATGATTTCTGTCTATATTGTCATCAGTGGACTCTTGGGCCGTTCATCTATCCCTTCTTAGAAGCAATTGTGACTTCATACACAACGAATTTGTCTAGATGTTCCATCTCCAGTATCAGCTGGTCCACATTTCCGTAGATAAATTCATCGTTTGAAGTCAATATCCAGCTATCTGTGGCAAAGTGGCATCAACGATAGGTCGATATAT
>REGM01000028.1:1000156-1019529 GCA_004194415.1 Aurelia aurita | reverse complement strand
GGGGGGGGGGGCAAACATTGAGAAAATGGCCAAATTTGCCGACTAAAAAAGCTGGAAACTTCCGACAATTTCATCGTTTTTGCTAATTTCTCCAAAGTTTTGTTGAGAATGGGGGGGAGCAGTTGCCCACAAACCCCTATAATTTCTGCCTCTGTTTTTAGGTCCATACTCCCTTGCTCCAAAAAACCCTTGCTCCAACCCTTGCTCCAAGTCCTACTCCCTTGCTCCAAGAAGTATAACTTTTGTTTATGATTTGCTTCTTTCTTGTAATTCTCTGAGTTCAAAATGTTATGCACATATTTTTTATATAAGAACCTGCTTATAAGAAACTCAATTCTCAGATCGCCAAAAAAGTAAAGAAACTCCAGTACTGGGAAAAAATTTGTTAAGAAACTATTTATTTTAGTCAAGGAAATCCTTATCATATTTTTACCTTATTTTCACTTGTTTCCTGTATCATATTACTTGGAAGGCACTTGTAATGTCTAAACATTGGAAAAAGCTTCAAAAACTTCGTTTTGAAATGTTTACGAGGGCACAGGAAGTAAACATGAAGATTGTTATGGAAGTCAGTAAGAAACTCGTAAGAAACTCCGAGTACTGAGAATCTGATAATTTTAAGAAACTTTCAGTATTGGCTCAAATTCTTAGTTTCTTATAAAAAAATACGTGTATTAGCGGTCCTCGATTAATTATGATAAACAGAGAAATTCAATTTTCTGAATATGAAGAAATACCACAAGAAACTTTCGCTATAGAAATTGGGCCCAGAGTTAAGAAACCTTACTACAAAGATCAAAGCCAAGTTTCTTGCAAAAAGATTCAAGGTAACAACAATCAACGAGTTTTGGATGTGGAATATGTTTGACACTCCAGACTCCTCGATCGTATGATATCTTAATGAGCTACACATTTCATTTGACCTGACCCCTTCATCAAAATTTATAATGTTGTCTATTTCCCAACTTTTCACTACAATAAACTGAAAAAGAATTATCTAAGGATCAGAAATCAACTTTTTTATGCAAACAAATGCTATTTTCATAGACGTATCATTTGTGGGCCATTTCAGTTCAGATTTTGGATGGCGTAGACATTTCATCAACATGGTAGCGCGGTGAAGACTGCCTTGCGCTGGTCCAACTTGTGGAAACAATTTAATTTGTCCTTTCTAAATTCGTCTTTTTCGCATGGAGCCTGTAGATTTGTGGACTTATCCAGTTATGATGGTTAGCAAATGACGGATTGGTGAGTACCTTGTAATATTTTGAATCTTGTTTGTCACATTAGTGGTTACGGTTTTTCGTCGAGTTTGCCTCAGGAATTTGGCCCATTTGAGTGTAATTGTGGTGCTGCAGAAAACGATACCACCACGCTCGATATCAAAGAGGATACTCTCCCTTTTGAACAGTGTGCAACACAGAAATTTCGCGGAGATATGTCCAAGGAGCGCGTTTCGAAATGACAATGACAATGACCATCCCCACCAGAAGCGATACGATGGGCCTAAGCAAAAACAGTTGAAAATGCTTTTTTTTTTGTTGACGTTTTTTCTGTTTGTGGGGCAGATAATAAAAATGTGCTTGGTAAGAAGTCAGATTAACTCATGAATAATGTGAAAATGTCATGATACTTTTGGTAGGGCCCTAAAGTGTAGTGCATCCCATCCATTTAGAGTCAGTGGATTTGCAGCGAGAAGCTGCGAGGAGGTCTGTTTACAATCTTGTTGGTCATCTATTACGTCAAGACCACTATTGTTCCTATTGTTTAAAGAAGCAATATGATTGGCTTGTTCAAAGATAAACAAAGTCGCTGATTGGCTTAGAACCAAATTCCCCCTGTTTGTTAGACAATAAAATCAAACAAAGCCTTGTAATAAGGCTATTTTATGTGTTTTCACGAAAACGAGGCTTATTCATGAAAACGAGGCTGAAGGCCCCGGATATTCGCCGTATAACATCGATTTTCGTAATCAGCGCCCCAAACTTGACCAACATCACTCATCCATATAAATTCCATCTTTTTCTTACCAATCCCCCCTTCTCCTCCCGGACTATAAGTACAAAAAAAAATCTAGACCTTTTACTTGTTCTTCAACAACAGTTACGCAGGCCGAAATTTTACCAAGTTCATAATGATTTACGATAAAGGCCTCGAAAAAAGTAATGGCTCACAGTTTTTGTGAAAGTTGATATTTGATCCGTTTTTCAAGGCTCATTTCACGGAAATCATATAATATGTACACACATGCAAAGGTTGTGCTAGTTCATTTAAACTTTTTTTTGCACCAACAACGGCATTTATTTTGTGAAATTAAAAATTTGTCGAAAAATTAGTTTTCTCACTTTTTTAGGCAAGCATTTTTGACTCAATCGAAAATATCTCCAAAAGTGCTAAAGTCTGGCACAACAAACCCATATATATATTCTGAAAGTCCTTGAAAAACAGGATCAGATCATTATAGTCATGTTTTTTCCAGAAGTAGCACTTTTTCCGATATTTTGACATTTGTATACACACTGTTTTGGTCAATATATTTTGCTCAAAATCTATACCATCTTAACTTGTATTTATACCCCAAAATCCGCATAGGGTGTATTTAGGGTGTATTTATACCCCCACAAGGGTGTATCAAAAAGAGTCTACCAGTCACAAAATTTAAATTTCTCAGAAACGATCCCTCTGGTATAAATGAGGTATAAAACCGCCTGGAAACCGCTCCCGCATATAGGCCAAACCTCTTTAATCTCAATCGTAGGATTTAAGGAAAAATCCTTGTTTGTGAATATTACAAAAAAACTGGCTTTCCAGCAAGCATATTCGATATATTGGAGAGAAGTTGAATAGATTCCACTTCCCCCTAATCCTTAAGAGTAATTCAATTAAAGCAATAGCAATCGGAAGAAGGATTAATTCAGACCACAAGACTGACAACATTTCTCACTTCCCTGATTCAATCATTCTCGTTTAAGATTGCCACTCCCTTTTTGGAGTAAAATAGCCTTGGATCCAGTTGCCTAAGGAATTTTTGATGATCTGATAACAATCTTTGAACAGTCAGCAGACAATGATGAGAATAAAGTCGACAAAAACAGTCATTGATGCGATGTTTCTCTAAATCATGAATTTCGTTTCATTTAGCATTTTGGAAAATAGCGCGAAACCTTCGTTTTCCATGAATAGGTTCCAATCCATCACTTTCTATGTCGAAGATGTTTCACTCCACATATCGGCCGCACCCCTAATAACGAGGAAAAATACGGAAGAAAGCACGGCTTATACACGGGTTTATAGGGGTAATAACGTTCTGGAAGCATGACTTATCTGCTTCCAAAAGATGTACAATTTTTGAAAATAGTTTGCTAGGGAAATTGCAAGCAAGAAAAAAAGGATTGGTCAAAAAAATGAGGTAGTGCTTCTTGGAAATTGTTCTAATTGTATTGTTCGTTCGAAGAAAGTGTATCTGTAAATATTAATAAGTGGTATCAAAGAATGAAAACAGACAAATATTTTCCGATTCTGAAGTCTATGCAAGAAACTTTCACAATAACATTCATAAATGACTTAATGATTTTGGAAAAAGACAGTACTGTTGCTGACAAAAACAACTTTTTCTGCACCATGGTTGTTCGAAAGAAATTGTAAAAGCAAAACATTCAACTGATGTGAGATTTGGTTTCTGACGAAGAGTTGGTTTATTCACTCATGTGCTACTTACTGCTGGCCTTCTAACTCCTCAATGAATCGACATACACAAAACATTTGCGTGACGAGAGGAAACAAGTCCTATAGCTTAATTCAAATGATACAATTTAGAACAATGCTTTCATTCCATTTCATTTCGTTTCATTTCATAATATTTATGCAAGGTAAGAACATTCAGTTTACACTGTTTTACAATGCACCCTACTACTTTCAACAACTACTTTCAAAGTAATAAAAATGTCGATATAAATATATGCGTACGAAAGAGACGACAGAGAGAATCACCTACATAGATAATTTAGCTATGCTTTATTTTTAGTTTTAAATGGTGGGGACAATTTCATATCATCGCTCAGATGGTTCCACATTGTTNGTAGTGCTTCTTGGAAATTGTTCTAATTGTATTGTTCGTTCGAAGAAAGTGTATCTGTAAATATTAATAAGTGGTATCAAAGAATGAAAACAGACAAATATTTTCCGATTCTGAAGTCTATGCAAGAAAATTTCACAATAACATTCATAAATGACTTATTGATTTTGGAAAAAGACAGTACTGTTGCTGACAAAAACAACTTTTTCTGCACCATGGTTGTTCGAAAGAAATTGTAAAAGCAAAACATTCAACTGATGTGAGATTTGGTTTCTGACGAAGAGTTGGTTTATTCACTCATGTGCTACTTACTGCTGGCCTTCTAACTCCTCAATGAATCGACATACACAAAACATTTGCGTGACGAGAGGAAACAAGTCCTATAGCTTAATTCAAATGATACAATTTAGAACAATGCTTCCATTCCATTTCATTTCGTTTCATTTCATAATATTTATGCAAGGTAAGAACATTCAGTTTACACTGTTTTACAATGCACCCTACTACTTTCAACAACTACTTTCAAAGTAATAAAAATGTCGATGTAAATATATGCGTACGAAAGAGACGACAGAGAGAATCACCTACATAGATAATTTAGCTATGCTTTATTTTTAGTTTTAAATGGTGGGGACAATTTCATATCCACGCTCAGATGGTTCCACATTGTTGCGCCTTTATATGAGAAGCGTTTTAGGCCATATGCAGATTTTCGCATAGGAATTTCTAAATCAGTTCTAGTAGTGCGTAATTCTCTCTTACGTGTATCCAAGAGTCGTGAGGACATGTCTGTAAGGTGAGTGGGAGCCAGATCGTTGATACCTTAAAATCTCTATTAAGTCCCCAAGGGGCTTATTTAATTTCGGAGACTCCAGAAGGGGCACTTATTAGAGAGAGGAGGCTTATTCACAACGTCAGATGACAAGGCTATAAACGATAGCTTTTATGTCTTTTACCTCATATTTTGCTGAGTCACCATACACTTTTACAACTCAAATACACAAATTCAACGCAGTTTTAATCCCAAACCATATCAAAATTAACATCCAAACTTGTTTTATCTAGTAAACGGAAAATCTTCAGTATCCTCTCGCATATGATATAAGCGAGGGGGGCTTAATAGAGAGGGGGGCTTATTTATAATTTTGATTTAGAGGGGAGGGGCTTATTAAAGAGGGGGCTTAATAGAGAGGGGGCAAAATAGAGCTTTTACGCTATATACAGTATTTACGGTATAATTCTAGGTTGAAAGAGCTGAGGGAAGAGGACCCGGGATTAGAGGAAGTGACCGACTACTTGCAAGTTAAAAATTCTAAGCTAGGTGGATTTTATTTTTTGACTAAGATCCACAAGGGTCTTAGTGGTGTTAAGGGGCGACCAGTCATTTCCAATTGTGGAACAATAACAGAACATATTTCAGAGTACTTAGACCACCACCTTAACCCGTTGGTTAGCCAAAGTAGGTCGTATGTTAAGGACACTAACCACTTTTTGTCTAGGCTAGGTAAGTTAGGTAAGATACCAGAGGGGGCTTTGTTATGTACTGTTGATGTTGTGGGGCTCTATCCTGGCATTCCACACGGGGAGGGATTAGAGGCCATCAGGGAGGCGCTGGATAGACGGGAAGACCCGGGCGTGGCTACTGATACCCCTTGGTCTTGGAGAATAATTATTTTGAATTTAATGATAGGATTTATAGGCAGAAATTGGGCACGGCTATAGGTACGAAGTTCGCTCCGGCCTATGCTAATCTCTTCATGACCCGGTTGGAGGAGAGGTTGGTGGAAACTTCACCTTACAAGCCCCTCATTTGGATGAGATTCATCGATGATGTATTCTTTATCTGGATGCACTGGGAGGCTGAAGTCTTTCATTGACCATCTCAACAGTAGCCATGAGATCATTAAGTTTACTAGCGAGCAATCAAGGGATAGCATTAGTTTTTTAGACGTTCAGGTTACTTTAGGATATTTGATATTTGATATTTGATTCATTTAGGGAGGGTTGCCCTTCAGCAAAGGCTGATTTTCAAGGGGCCCTCCGTTAAAAACAGTTACAATATAATCTAAAATAAAAATAGTCCAAACCTAATTACAACAAAAACCATAATGTTAAAACCTAATTACAATAATTGATAATTTATATTAAAAGAAAATATTTACAAAGAGAAAGCAAATTACAAATTTTGGGCAAGGGCAGACTCTGTAACACCAGCGCCAGCCACCCCCAATCGACATGCCAAGCCAAAGCAACCGGCGACCGTAGACCCGGACCACCAATCGCCCCAGCCCAGCTTGCCAACCAAGAGCAGCCAGCGCCCCCGCCACAAAATCCGGCCTCGCCCTCATGTCTGAATAAACTTTTTGAAGCTATTCAGAGAGGATGCCTGTTTGGACTCAGCTGAGAGGCTATTCCATAATTTTGCTCCCCGAAAAGAAAAACATTTTTGCCCATTCGCAGATTTTTTCTTTGGTAACCTTACGTCAGTGTCAGTATTACGGAGGGTACGGGCGGAGCATTGCGAGTTTCTTGTGAAAAGTCCACACAAGTATTGTGGAGCCAGCTCATTGAGTGATTTGAAGACCATTGTTTCAGACTCATTACTAATAAGTTGTTGAATGGTCTTCCAACCTAGCCCTTCGATAAGTGGTCTGCTTGGGGTCTCAAAGCTGCTATTCGTTACGATCCTGGCAGCCCGGTTCTGAAGCTTTTGCAACTGGTTGATTTCAGTAAGACCACAACAACCCCAAACAGAACAACAGTATCGAAAGTGAGGCTCAACAATACCCGTGTAGAGAGTTTTCAGAGTCTCCCTTGGTAGAAACTTCTTGGCATGTTTTAAAAAGCCAACAGCCCTTGAGACCTTGGCAGAAACAGCCTTAATTTGTTCTTTCCAATCCAAGGAACAGTCGATTTGTACACCAAGGTATTTCGTTTTTTGGACTATTTCAAGCTCATTTTCACGAATATTCAATTCTAAATTATGATTTGAACTTTTGAGAATGTTACGTTTCTGCTTGGTGGTAATAAGCATAGAGTGTGTTTTTGCAACATTCAAGGAAAGTTTATTGCCTTGTAGCCAGGTGTCCAAATGCCTAAGATCGTTGTTAATAGCCTCATTCAGCTGAGTCATATCATAGGACTGGTGGCACAGACTAGTATCGTCAGCATACATGGACACAGTACAACCTTGGACAGCCTGTGGGAGATCATTGATGTAAATGAGGAATAGAAGAGGGCCAAGACAGGAGCCTTGTGGCACACCGACTTCTATATCCATTATATCTGAAGCAACACCATTAACCCTGCAAAATTGTTTCCGGTTGGATAGGTAAGACCTAAACCACGATAGCTCCCGATGCTGAACACCATAAACTCGGAGCTTTTTGCAGAGAATTTCATGGTCAACAGTATCAAAAGCCTTTTTTAAATCAATGAATACTAGTCCCACAAGCTGACCAAGGTCCAGCCCGTTGTACCAGTCATCAGTGTTTTTAAGTAAACAAGTAAGTGTAGAATGCAGGCGCAAGAAGCCAGATTGGTCAGGAGAGAAGAGACCATTATCTTTCATATACTGATACAACTGGTCAAAAACAAGTTTTTCAAAGAGCCTTGAGATGACAGGTAAGACTGAAATTGGGCGATAGTTGGACTTTTCAGTCTTATCTCCTTCTTTAAAAATTGGAGTGACTCTAGCAACCTTCCACGAGTCTGGAAACTGGCTTGTTTCAATTGAAGTATTAAACAAGAAAGCCAGAGAGTTTTCAATGAAAGGTAAGGCAAGCTTTAAAAAGTAGCTAGAGATATTGTCAGTCCCAAAGCTCTTTGCAGTTTTAACCTTAGCAAAGGCAGCCCTGATCTCCTCAACTTCAATAGTCTTGAAGTTGAACTCAGCCTTGACTTCGTTAACTTCATAGTCACCTGATAGAAGAGGATTAGGGACAGGAGGAATTTTGTTTGCAAGATCCTTACCTACAGAGCAAAAGAAATTGTTCATTACATCAGAAATATCTTTTTTGTGAACAGTTTCAGTGCCCAACTCTTTGAGGCATTCAATGTTACTAGACTTTGATCTCTTATTAAGCAGTTCATTAATTGTCTTCCAAGACTCCTTCATGTTACCTTGACACGCAGAAATCTTGTCAGTGTAATATTGCTTCTTAAGCTGATTATTCATAGTATTGACCTTGTTACGGATCTGCCTATATGTGTCCATAAGAAATTGGGACTTTCTTTTGGATGCAGACTTTTTTAGCTTATCCCTAGTCTGCATTAGGGCCCTAAGGTCTTTATTAATCCAAGGGCAGTATTTCTCTGAGACACGCATTTCAACTATTGGGGCATGTTTTTCTATGATCAGAGAGAACAAGCTAGACCAATAGTTAACAAGAGTATTTATGTCATCTGTTTCAGTGAGCATCTGCTCCCAACATATGCCAGAAACATCAACCAAGAATGCTTCCTTGTTGAAATTTTTCATTTTGCGAGTTTTGATCATTTTATGGCCTTTTTCTACTGCACCATTAAATCTACGAATGCAGTAAACCAGATAATGATCGCTCAAAGAAACTTTATGCACTCCACATTCAACAATGTTTCTGGCACATGTTGTAGCTATATGATCAATGATAGAAGAAGTAGTCAGAGTGACCCTGGTTGGTTCTTTGATAAGCTGTTTGAAGCTGAAGAGCTCATACAGACTAGTCACGTGTTTAGTGTCATTGTCAATGGGCTGTTCAGCTTGTTTTGTAGCAAGATCACAATTTGTGTCTCCTAGAAGGATGATTTCTTTTCCCTCCTTGTCCAAATAGGAAAGAACTTTTTCTAGCTTATCAAAAGAAGCAACAGGGTCACTAGGCGGCCTGTACCAAGCCAGAACAAGAAAGGACTTGCTTTTAGGTGGTTCAACCTCAATACAAATTATTTCCAAGTCATCAGTGGGGACATCAGAACGAGGTTTGTATTTGATAGAGTCCCTAAGATAAATAGAGACTCCACCACCATTGCAGGTCCTTTCTAGGCGCTCTTGCTGGTAGCCAGCCACACTAGTCAACTGTTTCGGGTAGTCGGGACAAAGTTTGGTCTCATTTAGGGCAAGAATATGTATCCCTTGGTCCTTAATTAAAAGTTTAATCTCATCAAGGTGACTACGGAGACCGTTAACGTTCAGGGATGCAATTGTCATACCCTTTTTGTGCCCAATATGCTGACGAGACCCACAGGCGCCACCAGTTACCTCCGTAGAAGCTGACGAGGAGGTATTTTTGGAACAGGCATCATCTCTAGCATAAATATTATGATAGTCGTTGCTGGGTCACTGAGCGGCGGTAAGAAGATTATTGGCAAAGACACTATCACCAGATTATTGGCAAAGACACTATCAGGAGAGGGGGGAGACCTTTCTACAGACTTGTTTTGCAAGCCAACTGATACACATCAGTACTTGCATAAGAAATCCTGTCACCCCTGGCACACAAAGAAGGCGATCCCCTATAGGCAGGCTCTTAGGTATCGTAGGATATGTTCGGAAGATCGTCAATTTCATGAGAGGGTAGGTGAGTTAGCTGGATGGCTTAAGGACAGGGGCTACGAAGAGTCTTTAGTAAATGAACAGATAGATAGGGTACGTAGGTTAGATAGGACGACTCTTCTAGCAAATGCGGAGAATAGGACCATCAACCATGGGCAGGGGGACAGGGTTCCACTTGTGGCGACATACCATCCAGCAATCAATAGTTTGGGGAAGGTGGCCAAGAGACTCCACTCTATGCTCACAAACTCGGAGGAGCATAGGGTGGTGTTTCCTGAGCCACCTTTAATAGCATTTAGGAGATGTAAGAACCTTAAGGATATGCTTGTTNTATATATATATATATATATATATATATATATATATATATATATATATATATATATATATATATATATATATATATATATATATATATATATATATATATATATATATATATATATATATATATATATATATATATATATATATATATATATATATATATATATATATATATATATATATATATATATATATATATATATATATATATATATATATATATATATATATATATATATATATATATATATATATATATATATATATATATATATATATATATATATATATATATATATATATATATATATATATATATATATATATATATATATATATATATATATATATATATATATATATATATATATATATATATATATATATATATATATATATATATATATATATATATATATATATATATATATATATATATATATATATATATATATATATATATATATATATATATATATATATATATATATATATATATATATATATATATATATATATATATATATATATATATATATATATATATATATATATATATATATATATATATATATATATATATATATATATATATATATATATATATATATATATATATATATATATATATATATATATATATATATATATATATATATATATATATATATATATATATATATATATATATATATATATATATATATATATATATATATATATATATATATATATATATATATATATATATATATATATATATATATATATATATATATATATATATATATATATATATATATATATATATATATATATATATATATATATATATTTTTTTTGTTTATATGTACGCTCTGTGTGATTTGTGAAACATTACAGATTAATACGTAAGTCGAAAAGTTTAACCGAATGTGTTTTTTCTGTGTACTTATATATATATATATATATATATATATATATATATATATATATATATATATATATATATATATATATATATATATATATACCATATTCAAAGACTCCACTTGTATGATTTCACTAACAGTGTGCTAACCAAGTTTCCTAATCATAGGTATTGCAGAAGCATCATATCCATTGTTAGTAACTATTCTTGCGGCCTGATTTTGAAGTTTTTATAATTCATTCTGTAGAACCACAGAGCCCCCATACAGGGCAGCAATACCTAAATTACGGTTCCACAAGACTTTCGTACATATTTTGTATTGTGGGAAGTGGGAGATACTGTTTGGAGTATTTCAACATCCCTATTCTTCTAGAAACTTTTTCCTTTACGGTAGAAATTTGTTCTTCCCAGCTCAACTATTCATCAACCATTACACTTAGGTATTTGGTATGAACTATGATAGAAACATTTTCATCACCTACTGTAAAAGAAGGCTTTGCTGCATCTACATGTTCCATGTCCTTCAAATGATTTCTACCACCTGTCACAAAACTTTGGGTCTTTGCCACATTTAGGGACACTTTGCTTGCATTGAGCCAATATTTAAGATACCCAAGATCCTCGTTGACACCGTAATTTATGAAAGGAACAGGCCTGTGTCATCAGCGTACATGTTAACCTCCGATGCTGAAAAGGAGTGCTGCTGCTACCTCATATTTTGACCAATGTTTACTTTTTGCATTCAAATTCCCCAGCACCCATTTTGCAAAATTACACATCAGATGAAAGAATACGAGTCAGACTTCCAGAAAGGCACTACCTTGTTGATATCAGACCTTCCGTTTTGGAGAAATTTAAAAACTTTCCCAGTAGCTTTTTCATGCACCTAAATACGACACAATATTTGCAAATTCGTGAAATTTTACTTATCTGAGTGACAAGTAAACTTCGATACATGAATGATTTGCCAGAGTCATATATACAAGTTTGCTTTAGGCCTTGCACACAATAATGTCATGTAAGCATAGGGTTTAAATCTTTGAAAAAGACGGGGTTAAATTATATTACCTATTTCTTTAAATTGAATGGCTTGAAAGGAACTTAGGGAACTTTGCTTTAATTCTGCCATGGAACTTTTTGATATGTTGACTTTTTTCAAAGTGGCGGCATTTATTCTTTTTGAGGCTGTGCCGATTTCAAATTTCTAAATCGTAGACAAGAAGAGCGACAGATTTCTGCTTGTCACCAAATTGCAAACCTTCATAAACTAGGGTTTTCTTGAAGATTGTATTGTCTATCAATTTAGTATTTACGTGAATTTAACATTTCAAAACTTTCCATGCATTCTTTCAATGAAGAGAAGAGCACCACAATTAAAAAAAAATAAAGAGCAGAATTACGGCAAAGTACCCTATTTCATATTTCATATAACCTAAGGGGAGGGTAGCCCTTCAGCACAAGTGCTGATTTTCAAGGGGCCCTCCCATAAAATAAAACTAAACTAAATTACGAAAAATGATTAATATTAAAAGCTATTACTAAACCTATTTTACAATATTGAAAATTTACAATTAAAAGAAAAAGAGACAAAGAAAAAGAGACCCTAAATCATCTGCTTAAATAAGCTTAGGGAGGATGCTTGCTTTGACTCAGCTGAGAGGCTATTCCACAACTTTGCTCCTCTGAAAGAAAAACATGTTTGAAAATTGCTTTCAATCCATTCCATTTCAGCCCTAAATTGCTTTCAATCCATTCAATTCACAGAAAAAGGTAATAGAATTTTACACTGCCTTTTTTAAGATTTGAACCCTACACTTACTATGTGAAAAGAATTCTCAAGAATTTTCAAGAATTCTTCTCACTTTGATAAGAATTCTTGTGTGGTATAAAAGACTGTAAAGATTTTTAGGCAAGAATTCTCAATAAAATAAAAAAACTCTCAAGAAATCTTAGGGATTGCTAAGATTTAGGCAAGAAAACAGTGTTGATGTACATATGTAAGGTGTGTTCTGTTCGTTTCATTTATATTTATTATGATGTAGAAATAATTACTAAAAGCTACCTGTCTTAAGATTGATGCACTGACACCATTATAAAGGCCAAGAAATCCTTCATTTCTGTACACTTTCGCTCCCATAGACAGTAATCCTTCCGTTGCTTTTTGCTGTGTTTGAAGATGCACCTGTAGACAATATTATGCAATTATATAATTATACCAAAAAAATTACTTCTCAACAACTGGACAAATACAGGCAAATGAAATAATGAGGGTAAGTGATGAGCATGGAACTTTCAATAGCTCCAATAGTAGCAGACATTCAATTTTCTGAGAAAAAAACTGCAAGAAACAATCAAGAATACATTCAAAAACGTTGTGGTCATGATGATATAAAGTCTAACAACTTAAGGTTATTTGGCGAATTCGCAGCACCAGGCCTTGCAATAATCAGGAAAAACTGCCTAGAAAAAGAAAAATTCCAAGAACAATGGAAAGTGAGTCAGGTTAGGGAATTTTTCAAGAAGGTTAGAAAACAAGAAATTGAGAATCATCGACCAATATCTCTTTGAAGCATACCCAGCAAAGTTTTTGAAGCAATTATTTGTGAGACAGTAGATGATCATTTCATAGGAACAAATATACATAGTACACACCAATGGGCATACAAGCAAGTTTTCTCAGCTGAGCTGTTGCTACTCCATTTAACAGAAAGGCGGAAAGAAGAGCTTGATAATGGGAAGTCATTGGCGTCTTATTTACTGACTTTAACCCTATCAAGCCGAGGGTATTTAATGCTCTAGGAAGACACCGTACTGATTTGGCCCCCCCATATTTTATTTATGTTCTGTACAATATAGAGCCATGCGACTTGGCATGTGTATAGTACATCATGAGATGAACCCAAAAATGAAATGTATTTTTAGATATGTCAAGTGACCTGCTCATGACGTCACAATGTTACATTTTCAAAATCATAAGCGTTAAGTACTAAAAAATTTCAATCACCAATTACCAGAAAACGGAAAGCAGTAAGGATATCAGTCCAATTGTTATGTATTATGTGGTCAAATTTCATTTGCTTTGCAAAGAAAATTTATTAAAAAATGATGACATCATCACACAAAAATTCAAAGAATTTGCTCATGCGCAGTGCATAAATACGGCGATTTACTTGTCCAAATTTAAAAATAGGTGGTCAGTTCGATAGAGTGTCAAAAATTAGGTTATACCACAAGCTTTGTATCATGTTCCCAAAGTCCCTGTAGAATTTATTAGGGTTTATTCAAAATTTGCAGTTGACATCTTTTGAAAATAAATTGCGTTTCCTGGCATGAATTTCATTTTTCTAAAAAATACATTTTTGGGTGTAAGAAAGATAAAAAGTAAAAGTCAGAAAGTTACAGAGTGGTAAATGGAGTTAGTACGGATATGCAGCAGAAAAGCTGCTAGGGGGCTGATTTAGCCCCCTCCTCTAGGCTTGATAGGGTTAAGGTTACTGTACCCCTTCAGGATGATAAAAACATTCTCCGATCAATTTTTGGATTTTTAGATATTTGGATCTTTAGATTTTAGATCTTTGCTGAAACGCCAAAAAAACTATCCACTTTGAGAGGCACGATAAATCGTACATGTTTCAAGATGCATTTATGAACTAGGTTTAAGAGACAGAAAACAAGACTTGTCTCATGCTCAACAGCAAACTTACATACCTTAGACAGCAACAACAACTCTGCGAACAACAACAACATTAAGTACACAATATTGTAACAACCTTTCTCTTCAAAGGAGTTTGTATATAAGGTCCCAAAACACAAACAGATTAAGTCCAGTTCAATGGATTTCAAAGTCTTTGAGACGACTTGGTAACTTTCTGACTCTGGTAGAACGTCTAACTGTAGGATGCTCTATTGTCTACTGGTCTTGTCCGTACAGTCTCTTCATTAACTTCTGTTTCAATTAAAGGTTCTCTTGCTGTTACCTCGTCCCTTATATTCACTGGTTGTCTACAGTTACTATCCTTGTTCTTTTCACTCTCTGCTGTAGACTGCATTTCATTACGAACATATGGAGATCTACATCTATCTTCCTCTATGTTATCTCTTTGTACGCTTGGTGATTTAACTGTATCACTTGTAATATTCTCTTTCTCTGTTACTGGAATTTCTCCACTTGTGTGCAAATATACTCTGTTGCGTCTAAAGATACCTTTGGGTGTTTCAATCTCATAAGATATCTGATTAACTTGCTTTGTAACCTTTGTCCCATTTTTTCTGCCCTAATTTGAAAGGTTTGATTCTCTGAGAGGGACTACTGCCTACAACTTGTGTTGGGGTGTTTCTTATCTCTAATAAACCCATACTGTGACTCTGCTTTTCCGTTGGCATTAGGGTAATATGGTGATCTTGCGTCATGGACAAAATCCCAACTTCTTGCAGAGTTCTTCAACTCTTGCGATATAAATTGACGGCCGTTATCACTTACTACAACAGAGGGAATTCCAAATCTTACAAAATGCTCTTTAAGTGCTCTAATCACAGCACTTGCTCCAGCCATCTTGGCATTGTTTCCAGGTACTCGAAACAATCTATCTATTTCCCACCAGTTACCAAAATAATTTACAGTTATCAAGTAAGAGTGATTGTTCCAGCTGAATAAATCTACTCCTTTCCCAAGTGCTGTGTGCAGGCTCTGTCATCAATGTTTCCTTTTGCTGACCGACTAAAAGTTTGGCATGCCTCACAGGATTCAGTGATATGCTTTATATCTGTGCTCATTCCAGGCCAGTAAATGCATTCCCTTGCTCTCCTAAGCATACTTTCGTTGCCTAAATGTGACAAATGCAAATGATTTTTTATGCTGCCGGGTGAGTAAAAAGAAAAAAACCCGTTTGAAAGGCCAATGCTCCCTGGATATCAAAATGATAATATTGGCAAATAAATTATTTAATGGTTGACATGTTCAAATATAATATAAAATTTCCCTGACTGAAATCGGCTACTCCCTTCTGAAATTATGAGCGATCCATGAAAATCCATGAGATCTACCAGGCGAGTCAGAAAAAACAATCCCCGTTTGAAAGGTCATTGCTCCCTTGATATCGAGGCAATAATATTGGTAAATACATTGTTTAATAGTGGACATGCTCAAATTAAATTTTTAATCTGACCTGACTGAAATCGGCCACTCCGTTCTGAAATTATGAAGGATTTTCTCAAGAAAGCCCCTTCAAGAAACCTTTAAAACAGGCCTAAAATCACGAGCAAATTTTTCAAATATTTCTGCCTTACAGCAATGACTTCGACACGTTTTAGCACGTCTTATCGTTTTGGGAGGATGAAATCATCCGGAATAATATTGTTATGCTCCCAGGGTGACACTTTCATTCTCCCAAAGGGATAACACATGCAAAAGCATGTAAAAGCCATTGCTGTAGAGGCAGAAATATGAGGGAAATTTGGTTGTGGTTTTATGCCGTTTTTGAAGGTTTCTAGGAGCGGCTTTCTTGAGAAAATCCTTCATAATTTCAGAACGGAGTGGCCGATTTCAGTCAGGTCAAATTAAAAATTTATTTGAGCATGTCCACTATTAAACAATATATTTACCAATATTATTGCCTCGATATCAAGGGAGCAATGGCCTTTCAAACGGGGATTGTTTTTCTGACTCGTCCGGTAGATCTCATGGATTTTGGAACTTCTCACTTGCTCTCCTTTAAAAAATAAACCATCATGGACAGTTAATTCATCTCTAAAGGTAAAGTAAGGGCTTATCTGTAGTGGCAATTCACTCTTTGTATCAGGCCATCCTTCAATAATCACTCTTTTAAGTACAATGAGTGTTTCATAATTACTTGTTTCTCTTCTGAACTCAGCTAGCCTCTCTTCACTGATACGCCAATGACTCCCAGCATTTATTTGACTATGTCTGTCTTGGTCTTTGTCTCTTTTATTTGCATAAGCATCTCTTGAGAGAATATCATTAATATGCATCTTTATTCCTTGTTTATATCTAATCTCTGTATCATACCGAGACATTCTTAGCAGCATGCTCTGAAGCCTGTTGGTGCTTTGGAAAATGGCTTCTTTACAATTGATTCTATTGCCTTATCTCATTGGCTATTCTCTACAACTGTCATCCTTCCAAAAGTGCATTGATGGAATTTCTCTAGCGGATGCGCCAAAAAAACTATCCACTTTTGACAGGCCACGATAAATCGTATACTGGACCGATTTTTAAGATTTATGACTTAATCTTGAGCTAAAATCTAGAATTAGATTCTAGTATTTTTTGTAAATTTTTTAGTCTTCTGTTGCTTGAGCTGTAAGCGAGTTTCTTAAAAATGTTGTTCTCAAAAACTCTGAAAACGATCAAAAAACGTCGATCAGATTTTGTAAAGACTTGACTTTAAAGGAAAAAGAGAAAAATTTGTTGGTGGTGATTTGGGAATTTAGCAATCGATTAGTTATACTTTGCTACACGTGCGTTTGCTCAATGTTGGGAGAAATGTAACACTACTTTCAATCATACAAAGAAATGTCGTTCTCTTTGTAATTTCATTGATTTGATACTTTCGTGCAGGTAGTTGGTACTGCATTTCTGTGCAAGGGAGTTAAAAAGACAAACAGTGGAGCGCCAGAGGTCAAGCAAGCATTGACTCTCGTTGGATTGTCATGCAGGCAACGGCTTGGGTTGGGGTGTCATTGCAACTACTCAAGAACTTCGTAACAGGGCGGTTGTCGAACTAACACTCGTGCTGCACAATATTACTAATCGATTTCTAAATCCCCGAATCACCACGAAAAAGTTTCCTCTTTGTCTATTCATTCATTCATGGCGAGTCTTTAGAAAATTTGATCGACTATTTTTGATCGTTTTCAGTGTTTGAGAGACCAAACATTTTAAGTAACTCGCTTATAGCTCCAGAAGCAGAAGACTAAAAAATTTACAAAAAATCCCAGAATCTAATTCTGGATCCAAGCTAAAGATTAAGTCATAAATCTTCAAAATCGGTCTAGTGTACGATTTATCGTAGCGTGTCAAAAGTGGATAGTTGTTGTTGGCGCACCCGGTAGTACATAAACAATTGCAAAGCATTCTTTCTCAATTTGAGCATATCTCTGCTCACTGTCTGTCAAACTTCTGCTTGCATATTCTAATGGTTTTCCATCTTGTAACAATTGATTGCAAAATATGCCCAAAATACGAACTTTGAAAAGCCATAGAAAAAAAACTACTGATCGGATCTTAAAAATATTTGTTGTTTTGAAACCAGCTTGTCAAGTTCTATTAAATAAGCCAAACTCCCAAAATGTTTAGTGGCACTTTAACTATGTCAATTCCCTTTAAAATACAGCCATGAAGGAGAAGAATTTATTCAAAATAAAACACAACCGTATCACAACGTTGAACCTTCATCTAAGAAAAAGTAAGGAATATTTTATTCGTTAACAACGGTCCGTGGATTGTCTGTGACGAAACTGAGTTTATTTTGTCACGGACTGCCTTCACGGAATGTCTGTAAAATTCCATTATTTCAAGAATATGCACAGAAAAGTATTTATTTTAGAACCAGATCTTAGTCTTGTTTGACATCTTTCTATTCTTTCGAACAGAAACACGGAAAATTTGCATTTAGGCAGTGCTAGCCGGAACGCTCCGTGAAAACATTCCGTGACAAAATAAAACTCGATTTCGTCACGGGCGACAATGGAACGTTGTCACGGAACGTTCACGGAATATTCCGTGACACCGGGACCCTCCTTCCAAATCCGTAGAGAAATTGTTCAAAGGAGGGGTTGGGTAGTTAGATCCTGAATTTTGAGGACAAAAAAGGGCGTTTCTTAGCAATAAAAATGGCGTTCCCCAAGGATAAAAAATGTCCCGGCGGCTTTGCCCCCGGACCCACCCCCATTTCTATTTGTCCTCCCCAGGCCCAGTCGTTGGCAGCTGGCGCCGCCACTGACGACTACTTGAATTTCCCCAGAACAAGATTCGCATTCAGATTCAGAACAAGATTCAGATTCAGACAAAGTTCATAATATAATAACAATAACACAAAATGTAAAAGTCAGATACACACCAAAACTAATTTACTGATTAGAACACTGCATTAGCTTACTTTTGGGGGGTTGTACGATTTCACACCTCTCGGGGGCTTTTCAGGAAAACGGGGAATATGTCATAAAGTATGCAAAGAGCAAGTATGCCCTTGTACATTCACCCCCGTCTGTTATCGGAAAACAGTAAGATTTCTCAATCAAAACTAATTTACTGATTAGATCACTGTATTAGCTTTCCTTTGAGGGGTCGTAAAGTTTCACACCTCTTGGGGGCCTTTCAGGAAAACGGGGAATATGTCATAAAGTATGCAAAGAGCAAGTATGCCCTTGTACATTCACCCCCGTCTGTTATCGGAAAACAGTAAGATTTCTCGATCAAAACTAATTTACTGATTAGATCACTGTATTAGCTTTCCTTTGAGGGGTCGTAAAGTTTCACACCTCTTGGGGGCTTTTCAGGAAAACGGGGAATA
>REGM01000028.1:935203-999441 GCA_004194415.1 Aurelia aurita | reverse complement strand
GAAAGCTAATACAGTGATCTAATCAGTAAATTAGTTTTGATCGAGAAATCTTACTGTTTTCCGATAACAGACGGGGGTGAATGTACAAGGGCATACTTGCTCTTTGCATACTTTATGACATATTCCCCGTTTTCCTGAAAAGCCCCCAAGAGGTGTGAAACTTTACGACCCCTTAAAGGAAAGCTAATACAGTGATCTAATCAGTAAATTAGTTTTGATCGAGAAATCTTACTGTTTTCCGATAACAGAGGGGGGTGAATGTACAAGGGCATACTTGCTCTTTGCATACTTTATGACATATTCCCCGTTTTCCTGAAAAGCCCCCAAGAGGTGTGAAACTTTACGACCCCTTAAAGGAAAGCTAATACAGTGATCTAATCAGTAAATTAGTTTTGATCGAGAAATCTTACTGTTTTCCGATAACAGAGGGGGGTGAATGTACAAGGGCATACTTGCTCTTTGCATACTTTATGACATATTCCCCGTTTTCCTGAAAAGCCCCCAAGAGGTGTGAAACTTTACGACCCCTTAAAGGAAAGCTAATACAGTGATCTAATCAGTAAATTAGTTTTGATCGAGAAATCTTACTGTTTTCCGATAACAGAGGGGGGTGAATGTACAAGGGCATACTTGCTCTTTGCATACTTTATGACATATTCCCCGTTTTCCTGAAAAGCCCCCAAGAGGTGTGAAACTTTACGACCCCTTAAAGGAAAGCTAATACAGTGATCTAATCAGTAAATTAGTTTTGATCGAGAAATCTTACTGTTTTCCGATAACAGAGGGGGGTGAATGTACAAGGGCATACTTGCTCTTTGCATACTTTATGACATATTCCCCGTTTTCCTGAAAAGCCCCCAAGAGGTGTGAAATCGTACAACCCCCCAAAAGAAAGCTAATGCAGTGTTCTAATCAGTAAATTAGTTTTGGTTTGTATCTGACTTTTACATTTTGTGTTATTGTTATTATATTATGAACTTTGTCCGAATCTGAATCTTGTTCTGAATCTGAATGTGAATCTTGTTCTGGGGAAATTCAAGTCTGACGACTGGGCATAGATAGGCCTAAAAGATTCATGTTCATCATGTCAATCATATCATCCTGTTCTTTCTTTTAGTTTTGTTGCAATGTGTTTGCAACCAAGATTCTATGACATCTTTATTAAACATGCAGTGCTATGGCGGAGCTAGAAAGATCATACACACCTTCAATAGATCCAGAGGATGCGTAAACAAAACTGCTCCCGCGCCAGCAAACCCGCCAAGATACCATCTCTGTTTCTTCGGTTTTAAAGCCTGTTTATTTGCCATTTTAGCTAGTATTCTAGCAAGACTATGGTTGCATATGATCAAATTACATGTGCGTTTGTCGTCTCCTTGCCACGTATGCAGTCAACACATTCCCTGTTTCTATTGAAGGTGTTTTTGCTCAAGCATCACTTCTACTCCTGTCTCAACTTTTTGTGATTTTGTGGACGCTTTAGTCCAGCCTCGTTATGATATTATCCTCGCTTTGTCCCTCTGTCCCTCCCAGTTGTTGTTGTTGTCGTTGTTATTGACTTTTGACTGTACAAAAGAAAGAGAAGAAAGAGAAAGAGATAGGTGGACAGCCCATTCCTCATACTGTGAGCTTTTGCAAATTCGTTGGTAAGTGTTTTCCTATCGAAAGTTTCCACAGAATTGTTTTCCAGTAATTATTACATTTTTTTTATAAGCTTTATTTGCAATCCTTATTCAGGCTTCTACTTTGGAATGATGAAGTTTAGTCATATGCGAATTGGTCATGATGGTTAAAACATGGTCAAACATGGCTTGACCATGTTTGGTCATGGTCATGGACCATGTTTCGACCATGTTTTGACAATGAAATGACCATGTTTTGACCATGGTTGATCATGTTGACAAATGAGACATGTTGTCAAACATGTTTGACCATGGACATGGTCAGAGAGTTGACTGCCCAGATGGTCAAACATGGTCATATCATGGTCAAACATGGACATTTTCATTGTCAAACATGGTCATATCTTGGTAAAACATGGACATTTCATTGTCATTTCATGGCCCATAGTGGAATCGAGGTAGAAACGCCCGCCATATGCGTCCGCCAGGAATATTTTCCGTACGCCACAAGGTAATCCATAGCTTGTTGTTCCCCTATATAGAATTTTGAGATTTTAGGCTTTGCGTACACCGGCATACGCCAAATTGAAGGTCCTGTCCGCCATATAAATATGGCGGAAACCCCCTCGATTCCATAGTATGGTTCATGGCCATTGTCCTTGTCTAACATGGTCATATTATATCATGGTCATATTCTTGTCAAACATGGTCATATCATGGTCAAACATGGACATTTCATTGTCTTTCTTGGTCATTCTCCTTCTCTAACATGGTCATATCATTGCCAAACATGGTCATTTTCATTGTCAAACATGGTCAAACATGGACATTTTCATTGTCAAACATGGTCATATCTTGGTAAAACATGGACATTTCATTGTCATTTCATGGCCCATAGTGGAATCGAGGTAGAAACGGCCGCCATATGCGTCCGCCAGGAATATTTTCAGTATGCCACAAGGTAATCCATAGCTTGTTGTTCCCCTATATAGAATTTTGAGATTTTAGGCTTTGCGTACACCGGCATACGCCAAATTGAAGGTCCTGTCCGCCATATAAATATGGCGGAAACCCCCTCGATTCCATAGTATGGTTCATGGCCATTGTCCTTGTCTAACATGGTCATATTATATCATGGTCATATTCTTGTCAAACATGGTCATATCATTGTCAAACATGGACATTTCATTGTCTTTCTTGGTCATTCTCCTTCTCTAACATGGTCATATCATTGCCAAACATGGTCATTTTCATTGTCAAACATGGTCATATCATGGTCAAACATGGTCATTGTCATTTCATGGTCATCCTTATTGTCAAACATGGACATTTTGATTGTTGAATCATGGTAGTCCGGCCTCTGACGTCCATGATTTCAACAGTCGGAGGCCAAAAGGTCTGAATGGTGATTTTGATAGAGTTTGACCTCCTGACAATGAAAACAAGAGTCTTAACGGTCAGAAGTGGTACACGAAGCTAGGGCGTGGCCCCAAAGTTTCCCCGACTGTTGAAAAATTACAACAGTCAGTGGCCAAACTTGATTTCTTGACCAAATGCATTAGAACATCGAAACAAATTAAACATCTCCATTCATTTAAGACGATTAAGGTGGGACAGTCGCCATTAAAGACGCCCCCAAAGCCACCCCTAGTTGTTGAAATAATTCAACAGTCATCGGCCAAACCCCATTCTTGTTTCAAATTCAAGGTAATAACCCCATCTAAGCATTTCTATTGACTTAAGACGATTAAGGTGGGAAAGTCGCCATTTGAGACGCCCCCAAAGTTACCCCTAGTTGTTGAAATAATTCAACATTCATCGGCCAAACCCCATTCTTGTTTCAAATTCAAGGTAATAACTCCATCTAAGCATTTCTATTGATTTAAGACGATTAAGGTGGGACAAGCACCATTTAAGACGCCCCCAAAAGTTACCTCTAGCTGTTGGAGTAAATCAACAGTCATCGGCCAAAGCCCATTCTTGTTTCAAATATAAAGGTAGAAGTTACTCCGAGGCATTCATGTTTATTTAAGACGCTTGGAGTGGGACAGTCACCATTTAAGACCATGTTAAATTTCTACAAGTGTTGATTTGAGTTATCTATAATTTCTATTCCCGCCAAGCGCTATTCCTTTCCTGGGCTAACAATATTTTTGGTGAAATGAACAGCTTTTTGGCCTATGTTTTGTCTTTTGGCTTCAGAGAAGCTGCAGTTTACTTTCGCAACAAAAACAATCGTGGAAACCGTTCATGTAGGTTTCTATTTTTATGCAGCTGTGCAGATTTCTCAAACCGCATAAGGGATTTTCAAACGACATCACTGTGAACATAACAAAAAATATAACCAGATTGATTCATGTTCTAGAACTCGGGGAACATTTTCATGATGATCGAAAAAGCGCTGACTCCTGCTTAGTGATGGCAGCAAACGATAGCGGCAGTTAAGAAACAAATGAGGATCACGTTTGTGAAGGAAGACCAGGTTGGTATTTGTTGATTCAAAAGTCATGGAAAAATTTAAAATCGAGCTAATGGCGCTTACATTTTGCTGGGTTGTTCCTCTTTGCACATTTGACTCAATGCATATTTGACTCATCACTCAATGATTTGAAGACCCTCATGCTTTGCATGAACATATTGTCGTTCAAAATTATTTTCGTATTATAAACTACGGATTCAAATTATAGTTTGATATGAACTGGTTCGTAAAATGCATATATTTGTGATGAAAATTCNCAAACGATAGCGGCAGTTAAGAAACAAATGAGGATCACGTTTGTGAAGGAAGACCAGGTTGGTATTTGTTGATTCAAAAGTCATGGAAAAATTTAAAATCGAGCTAATGGCGCTTACATTTTGCTGGGTTGTTCCTCTTTGCACATTTGACTCAATGCATATTTGACTCATCACTCAATGATTTGAAGACCCTCATGCTTTGCATGAACATATTGTCGTTCAAAATTATTTTCGTATTATAAACTACGGATTCAAATTATAGTTTGATATGAACTGGTTCGTAAAATGCATATATTTGTGATGAAAATTCGCAGAAATGACAATAACAGGTGTGTTAGCACGTATTTTCCATTTGGGAGGATGAAATCCCCTTGAATCGTTTTCTTATACCAGTAGGAATAACTTTTTCATTCTCCTAAGTGAAGGAAATTTTACCGTGATTTAAAGTTTCTCGAAGGGACCTTCTGAAGAAATCCATTATAACATCGGAAAGGGGCAACCAACTTCAGCCAAGACAAACTCTTAAATTACACTAATTTTGTTCATATGAAACCGCTCACAAGGAACTGTAGTAACCTCTTCCAGAAAATCAAGAAACTTGTGTCAATAGAAAGTGCATTACCAACCCAAATAGTATTTATAAGTATCATTTTTCTTTAGGATTTGCTTCCTTCTTGTGATTGTCTTGGCTCAAAAAGCTAGTACATACTGTAGCGTTCCTCAGTTACCTATGATAAATTGTGAAATTCATTTTTATGAAAATTAAGAAACTTTAGAATAAACTTTTACTATACGAATTTGGCCCAATGTTAAGAAACCGTACAACAAATTTCAGAACCAAGTTTCTGATAAAAAATTAGTGTAATTGAACATAACGGCTTGTACAATAAGATATTAAAATTGATTATTGCTTTCATATTTAGGAAACATTAGTCTTGTAAGTGGTGTCACTTTATTGACTCACCAAGTGTAGAACAATATCTGTCACGACAAAACACGTGTCATTTTCCACCATCAGACCCACAATGAAATTTTTTATATTATCGAATTATACATTTGTTTGACGAAATTTTTCCTCTCTATATGCCATTTTTTCAACACATCACACTACCATGTGCCTCTCGCCCGGGATGGAGGAACTTCAATAGACAAGTGAATGGAGTGTGCCATTTCGAATACATATCCGAAAGATTATGATTCATTTTGAAATAATAACACACACAATAACGATTTTTGTAAAAAATAACGATTTGCATAATTCTCGATGATTTCTACCCAGGATACCAAAGTTTCTAATAATGAAAATAGTCTTTTCTATTATTGGAGGCTCTGGTACCCAGGGTAGATAGTTACTAAAACCAGCTGTTACCGATTTCAAGGGATTTCTGCCAGAAAGCCTGATAAATCCACGAATTCAAGTGGCAGGCTCGAGCCCTTGAACATCAAACACCTGAGAACTTCCAATTGGGTCATTCCATGTCAAATCATCATGCTAATGTAACCCACTATATGTCAGACTACACTGATATTTGTTCCACATATAGATACACTTATGATATGGGCTGGGACCAAGTTTCGGCTCGATTTAGTCAAGCGCGACCGCTCAAGTTGTCACTGCGGCCGAGCTTTGAATGAGATTAAAATGCTAACATAATGTCCCCTGTAGAAAAAATTTGGCACCCAGGGGTTTTCAAGGTAGAGGATCCAGAATCTGCAATCAGAATTGTAATATCTTGCCTATGAGTGCTTCTATTCCTATGCTAAAAATGAAATTATATTTCCGCAAATTACAAAAACCACTACTTACAAATTTATGAAAATCAGAATGACTATGACAGCCTATGAACTTCTGTTTGCTAATTTCGGAATTGGTACATATCAAGNCAATATGTTCCTCGAAGGCAAGATGTACAATCGTTGCAGAAGATCACATACTATACTTGCAACCTGTCTTCATGGCCTGCATCTGAGAAGGTTTATTCAAGATGTCAGTATCAAAGATGATACCGTAGCTGCATTAAATGAGTGGGTAGCTAAAGAAGAACCAGATGTTCCATTGCAGTTGAAGGAGCTTGCAACAGCGTACCATCAGTATTGTGAAGAGACATCTTCAGGAGTACGGGGTAAAACAACACAATACTGGATGATGTATTGCACCCTTGTTGAACAGTACTTGGTTTTAAACCGTGCAATGAGATCAAACAACGTCCAGCTCTTTGCTTTAGCATTATTTCAAATCTCAGGCCTATTTTTCTCAACAAATCATCCAAACTATGCTCGATGGATGTCAAGGTATGCACTTGATTTGCTGAACATTGATGAAACATATCCGGGTCTTTCAGAAGTGCTAGCAGATTGTGCATTTTCAGTTCGTCGAGGCAATCAAGATTTCTCACGAGTAGGAGTCGACATGGCTTTGGAGCAAACCATTAATGCAAGTGCAAAAAACCGCCTTCGAGGAATTGTTGTCTTCGCAAATACCGATTCTGCAGTCAGGAGATGGTTAAAGACGAGTTCAACTGGAGGTCAGCTCCTAAACAAGTTGCTGGAAAGTGCTGGTCATCGTGTATACAGCGGTGAGATGCATAAAGATCTGCGATCCAGCCGAATGTGCCGAGATGACAAAGATTTGGCAGCATTAACAAAATCAATTGAAAGTGCATTGAATCCATTTGATGAAAACCTAGCACACGACGCGCTGTTTAACCTAAAGACCGGCAAAGAGGCATCTGCTGAGACTATGCAATGTCTTCTTAGTCTCACCACCAGAGGAGAAGAAGCTAGAGATACCTTTGTCGAAGAATGTAGAGAAGAAGCTGCACGATTTGAAGAGCCAATCAAGCGAATGAAAATTATAAACTTTGCAACAGAAAGTTTCAAGAAAGATAACAGATCAAGGGCAGCTGCAAAAGTGGTCGAGGCGCGGGGAACAAGAGACTTATTTGGCCGTCTGCTGTATCTGGCTTCAAAGGCCCAGATTGACCTTGAGGTAGTATTCAGCTATCCTCTCACACCAACCCCTCAGTCCTTGTCTCATCTTGATGGCTCCATCAGAAAAACAGAAAAATCGGTACTCATGAAAGAGTTAGAGGAGGAAGTAAAAAGTCAGCCTCCTGATAGAGTAAGCAATGTAATAATAGATGGGATGTTTCTCTTGCACACTTTGCCGACACAGTTACCAAGCACCCTCCGTGGGGTTGCCCAAAATATCTTGACGAAGGTTATGCGGATGGCTGTCGAAAGAGTAGATTTGGTCTTTGATACATACAAGTCTCCCTCGATTAAAGACATAGAACGTCAAGCGCGAGGTGAAAGTAGCGCCAGGCGGTTTGTCTTCGGTCCTGGTCAAAAGACGCCAAAAGACTTCAGGACTTTATTGCGTTCTGGTGAATTTAAAACAGGCTTCACAAAATTTCTAGCCGATGACTTCAAAGATGAATCACATGCCCCGCTGATCTCAGGGAAGGAGCTGTATTGTGCAGTTGATAACAAATGCACCAAATATTCTTCGGATGGTGAATTTATGTTCTCAGAAGATGTTGAAGAACTGGCTGGAAATCACGAGGAGGCCGACACAAGGATTGCTTTTCATGCAAAGCATTCAAGTCAGCTGGGGGGGCTGAGAATATTGTGGTAAGAGCCAATGATACTGATGTCCTAGTTATCTTGCTGGCAAACAATGAATCCTTTTCATGAAACTATTAAATTGATTAAAAATAACAATGTAGGCCCAAGAAAAATTGAGAGACTCTCATTCTACCGTTAAATGTTGGGGCTAAGCTAGGCCAAATACATAAATTCACTAGGTCTTGAATCTACACATCCATTGATAGGTTTATATCATGCTTCTTGGAAGGATGAGTTCAAGGAACAATTGGCAAAACAGTAATATTTCTTGCAAGATTTTTAGCAGCAATGAGGTTATCCTTGAATTCAGCTATTTAATATGTACAGTACAGTTCTTTCATAACTTAACATAGACTTTCACAAATTGGTATTGGGTATCAAAATGAATTTGTTGAAGTTTTAGCCGTATAAAGAAAACCTTTTTCCAAATGGACAAGTGTTTTCTTTTACTGGAATGGTGTCAACCTAGATTCTATGAAAACAAAACAAGATTTTTTTAAATGTCATTGTTTAAATCAATAGAATAAATGGCCAAATATGAAGTTTTGAATACAAAATTAATTATACACTGTCCTAATTAAACATACTCTGGGGGTCAGTGTACACCAAAAAAAATTCAAATCGGTCAAGAGATAGTGGAGATATTGATTTTTGAAGTTTGGCCTAATTAGTTGTTTGTTTACATTACTGTTTTTGGAATAGCAGTGTTTGTAGAGCATTTTTCAAGTTATCATTTCGCAGCTCAGAAGAGTCAGAAATTATTCATCTTTGTCTCATTTTAAACTACTAATCATGTACTTTGAAGTAATTGGAATATATTTTTTACTTTCGTTATTTTTGATACTTTTTAAAACAATTCCATAATGGTGGTTGTTTTAGAAGTTAAGGGGCCTAAAAAGTTAACTGTAAAATTCAACGCTAAATACAAAAAAAGGGAGGAAAAGGGGGGAATCCAGATAAATTCTATAATTAAGAACCAGTCTCCGTGCACATTTCTGCCAAAGGGTTCGTACAAATTCGTAGCCAAGCATTTTTTATGACACTTCTTAAATTTCCGGTTGAGCCTCCATTTTTGGCATTTTTAAGCGATTTTGCTGAAAAAACTTGTCAAATCTAAAATTCAATCTTATTCCTTGCAGATATGGGATTTGTATGATGTAACTCGATGATTTATCCTGTTTGTAGCCTAATCACGCGCCTTAAGATAGCTTTTTGATGAAAAAATTGCGTTTTTACTTTTTACTCCTCATAGTGAATTGAAAGAATTGCAAAAATCACCAGTTTTATGCAACATTACATTTTGTAAGCTGGTGCAAATATTGATTTTGTTGTGACCGAACCATATATATGATGTTAGGAAGTTGTAAATCCCCATACTAGACTTGTATAGAAAAAAATGTACGAAATACCTAAAAATCTAAAAAATCAAAAGGTTCCAATAGAAAATTACGAATTGTCATAAAAAATGTTTGGCTACGAATTTGTACGAACCCTTTGGCAGAAATGTGCACGGAGACTGGTTCTTAATTATAAAATTTATCTGGATTCCTCCCTTTTCCTCCCTGTTTTTGTATTTAGCGTTGAATTTTACAGTTAACTTTTTAGGCCCCTTAACTTCTCAAAAAACCGCCATTATCGAATTGTTTTAAAAAGTATCAAAAATAAAGAAATTAAAACATATATTGCAATTTCTTCAAAGTACATGATTAGTAGTTTAAAATGAGACAAAAATGAATAATTTCTTAATCTTCTGAGCTGCGAAATGATAACTTGAAAAAATGCTCTACAAACACTGCTATTCCAAAAAACAGTAATGTAAACAAACAACTAATTAGGCCAAACTTCAAAAATCAATATCTCCGCTGTCTCTTTACCGATTTGAATTTTTTTTAGTGTACATTGACCCCCACGGTGTGCTTGATAACGATGACATAAAATGATTTTGGAATACAAAACTTCATATTTTGCCATTTATTCCTTTATTTTTCAATTCTGGATCACTGTGAGGTTGTTCAAAAGTTAACGGTTTAACTGTCCTGCTCTTTGTTTTTCTTTCTCTGAATCTTCTTTTGAACAGCATGTATTTTTTGGGTTAGCTTTGACTTGGAAGACTCTAACCACTGGAATTTCTCATAGGTAATAGGACCTTGCACACCACAGCAAACTTATCAGGGTCATACGGCTGTTTTGCAGCTGACTTCGAATTGGAAACCTTGCCTGTCACAGAATTGGTAACGATCTCTTCTTCTGTGAAGGCAAACCGCATCACTTTCTCAACTCCCTCAAATTCTTGGTTTACCGTTAAGTTGACAAGTGCCTTTTTTAAATCGGCTTCAAGGTCACTCGTGGTGTTGAGAGTTGGAGGATCTTGATTTTTTCCACTTTTTTTAAAGTTTTCCTCAGCCTATTTACGCTATCCTGTAGCTCCTCCAACTGCTCCTTCAAATTTTCAAACTCCTCCCTTGTGACAAAGTCCTCCCTTGTTGCTGTTCCTTGCATCATTGGCGTAGACGACAAAGGTGCTGACGAAATAAAGATGAAGGAAGATGATGTTTCAGAAAATGAGCTGCCAGGCTCTTAGTTGCTTTTGCACCTGGAAAGAAATTGTAGTGCTGCCTCTTAATACTAGTTATTTTTACATTTTGGGAACTAAAAAAATAAATCTTCCTATCATTAAATCATTCCATAAAACCTCATTATTGTGTATATTCCATTTTTTTCTTTTTATCGTTTAAAGAAAGGATGGTCTTTAAAAAACTCTGGATGAACACAGAATGATGTACTTGATGCAAGTGTAATAGCTTGTTGTTTCTTTGGATTGCACAAATCAAACTTATTCATTTTATCAGATCCTTTTTGACCAGAGAAAACTATCCAAATTATACAAGGTTCAATCTGTCATAGACAGTTTAAATACTTTTGCAGATTGGAACTTTCAAGGAAATCCTACTGATACTAACGTAGATTCCAAATCTTTGAGAAGATTGGTGTAAAATCCTTTGACCTATTTCTTCAAACTGAATGGCTCGTAAGAAACTTTACCTACTTTGCTATAATTCTACCATTGGGACTTTTCTGAAATCTTCAATATTATCAGAATTAGAGGGCTTCTCCTCTTTTTGAAGAATTCAAGAAAAATTTTGAAAAAACTTAAAACCATCGTAATTTCTAAACTTTTTCAGGAAACACACAATACAGTAAATCCCCGCATATAAGAACCTACTTTTTTGAGAGCCAGGCTGAATTAGGTTCTTATTTTAAAGGTGCTTTGATAAATTTCAGGGTATAAAGGTTCTTATTCGAAGGGTTTCTTGCGTAAACCTTTCAGGACTTATTATCAAGAGATTTTCAACCATATTATTTGTTTTGGCGATGTTATTAAGGACCTAATAACTAATGCTGAGCTTACAAATCGCAGGGGAGGAGGTTCAGATTTTAACAGCCACCTGGGACAAAAATAGACTCAAAAAGGATGATCAAAAATCCACTTTATTACCCTTGTAATAAGAACATATTTTTTCATCAAACTGAAACAGGTTCTTAATTACGAGGTGCATAATTTTGGAAAACAGCCTGTAGGTTCTTATTTTGGTAGGTTCTTATATGCGGGGATTNAGGGTTTCTTGCGTAAACCTTTCAGGACTTATTATCAAGAGATTTTCAACCATATTATTTGTTTTGGCGATGTTATTAAGGACCTAATAACTAATGCTGAGCTTACAAATCGCAGGGGAGGAGGTTCAGATTTTAACAGCCACCTGGGACAAAAATAGACTCAAAAAGGATGATCAAAAATCCACTTTATTACCCTTGTAATAAGAACATATTTTTTCATCAAACTGAAACAGGTTCTTAATTACGAGGTGCATAATTTTGGAAAACAGCCTGTAGGTTCTTATTTTGGTAGGTTCTTATATGCGGGGATTTACTGTAGTGTTCAGGGAGGATGTGGCTATGAATGCCCACAATATGGCATTACGCATAGTCTTTCACCCTTCTGGCTTTCGATTTAGAAATTTGATGATGTCACTTCCACAAATGAGTTGAAATATAAAATATGCTGTAATTCGAAAAATACTCAAGATTTCTGAAAAGTCCAAAGGTAGAATGATGGCAAAGTAGCTAAAGTTT
The DNA here is from genome assembly GCA_004194415.1 of Aurelia aurita. NCBI lineage: Eukaryota > Metazoa > Cnidaria > Scyphozoa > Semaeostomeae > Ulmaridae > Aurelia > Aurelia aurita. The sequence goes on along the minus strand of REGM01000028.1, from coordinate 987,325 downwards.
CTTCCTATTATTCATCCTACTTATTTGAAAGTATCAAATCAAACAAATTTTCAATGCAACCTCGAGTTGTTCTTGTCTGTATAAGGTATAGATTGAAAAAGTTATAGGCCTGCTTAGGCCCGCGATCTGCTTCTTCCCCCCATTTAGCTTCCTGTATCATAATGATTAGGTATTTTGAGCTGGGTCGTATGAAGTACAGGGAAGATAAAAGTAAATTCTTATACTTATCTGAATTTGAAATGACAGGACGTTGGTCTTTCGCTAGTCTTCATTGCACCACTTCATTCTCGCCCAGTTTGCTTGCTGACCGCCAAAACTTTGAACGGACAACCGCTGAAGCTCCTCCGCCTTGGCAGCTGCACGCGCCGCAGTGTTGTCAAAAAATCGATCACATGGCGCAACTCTCCGACTTCCAAGGGCCAAAACCTTCAGGCTTCGTAAACGCTGATGGCCTTAGAGTGGAAGATTTTGCTCCTAAAGAAGATTGCTTGCATGTTCCCGTTAAAATTTTCTTTGGCAAAAAAGGAAAATTATTTTGTGATATTTATGGCTTAGCAAAACAGTTCCTGGATTTTTTCACTCTACGTACGGAGGGGCATTCACTCCCTAGAAACTTAGACATTTTGTGCTTGTTTTATGGTAATCCTGTTGTTTGAACGTGAAAATCGTCGAGAAATCATGCTGCTAATTCTTACTCTCTTTGACGCTTTTCTGAATAATAACAATGATTTGTATCGTGCCGTTATTGGTTGATTGTAATTTCTTGTAATAGATTCAAATGTATGATAAATTAGCTTTTGTTCATCATGGTAACACTTATGCCCAGGGGTGGCGCCAGGGGAGGGCTAGGGGGGCTACAGCTCCCCGTCGGAAGAACCTAGACCCCGTCGGAGGAAATTTTGGGTTATTGTCGGAGGAAATTGGCATTATGCCTAACGCTCTTTCTTCTCTAGGTGGTTCTCCTGATTTTCCATAACTCAGTAACTTTCAACTGTATCAACAGCTCACGGGGGGGGGGGGGGTTTTTGCCCAAATTTCGGATAGGGGTTTGCCACGACAATCTTAAGAATGTTACCGTTGGCTAGACCAGTTTTTTTATGATACCCTTGGCTAAACTAATTTCTAGACCAAAAGTGCCATAGTTTGCTGTTTTCTNCACGCAAAAAACCAATTAATTTCATACCAGAACTCAGGAACAGGACGAAAACTCGACTCGGACAGCTCAGAAAACTCGGAAAGTTCGGGAATTTTTTTCCAAATTTTACTTGTCCGACTCTTCGTATTTCCCCAATCCGCATTCGAAAACACGGACAATATTTTCCAAATTTTCGAAGACACGGACAACATTTTCAGTTTTTTAAATATCAATACAATACAACTGTTAAAGTCACGAGAACTTTTGTCAATCTTTGCAATCGCAACATGAGAACATAGAAATAGAATTTGTGTTCAACACATGCTATACTTGACAATGTTCGACCATGTTATGAATGTGAAAAAGTGGTGTCATTTGAATTGACGATGACCATGTTCGACAACGACTGACAATGGTCACTATGAAATGAAAAAGCTGAAATCGTAAAAAAAAAACATGATGTGTCTTGTTGCGCAAATTTGATGCTGCGTCAGATTTTTTACATTTGTTGTTGACCATGTTTGACAGTGTTATGAACATGGGGGACATAATTGACCATCTTTTGACCATGATTGACAACGACCATGTTCGACAAGACTGACAATGGTCACTATGAAATGAAAAAGCTGAAATCGTACATGATGTGTCTTGTTGCGCAAATTTGATGCTGCGTCAGATTTTTTACATTTGTTGTTGACCATGTTTGACAGTGTTATGAACATGGGGGACATAATTGACCATCTTTTGACCATGATTGACAACGACCATGTTCGACAAGACTGACAATGGTCACTATGAAATGAAAAAGCTGAAATCGTACATGATGTGTCTTGTTGCGCAAATTTGATGCTGCGTCAGATTTTTTACATTTGTTGTTGACCATGTTTGACAGTGTTATGAACATGGGGGACATAATTGACCATCTTTTGACCATGATTGACAACGACCATGTTCGACAAGACTGACAATGGTCACTATGAAATGAAAAAGCTGAAATCGTACATGATGTGTCTTGTTGCGCAAATTTGATGCTGCGTCAGATTTTTTACATTTGTTGTTGACCATGTTTGACAGTGTTATGAACATGGGGGACATAATTGACCATCTTTTGACCATGATTGACAACGACCATGTTCGACAAGACTGACAATGGTCACTATGAAATGAAAAAGCTGAAATCGTACATGATGTGTCTTGTTGCGCAAATTTGATGCTGCGTCAGATTTTTTACATTTGTTGTTGACCATGTTTGACAGTGTTATGAACATGGGGGACATAATTGACCATCTTTTGACCATGATTGACAATGACCATGTTCGACAATGACTGACAATGGTCACTATGAAATGAAAAAATTGAAATCACATGATATGTCTTTTTGCGCAAATTTGATGCTGCATCAGATTTTTTACATTTGTTGTTGACCATGTTTGGCCGTGTTATGAACATGGGGGACATAGTTGACCATCTTTTGACCATGATTGACAATGACCATGTTCGACAATAACTGACAATGGTCACTATGAAATGAAAAAACTGAAATCGCATGATGTGTCTTTTTGCGCAAATTTGATGCTGCATCAGATTTTTTACATTTGTTGTTGACCATGTTTGACCGTGTTATGAACATGACCATCTTTTGACCATGATTGACAATGACCATGTTTGACAATGGCTGACAATGGTCACTATGAACTGAAAAAATAAAAATGATTCAAATTTATTTGAAAATGGACGAGATTTTGTTTTTGGACTTTCCCTGACAATGATCGACCATGTTACGGACAAGTTAAAAACTCTGACCATCATCAACCATGAATGCAAATGATCATGCTTGACAATGATTGACAATGGTCATTATAAAATGAAAGAAATAAAAAATTATTCTAGTTTAAATCTGCAGAACAGACAAAATCTCGTTTTTGGAAACTTTTTCCTGACAATAATTGCCCATGTTATGAACATGTAAAAACCAACTGACCATCATCGACCATGAATGACAATGACCATGCTTGACAACGAGTGACCTTGGTTACTTGGAAATTATGGATTAAAATCAAGAATATGAGTTGTCTGAGTCAAAAATCTTTAGGAATTTGTAGAAAAATTTGAAATATAACATTTTACATTAAATTTAAAGGTATTATTCCTTGACCATGTTTGACCAGGTACGACCATGACCATGTTGAAAAACACAATCAAGAGAAAATCCAATAATTCATATCATATGGTATACTTAATGCAGAAATTAACTTGTTTAAGGTAGCATGTATACTATTATTTGGTTTTGATCTCATTATTTTAAGTATTGAACTTTGACAATGCTTCATGGTCATACATGGTGAAGCCTCATAGTCAAGTGTAATGACTGACCATGATCAAAACATGTCTGACCATGGTTGACCATGGTCACATGGTCAACTTTCGTAGGGGTCGTCATTGTTCCATTGTATGTTTTGATATTATGATGTATGATGATGACGTAAAATATAGGCCTACTCTCATTTTTGTTTATAAGAAACAGCTTATAAGAAACGGTAGGCTCTATTGTTTTAATCTTCAGGAACTACCAGGAAACTACCCTACCTGAATTAAAAAAGCTAAGAAACTTTTGCAATTTGTAACTTTAATTGTCCCAGGTCACTCGAAAATTTGTTGACACTGTTCAATAATAAATAGTGGATGTTTTGGCATTGTTTTGATAGTGATACCCCATTCATAACAACATTTGATAACCAGGTTTAATTAAAGCTTACTAGTAATTTGGAAGCCCCTAAAAAAAAGATATTTGCTCTACTCTTAAGGCATTAACAATATAAGAAACACATAAGAAACTTTTGGTACCGAAATGGCCCTAAAACTTTGAGATACTGCCTATCAACCCCGGACCTTTTTCTTATAAAATATATGAGTGTATTTCAGCCATTCCATAGTTACTCGCATGACCGTCACACGTATAATTAGCTGTCTACTTAAATGTCCCATTTACACAGGAATGCAATCGTTTCGTTCCATATCATTCCGTTCCGAAAAGTGGAACGCTCAGGGGTTGCGTTCACGTGGGAACGCTTCAAATAACACCGTTCCATTCCAAAAAGTGGAACGATAAAAAAAGTGATCCGAAAAGTGGAACGATACGCAATCGTTCCGTTCCATTCCATTCCCGTGTGAACAGGAGATGCAGTGCCGAACTGGTCCGAAAAACGGAACGATAAGATTTTTGCCCTAAGCGCATGTGTGGGTGTTGTTGTTACTGGAAAGAATGAAAAAAACTGAAGAAACTATTGCGGACTGGAACGATTGCATTCTCGTGTGAACATAAACAAAAACCGATACGCAATCGTTCTGTTCCCGTGTGAACAGTCTAATTTTGCGTTTCAGAAACTGTAACGAAGATGGAATGGAACGATTGCGTTCCCGTGTGAACAGGGCCTAAAATTATATTGATTTTTCAAAGATGTTGATACAGTGGTAGAATGCCCTTAAGCTATTCTCTATGTTGACAATCTTTTCTCCAAAAATACCATGCTTACTAATGCCAATTTTTTTGTTTATTTGGTGTGACTCATGTGACCGTCACATTTGCAAAGTCTTGACTTGAAGTTACTAATCTTAATTTTTCTAAGAAATTTTAACATCTTTTATGACAAAACTTTTTGAGAAATGGCAAGTGGTCATTAAACAACCACATGAGCATTAATTCCTCTCCTTCATCTGATAACGGGGGAACAGTCGTTCGTGCAGTAGAGATAGGGAGAGAACAATGTTTCGCTTGCAAAATAATTTCATAATTTGAACAATAACGTTATGGTAAAACTCAAAGCTTTATAAAATACGCAACATATTTCGACTACAACAAATAACTACGATCGTGAAAATGGGGGTATTGGAAGTGCAACCACGTGACAGGTAGTGCTACCCTAGCTAAAGATATATTATAAGGGCCCCCAGGGGGAATCCCAAGGTCCTGCTATGTCAACCGCCGGGGTACTCCCAAGTATGATATATCTTGGTACGGCCCCTTTGGAAGTGATCACAGGGTGGTTGGTATCCCCCTTATCTACGGATAAGAAAATTTCTGTGGGAACCTCCGGGAAACACACAAGGTCCTGCTACGTCAACCGCAGGGGTACTCCCAAGTATGATAAATCTTGGTACAGCCCCTTTGGAAGTAATCACAGGGTGGTTGTAAATTTCCCATTGGAGATTAGCAGAGTGCGCGAAGGCTGGTCCCAAGCTCTTGGGATGGGGCCTTGTTGACAGTCTACCAATCTTAGCAATATTTTGAGAAATATTTTTACCCCCGATTGGTATTGATATGGTATCCAAGAAGAAACTCTTTTTGCTAGAAATAACGAGCCTATGGGAGCAAGTGATTAAAAAGCACTTCCGTCACAGGAGGCACTTCAATCTAATATTATACTAGTCTAATAACATACACAATCCTTGCACCGTTTACGTAACAGCTAAATAAACATCAGCTAACCACACATGTTTTTGGTGTTTGAGTCTCGGTACGTACGAGCAGAGGGAGGGTTGGGTGGGGTTTCGTAAACTTTCTTGCTGAGTTTCTACTTTTCTATGCTGGAGTGCAGTTGTATTGTTGCTTGCCTCGTGCTGTAATTGAATCGTTCCGAGCTTGTTTCGTGTCGAGAATGTTTTTCGAGAATTTTCTCTTCACAAAGATTTTCAGTCCACGATAATGAGCGGAGAAGGCGTATCCTCACATGATAAGTCAGTTTAGAGAAACACGTGTTATAAATGTTGGTGTCCTGTGATTGGTTAATCCAATTGACACATATGTTGTTTTCACTTTTCGCGGGAAAAGGTACCTTTTCTTCTCGTGGGTTGGGAAAATCAGAGCGCATTGAATTCGGCCTTAATATAATGTCAGATCCCTCCCTTTGCATAGTACACACAAGCAACAAATTAGCCCATTCGCACATGAATTGTATTTACTGTTTTAACGGAAACTCTTTCTGTTCTGATGGGACAGAGCGGCTAAATATTTCATCAAGCTGAAAACCGTGTAATTAACTGCATTCAAGACGACTTTTGTCTGGAATGGAAAATAAATTTCGATTTAAAATATTGTTGCTTCCAGAAATAACAGAACCAATGCAGTGTGACTTGTGTGACCCAAAGACGTGACACGCGTGACAAGTAAGAATTACTGAAAGATAAGTCAGTTTAAATCTTTTGCTGGATGTGTGACATTAAAAAGAGAACTTTTTTACAGAACTGTGACCCAGCTAAGATAAGGTCACAAACTTAGATAATATGAAAAATCTTGTCCTTTTAAAGTTATATATATAGTTTTCTACCCTGGTTACCAGACTCTCAAAAAAAATTTTAGAGTCTGGTACCCAGGGTAATAGTTTTCAGGCTTCTTATAATTTCTTAAAGGCTTCCTATATTTTGCAAAATCTTCTTCTGTCAAATTCAAATTTACGTTGAGGTCTACATGGAAAACCATTATTTTTTAACTGTTTATTACTAGTATAGACCTTGTAACCAAATAAGCATGCAATTTTGATATTTTCTACCTAAAATCAACTCTAAACACCAAACTTGAGGGTGATTTTTTACAAAAATTACTGAGGTGATCAAGTTCAATTTAAGGGTCAGCATCAGTGGCGTGGTGGCTCCAAATTGCCTGGGGGGCACAACCAATTTTGGCGCCCCCCAGATAACTGTGACAATTGTCTGTTGTTGAACATATCCCGACTTTTGAAAGCTAATTTTTTCTTCAGACAATGCGTTGAAACCAAATGATGACAATTCCTTGGCAGCCCTATTTGAACAAATATCATACAGTTTGGAGAAGGGCTAAATCTCAGTGCGAGCGGAGCAAGCAAAAAATTTTGAGACCACGCCCTTTAAATCGTTTGAAAAAGCCCCTCTAGTTAAAATTTTAACTTTTAACTGAGAAAAAGGAACGCGATATCGAGAGGCTCTGGAAAATTTTTGCAATTAGAGTATCAAAATCTCGAAGAAATGCCTTGAAGTAAACTAATGAAGATTGATTACCTTTCTTTCTCTTTTGCGCAGTTGGTGAAAATTGATATTCACTGGGGCTCCGGGCCCGCGAAAGTAGATATAGCGATTCTAAATCCCAAGAGAATGAAACTTCAGAGTGGAATTTTAGGCTTCAAGAACACGATTGATACACTAATGTCGTTGAAGTGAAGTGAGGCAAGGAATGTACAAATGACATTAAAGTCCTAAACCCCCTTCCTGAAGACTGAAGCCCACAACAGCNAGGCTCTGGAAAATTTTTGCAATTAGAGTATCAAAATCTCGAAGAAATGCCTTGAAGTAAACTAATGAAGATTGATTACCTTTCTTTCTCTTTTGCGCAGTTGGTGAAAATTGATATTCACTGGGGCTCCGGGCCCGCGAAAGTAGATATAGCGATTCTAAATCCCAAGAGAATGAAACTTCAGAGTGGAATTTTAGGCTTCAAGAACACGATTGATACACTAATGTCGTTGAAGTGAAGTGAGGCAAGGAATGTACAAATGACATTAAAGTCCTAAACCCCCTTCCTGAAGACTGAAGCCCACAACAGCACCTTTCATTCTATTTTCCCACATGGGACGGGCATGTTTGATTTCAATTTACAAAGAAAATCAGTTGTGGAAGATATTCCAAGACATTTTTCCTTGAGTTTAAGCTTGGTTCACACTAGAGTATAAACGCGCTAGAACTGGGATAGTGGGAGCATTCTATATGCACACTTTAAACGCTTTTTTAGTGAGTTATTGCTTCCAAATGTGATTACTTTACATTTTTAGAGAGTTATCCCATCCAAATATCTTCAAAGCGCCTATAAAATCTCAAATTGAGACAAAATAAGTTCGATGCTTTTTTCCTCGTATTTCCAATGCATTCTAACGCTATTTCACTTTAGTTTGAACAAAGCTTACGTTCGGGCTTTTGGCGCCCTCTTAAAACGTTGGGCACCTTCGGGGCCCCCATCTTTTCACGTCGCTGGCGGGGCAAGTGCTCCCTCCCCCCCGGCCACCACGCCACTGGTCAGCATGGACATTTATAGGAAGATCAAACTAAGCTCTAATGATGAAAGAAAATTAAAGCGTTACGAATGAGATTACTTTTATTATGAAAAATGTGACTCGGGTGACCTTTCACAAGGGGTGTTTTCATTGTGGCGTTACATAATTATTTGTTTCTTGAAGAATTTTTTTTTGCTGCAATAACTTTCTCTGTTATAGCATCAAGTTAACAGCATAAAAAACAGTACAAAATCCTATTTAATTAAAAAATTAGAGCTACTTTTGTAAAATGGTACAATATTTTGTCAATGATGTTTAACAATAGTAGAGACTATTATAGCCATGGTCACGCCCATTGTCAGCCATTTTTGAGAGAAAAAATTATAAATTTGCATCTTCTCTTTTCATGTGCCGTCTACTCATTGGAGGTAGGCTGCTATGAATTGTCTCCTTTTTTCTCGATCTTGAGCTTTCCTCACAAGCCATCCATAATGTTTCCTTCCCACCCATTCTCCTATCCAGATAGTTCTTCGTCTTCCTCTGGGTCTTTTTGATGGTATTCGTCCTTCTAGTATAACACGGTGTAAATTATCTCTCCTTATTAAGTGACCGAAAAATGACTCGAATTACAGGGGTGATATTTTTCATAATCAGGATCACAAGGAACCAAAGAAAAGAACACTAGGGCACTCGCTAGGGGACACTCCTAGACCCCCTGTGTAAATACAGCTGAAAGCCAACTAATTTTTGCTTAGTAGGTGTATTTCATATTGTACTTAATGCCATGTAAATGTCATCAAAATCTTGCGTTCAGGAAGTTTTTGAGAATTTTTTATCTTTTAGAACTTTCATGGTGATTGGCAGCTGAATTTATAACAGCAGGTTGTTTAGAAGCCCAGATAACATTATGAACAAGTCTCACAGAAAGATATTGCTGAAACATAGGGTAGATCTCACAAAAGATCTTGAACCAAATGACGTTACTCAATATCTGTACCAAGAAGATATCCTTACAGAAAATGATGTTGAGCTAATTAAAGGAGAAAAGACAAGGAAAGAAAGGGTGGAGCTGTTACTTGACACAATCCCAAGAAAAGGGCCAAAGGCGTTTGACGCTTTTATCAGCAGTTTGAAAAGAGAAAATGGGACGAAACATCTTGCAGAGCTCCTGGATGCAAAAGTTCCAGCAGCACCAGCAGTTGGTATGTACCATGTGCTCATTTCTCCCGTAATAGGAATTTGCATAAGAACATCTTCGTTAATCTTTTGAAAATATCTAACAAGCTCAAGCTAACTTCAAGCTTAATGAGTCTTTCAATTGTGGAATGAGATAAGTCAACTTAACTTTAACAATGATGTAAGAAAATTCTGGGGAATTCTTCAATTGAGACACCTGGTTGTGTCTTCCGACGCCAAGAACAGTTGACGTATTTTATTTTAGTTTTATTTCATATTTGTATTGAGTGAAATCATAATTTAGAAGATAGAGAAATGGTCCTTCCAGGAAATTCTAATTGATGTGCAACAATGAAATATCGACTTAGATGGGAATACCTTATCTGCCACTGATTCTAAAATCTAAAAGTTGTAAATGAAATATTGAAAATGTTAGTCCTCAAAAATGTTAAGCTTATCAGCTACGGACCTGTAAACAGAGATCTTATTACTACATGTTAGTAAAAAAAGTACGCACGTAAAAAAGTATACATACATACTGTACAAGTAAGCATGTGCAAAATTGGAATTGGCGTAAAAGTGTGTTTGGAAATAAAAATTCAAACATCATTTTATTTCACAACTTTTATTTGAGTAGTTATCCCATGTTTGTATTTTCCACGGTGATTTGTTGCTGATAGTTCCTTGAAGAGCAGAACCCTTGAAATGTTCCTAAAAAAAGCTAAAACCCTTCCGTTCATATTTCACAGGAATCGAGCTGTTCGACACATAACAACAGTTGAGACCCCAAACTAGAAGAGCTGATCCCAAAAAGATGCTATTTTTATGTTATGTTCGGTTGAAATGCAATTTTGTGCAGAAGTTTTAAGAAAAAATCCTACGTAAGGAAGGATCCAATTGTCCAAACTTTGCACATTGCCGTGTTTTAATACCAATTAATGAATATGCTACTTTTTTGTTTGTTCATAGTCATGATCTGCTTGATGCCCCGTTGGTGCAAACCATAAAATTTACCTTTATAGGTTTTCAGCAGCTTGTGGTTTTTTTAACATCGATATTTTAATTCTCTCATAATCGAAAAACTACTCGTGTTCAAATTAGCTTTCAATCGAAACGTTGCCATTGAAATTGTTTGAAAACAAGTCAATTGTTCCTTTTCTGCAACTATTCAAAATCGGCTAACTTTTTTGGAATGCCCAGTACTATTGTGAACTGCCCAGCAATTTCAAAGTATTATGACAGGTGAGCCAAAAAGAGTAATCCCAAGATAAAAATTTCTGAAAACTTTCTGAATGAAAGAATTTGATGAAATTTACGACATATAATACACCTATCAATTAAAATCAGTTCATTGCCAGCTGTACTTACAGAGAAGATGTACTGGTCGCAAAAACCACTGTAAAAAAATCACTAATCATCAACACCAACCTTCTAACGTATTTTTTATTATTGAATTATTCCTGTGCAAATAACAGTTTTCCTAATTTCTCGTGGGAATGAGAGTGATTTTAAATTGATCTCTGTAATGTTGAAAGAACTGAATGTATTTTTTACTTGGTCCGCAAGTAAGACAACGTTGCGGTAAAAATTGAAATTTTCTTAATTTTGAATTGTTTTTTATCACTATTTTTCAATGCCTCTCATTTCGTAGCAGTATCTTGTAATGTAGTAAGTTTTTTAGAAAAACATACGAGTTGTGGTTGCATGACAGGAAAAAATTTCTTGTCTTTAACATTTTTTTGGTCGAGTTGTGCTTTTGATGATTAATTTTCTTGTTGCAGTGGTTTTCGTGACCATCTTTTTTTGAAACCTCATTTCTCTGTAAATACAGCTGCTAATGAACTGATTTTACTCAATAGGTGTATTTTATATTTTACTTAGTGCCACATAACCGTCATAAACTCTAACCTTCAGAAAATTTTGGAAATTGTTTTATCTTGGGGGTTACATTTTTTCCCACCCGTTCGTATAGCTTTGTGGTAAAAAAGCTAGCTTAGATGTGAAATTTCATTTCATCATGTCGGCCATACCTAGTGCTATTGTTTGTTCTGCTTCAAGCCGTTTTGGAAGATCTTGAAAAGGGACAAGAAATTAGGACTAGTTTACACCATTAAAGTGACGATAACTCGTAATTCGAATCTTAAATGAGCCATGCAGATACAAGGGCGTGGGTACAGATGCAAGATTAAAAGAAAGATCAAGAATTTGGCTGTGGAGATGCAAACAAAATAAATGCAATACCCCACAATTGACATTAAATTCCTCGATCTGAAATGTTAATTTATTTACAATATTAAGAAAGGAGATACAACGTTCATTCTTATGCTGCTATGTAGTTTTTTTCAGTGGGATTTTATTACCTACTGATTTGTTCTCTTAGATTATATTGGCATTTAGACACAAATGAAATAACTATTCTGTCCATGCTTATCCTTTGTTGCAGCTCCTAAGACCTGGTTCAATCGTCCCATTTATCGTGTGCCGAAGTAAATAACTTTAATTAAGTCATGATTATGGCGACGTTTGAATCAGAACTGCACTCAAACGTCGAATTTTTCATGTTCCGAATCAAATGCATTTATATAATTTTAATATATATTGTGTCATTTTCTATTGTCCCCTACCTCCATACTGCACACTATGGATGAATTATGTAAACCATGCGCTATTGTTGCTGATGTGTGAAGCAAATCGTTTGTTTATGAATAATAACCGGTCGTCTCATGGGTCTGTTTATTTCTTTGTCTGTTTTTATTTGTATTCATCCAAATCGAGGTCCGTTTAATTTTATACAGCGCATGATATATTGGATGTTTGAATTAAGAATTTTTAAACACGCATTTTGGTCCAATGAAATAGCTATTTATGTTCGGCATTTGATAAATGCAACGTTTAATCTAGGCCTAAACTCTGAACTAAGGTCAACTCAGTTCCCTGTTTTGATTACTTTTTCAAAAATTTGAGGAAAACCTTCTTTACTAAATCCTTATAAACGTGGTATTTCAGCCTCCATTTCAGCGATCAAAGTGTAGTGGGGTTGATAGATCTCCATTGTTGTGTTACAATTAAAATTTGATCGACAAAGACTGTCTGTGCAATTATAGTTTCCATTTTTTTTTAGATTCAGTGGACAGCGGGTCACGAAATCAAGCGAGAAGTTCACCCTTAACCAAGAGAAATGATGACAACGATGACACGTATTCAATGAACCACATTCCTCGTGGTTTGTGCTTGATATTCAACAATAAGGAGTTCCTGAATGACCTTCCAGAGAGGGTTGGCTCTGACATAGACGCTAGAAACTTGCAGCACTTGTTTGCATCCCTGAAATTTAACGTCAGAATAGTGAATAATGCTTTTGCTGAAAAGATGAAAGACATTGTGAGTGAGGTAGCTGAGATGGACCATTCTGAAACAGACTGCCTTGTCATATGTTTACTCAGTCATGGCACATCGAGTAATATTTATGGATCAGATGGTGATTTAATACCTGTTTCAGATCTTCTGCATCCTCTTATCGTGTGTGAGAAGAGCTCGAAACTTATCTCGAAGCCTAGATTGTTCTTTATTCAAGCTTGCCGTGTGCTAAAACCAGTTGTAGATGGAGCTGCTCGAAAGGACATCTCTTCTTCGTACGAGGTAACTGTTCATGATCAATCTACAAAATCTTCTATTCAGCCTATAGATGCCCCACCTGACGCCAATAATGCTTCGGACCTTCTGATTCAGGAGACAGCAACCCCCTCTCAGGCAAACATCTTAATGTCATATTCGACATTGCCTGGAGAAGTTGCATGGAGGAACGTAGAAACAGGTTCGTGGTTTATTGATGCTGTGGTGGAGGTCTTCAAGTCCTATGCATCTACTGAAGATGTTGTAAGCATGCTTATTAGAGTCAATAATGCCGTAGCTGCGCGAGTCTCTTCAGCTGCCGGAGCAAAGCAAATCCCAGGACCAATTATCACACTAACAAAGAAGCTATACTTAAGAGGTTAACCGAATGAGCAAATGCATACTCTACAAGTCATCTATCTATCATTGGTCAAACTGTCAGATGTTCTCTATTTTGAAGATATTTGATGGCAAGCAAGCGACCTATGCACATATTGTTCATTAGTAAGAGCTCATACAGTAACTACTTCTTACTTTTCATGACGTCTTGGACTATATTGAGATATGAAGCAGCACAAACAACAGGTCCGCTGTTCTTTCTTATATACCGGGTGTCCCAAAAAAAAGTATGCAGATTTTGTCTACCCTAGCGATGAGAATTTATCGTGAATCAATCCGAAATCATTTTTAAAACATTCCTTGATAGTCAACTTGAACATATATAGCTCTTTTGTTGATAATAGTGCTTTGAAAGTTGAAATATTAATCTTCAAAGGACAACTTTGCCTCCACCTCCAAACCAGAGCTTTGGTGTTTGGCCTAAGCAAGTTCTTGAAGCACTTGATTTGAAAAAAACAAATTGAAACAAGAGGAGAAAATTTTAAACTGCACAACAGATTCTTTAAAAACATACAATTTACGTGACACTTATCATCAAGGGAGATCCAAAGTAAACTTCGTGAAAGGAATTGCTGATATTAAAATGAATGAAGTTTACTTCGGAGCTCCCTTGATAATAAGTTTCACGTAAATTATATTTTTTTAACGCATCTGTTCTGCAGTTTTTGACTTTTCTCCTCCTGTTTACAATTTTTTCATATCTATTGTTGACTTATTCACTGTGCTGCAAGAATTTGCTTAGGCCAAAACACCAAAGCTCTGGTTTGGATAAAACCCAATCAGGAATGGAGCAATTTTGAATTAGCAGAGGCAGGCCTATTCATATGTGCCCTTTCTCTCGTACATTGTGGGTATTTCATTGGTTTAAAGAAGTCAGTTTTAGAACCCGTGCAGAGCATAGTCTACTTGGGACTGATCTCCGATTCCGTGCTCCAAGCTTTTTGCCTTCCGGAAGAAAAAAAGGAAAAGTTCTCAACTTTAAGAGAGTCCCTTCTCAAGTCAAATCATGCATCCCTTAATTCTCTGCAACGTTTTGCAGGAAAAATTGCTTCCTTTTCCCTGGCAGTTCCCGCCGCGGGGTTGTTCTCGCGAGAAATCTATGATGGTTTTAGCAAAGGTATACCTGTCAAAATAACTGCTGATATGAGAGCGGAGATTGAATATTGGAGATTCTTAGATTCATGGGATGGTCACCTGCCATGAAAGGATGAAAGGCACATAATAGTCGCTCTCTGCTCCGACGCTTCGAATTCTGGCTGGGGTGGAATCCTCTTCTCCTCTGACGGCTCAACACAATCAGTAGCTCGTGACTATTGGTGCGGTAGTGATGCAGCCTCTCTTATAGCTTTACGAGAAGCAAGAGCATTGTGTAACACACTAATTGCTTTTTCAAATGTTGTTTGCAATACCAGAGTAGACGCTGAAGTTGACAATACAAACTTGTTGCACTTTTGGAACAACGAAGGAGGCAAAAATCGAGATCTTGTAAAGGAGATGAAGCGTTTGTTTCTTCTTTGCTTGAAACTCAACATCACTCTATCTCTAAGCTACACACCCTCTGAAGAGATGGCTGCTGACACTCCATCAAGATTTTCATCTGATATCGACTGCCGCCTATCCGACAAAGCATGGCAAAACGTCGAAACACTGTTCGGCCCCCACGCCTTCGATCTTATGGCGATTCAATCGAATGTAAGGAGAGATCGCTCAGGAGCAGAGTTAAAGTTTTTCTCTCCACATCCTTGTCCCAACTCCGCAGGTGTGAATATTTTCGCGCAGGCATTAGGAAGAGATGAGAACTATTACATTTTCCCGCCTTTCGTACTCATTGGTCCGCTCCTGAGATTCCTGAAAGGTTTTCCAATTCGACTGACCTTTCTTGCCTTTGATGTTTCACCCAGAAGGTTTTGGTGGCCTCTAATAAATTCGTATGTATATATATTAGGGGAAAATAGCTGTATATTAGGGGAAAAGGACCAAAATGAAATCATCTTTTTCCCACCAAGCAAGAGGATGGGCTGGCACACAAGGCCACTTCCATGGGACTTGCATGCATTTCGACTTCTATTCTAATTTTCCTTTCAGAAAGAACCTGAGATACCTAGGATATGGAAGCCAGCGGTAGGCTGTGTGGAGTGTGGCTACCCTAATGACCAAGACTATCCTTTTTGCCAGCGATGTGGTTGCAGAAGAGGATCCTTTCAGTTGCCAAAACAGCCCGCAATAGTGGATATTGAGCAGGGAAAGATACATCAAAGATTAAATTTCCTTGCGCAGTTCAAATCTAAAAAGCCTTACCAGAAGCAAAAAAGCACTCTACAAACCCAGCTGGAATCTTTTCTTTGGTCCCTTCCCGAGAGAAAAACGATAGCTGCTGCTTCCCCTAAGAGATGTAGTGAGTTTTTTAGTTTGGAGAGATAAATTCGGGAAGACAATTGTCCATTCTGACGACTGCTTAGCAACAAGGAATTCAAGGAACTATTCCTGCTGAAAAGGTCTTGCAGCTGGTACAGTGGATAACAACATAGGGAAACTAAGGTCGATTTTTAGAGAATTAGGCAGAGGAACAACCTGGAATTGCGAGTTAAACACAGGGAACCCAGCTGCTCATCTCTCGGTTGCTGAGTACCATGCTTTAGTGCTTGAGGAACAAACTATGGCGAGAGCCTTCCCAATGCAAGCTGTGCCCCTGTTCATGGATAAACTTGAGAAGCTCTGTAATCATCTTAGATCTCTCATGCAAGATCCCAACTTAAAACCTGTGGCCTTGTACATTCTGGCCAGAGATCTCGCTTTCTTTACAATAGATTTTTTCTCAGGTGATCGAGCGTCAGATTTGGGTAGAGTAAAATCCTCTGATGTAGTACGCCTAGAGGATGGCAATCGTTACATTTTCAAACAAGTATATGGAAAATGTTTAAGGGGAAACAGAGCTCATGTCTTCTCCATTCAACAAATACCTCAATCTTCTATCTGTCCTGTAAGAAAATCTTACATGTTATCTGGAGTTATCTCAGAAAATGGACATTGATCTTAGCACAGGATTCTTATTCAGGGCAACTGATGGTCATGGGAAAGTGAAAGCGGAACCCTTTGTTGGATCTACGGTGGCTAACAGATTGCAAAAGCATTTAAACAATCTGTCTATTAACCAAGGCGAGACAGTGAACAGCCTTAGGAGTGGATGCTCGATTACCCTCGCAATGATTGGCGTCTTTGATAAGGACATAGCTGGTCATATTGGATGGAAAAGTGTTCAGATGGCTCAGTATTACTACCAGTATGACAAGGTGACCGGTACAGGATGCCTTTCGAACATCCTTTTACAAAACGCAGCCACTCATTCTTCCGCTTCAGCAACCTCAAGATATCGTTTAGAGCAGGAATTCAGAGACATGAACAGTCTTAAAAATGCCAAGCCTTTATTTGAGTGATTCGACTTTATTTTGTTCCTTAAAATCCTAGGTTCCTTTTTCTTGAGTTACGGAGAGAAATCCTGGTATGCCTAATTGTGTCTATTTTATCTGCTTTAGCTACCTGTTTTGCTATATTTCTGGTACACAAACAGCTTATCTCCTAGAGCACCCCATTCCTCGGTCGAAATGGAAGGAGGCTCATACAATTCGATGGGAATAGATTACTACCTTAGTTCTATGATTCAGGAGATTCCCCAAAATAGCGCGTTTGCAGTTTAGGCAAAAACCCAAAAGCTCTGGTTTGGAAGTTGAGGCAAATTTGGACTTTCAAGATTGATATTTCAACTGTCAATACATCAATATTACAATAAAGGTATTTATCTTCAAGTTAACTATCGAGGGTTACGTCAAAAATTATTAGGAATTGATTCGAACTAAAATCTTGTCAAAAGCCCCGATCAAATGAGTTGCGTTTTTTTGGGACACCCGGTTGTTGGAAAGCTGTTCAAATCATCCAAAAAATTTCGCCGATAGATAGGCGAAAGTTGAGACGCCAGGTTGACTTTAAAGAAGCGATGAGCAACTTACCGCAACTGACAACTGTTGGAGTTTGTGGCGCTGTTTTCAAATTATCGTCGTCGTGAAGACAAGTTTATCACAGCTTTCTTGGACCAAATTTCTGTTTTGGTTTTTAAGAACAGCACTTCCGTGCAATTATTTCATTTTTTTAGGTGTAGCTGACAATTGCTACCTATATCGCGGCGTAGAATATAAGAACGCTTTTATGCAACTTTTTGCAAACTTCCTACAGAAACCTAAGAAAATTTCAGCAGATTTACCCCAAAACAAGATGGCGTCGTTCAACGCTGCTTTGACGTCATGCCGTTTGGACGAATGGGCAATTTTGCTAGACTCAATACATGTCGTAGTTTCGTTTCGCTCTTTGACTGAACTGATAACACTACAACTACGACTCATTTCCCTATGCTTCCAGAAACGGATTAGCCTCTTACTGATTCAGCATGGCCTAAATCACCTGCTTATTTCTTCTGAGAGTGCGGTTACTCAAATCCTGCATGCTGATTGGGACGAAAGAAATCATATGCCGATTGAGATTTTTGACCACTTTTACAGCTCTAGGGAAATAAGGCCCTCACGGCAGCGACAACAACAACAGCAATTCAATTAGATGAGCGTAAGTTGAGGGTCTTATGCAGTGATGCTACAATTTTGCTTGGAAGCTGTTTGTTAGAACTAACATCATTTTAAAGTTGAAAACTAGCAACATTTGGTCGTTAAATCACCAATAACACTAGAAAGATATGATTGATGTCAATGAAATAAAATGTTTGCATCTAAGTTAGCCTTTTGAAAATAGAATTACTTGTAGTTTGTTTAATTTGCTAGATAATTCGTGATCGCACATTTCGGCAAAAGACGAAACTTTTTTCCTCACCTAGTATTGATCAAAGATTCGTTTTAAATCCTGTTTTCTCCGTGTTCGTGCAATTCAGCAAATTCCGATAGTCTTCCAGTAGTGTTTCTCTCATTTATATTCGGGATGAGTCAAAGGTTTCGACACATGAAAACTCTGCACACTTTGGCTATCCTACTGACATTTGAAGTAATTTTTCTTCATGATCTGTTTTTAAAATTTATTTTATCAGAGGCCAAATTAGGACAACATATAGTCTATTGAAATTGGTGGATGATTCACGATCGTACCGAGTGAGTAAAAACTACCTGTACCTTTCAAAAAATCATCAAATTTGATTATATTACCAATTTCTTTATTTTTATTTGTGTCAAGGACCAGATAAATTTTAGACACATTGCCAAGTCTTCGAAATGGCTTTGAATTTGCGGGAAGTTTTGCTTTTAGAAGCTAATGGGTTTTGAAGCATACTCTGAAAGAACGACGAATGATTAAAAGATAGACTTTTAATGCCACGCTAACACTTAAATCGTTTTCTTATGTCCTCGGTGACTATTTTATAATAATAATAATAATATAACGTGATAAGGGAATAGAAGGCCAATGGCCTATAAAACCCTGTGTGGTTTGTGTCCTAAAACAACTAATATTCATACTTTTCGGCAAAGTTGTAGCGGTCGTAGGTTTTTTCAAATTGTTCGACGCAGGAGCAGTTTACTACTTCACTTGGTAGATTGTTCCAAGAGTTCACGATTCTATGCGAAAAGAAATTTTTTCGAACGTTTAGTCGACTTCTCTCTTTGAATATCTTTAGACGATGTCCCCTCGTTGCTGCGGTGCTTAGTTTGAAGAATGTACTTGGGTCAACATCAACTAGTCCTTNTAAAACCCTGTGTGGTTTGTGTCCTAAAACAACTAATATTCATACTTTTCGGCAAAGTTGTAGCGGTCGTAGGTTTTTTCAAATTGTTCGACGCAGGAGCAGTTTACTACTTCACTTGGTAGATTGTTCCAAGAGTTCACGATTCTATGCGAAAAGAAATTTTTTCGAACGTTTAGTCGACTTCTCTCTTTGAATATCTTTAGACGATGTCCCCTCGTTGCTGCGGTGCTTAGTTTGAAGAATGTACTTGGGTCAACATCAACTAGTCCTTTTAATATTTTGAACACAAGTATCATGTCTCCACGCGTTCTTCGTTAAACGAGCGAGGGCAAGTTTAAGGCAACTAGGCGTTCTTTATAAGTTAGATTCGCTATTTCTTTTACTATTTTCGTTGCTCTTTTTTGGACACTTTCTAAGGATTGCACATGTTTAGCTAAGTAAGGACTCCATATTGCCCCTGCAGATTCTAGTAGGGGTCGAACTAAGGTCTTATATAATGTCTTGAATACGTACCACCTATTAAATTCATTTGGTCCTTGATACACATACGCAAAAAGAAATTTTAAAGAGCGGAAGCGTAATCAAATTTTGGTGATTTTCTAAATGGTGCAAGTTTTGTTTTACTCGCCAGGTACCTTTTTGCAAATGCCGATACGTTTTTTGACTCACCCTGTTGTGACCGATTCGACAACATCGGAAAAGCTATAGCTACATGAGACTCAAAATTGTCTTATAATGACGTGCTTAGTCACATGAGTTAGAGGCCAATCCCAAAATGGCCCATGACCGTCTTTAGAATCCTTTCGTCATCTGTAAGCCAAATCAAGAATGAGATTTGGGGATAGGCCATTCAGATATTTTCCTACCTAGTCTATCTGGTAGTGATTTCCAAAAACTTGATGAATCATTTATAATCTTTAAATTTTTAACAAAAACTCTGAGCCAACTCCTTTAACCCGAGACTTAAATACCAAGAGTGCAGGGAAAAAGAAATCGTGGAATTTCTTTCTGTGAATGAAAGAATTACGAAAGCTAATTCTACAAAAGTTTACATATAGCGCTGTAATCCTTCATTGTGTTGTTCGTTTCATCAAGTGTATTCAAGAATCTTTAGCATTCCATTCCACATTCGCTAGATAATGCGATCTCCAAACATACAATATACTGTAATCCTCTGGTGCATTGTACACGGATAAGGCTTCGTTATGTACTTTGTATGCACACAGCTAGATGTCCTACACCAACAGTGCTCATGAGCGAGTTAAACGTGTTTGAGATGCGTAACGTGACGGCTTCCCTTGAAGAATGTCAGTCATTGTATACAGCAAGAAGCACGTCAAGCAGTCTACGTGAAGTTGAGATTGTTGTGCATGTGTGTAATATCGGGTATCCCAATAGTATATCACCCTTGAACCGATACTGTACAGAAGTTTTGTATTCAAGCATTTGAAATAGCTTGTTTTAGAAGGCTTCATCTTAAGCTCAAACTTCCCAAAGTCTATTTCGTGACGTCCGTCTAACCGATCTAATTCCGTAATTCCCCATTCCGTAGTTCCCCATTCCCAGCCTGGTTCCCAGTCGTCGATGTTGCGGAGGAGACAAACGCGCTTTTTTGTTAAGAAAATGGGTTGAATTGTGAAGGAGAAGGACGAGCTCAGACCTCTTTCCTGGAGTCCAGTCCCCTTAGTCGAAAATGACGTCAGGGAACCAGACTGCCCCATTCCGTGGCGTAGCTGCGAAGGAGAGAAAGGGGGCAGGTTTCTTACCGCTCTTCCCGCAACCATAGAATGGAGGGCTGCGGATCGGCTTGACAATCTTAACGAAATAGACTCTTTCAAATCAGCACTATGCTGACAGAGGTATGAGCAATCAAATACAACTATTTGGTTCATTGCAGAATCAAGGGACGATCGAGAAAAAAGCCTGATTCCTGCATTTTAGTCTTGAAGCTTCAAAACTATTACTTGTGGTAATAATTTCAGAAATATTTTGCATCAATATTAGAGATATTTGCTTTTTAATAGGCTTCTCTTTCTTTCTGTAAGCAGACAACGTGCCTTAAAAGCAATGTTTGCAAACTTTTATCTTCAAAGATCCAGTTTCAGCATAATTGGTGTAAAAATCAAATCCAGTTTTAATGGTATTGGTCGCTTCAATCAGTTACCCTGGGAAATCGTTGCCAAAATCATTGTACAGCTAAAATTATATTTTAATTTTATATTTTCCATAGCCAATGAACCAAATCCAAATGTCCTTGTAAAGAACTACAATACATATAGTGTGGTTCTAATTAGCCAATCACAGCTAGTATTTTGCCGATTTTAAAACAGCGAGTCATTAAAATTTAGATAAAGCTCCTACTGAGCAAATCAAATAAATTCTAAAAATTTTGAAATAAGGCTCATTCGTTGTGACCATTCAATCGCTTATATTTCTATTCGGTCAACCAATGTAACGTTTGCTCAGTAGGGCCGCAAATTGTTGTTCATGCATGGTTGGAAGTATCTTTTCTGGTTGAAAGTAGCACTTATTGATGGTTGGAAGTATCTTCTATGGTTGGAAGTATCATTTTTTAGGCTTAAGATTATTGTAAAATACTATTGTGGGATAGGACTTCCAAATACTGATTGTGCAAACGGGCCTGGACTATAACTGTAATTAAGGCCTAAAAATGATTATTCCAACCATAAAAGATACTGCCAACTATCAATTGGTGATACTTCCAACTATGTACGGAACAAACTTGCGGGGCCGAGGGGCATCTCGTCTTTCAGTTCTGAGGCTTATAATGTATTACATTTATAAGGTATTAATTACGTTTTTAAACAGTAACGGATTCTTTCCTGTGATTTTATCTTATTACAAAAATATGAATTGTCTGAAAATATGAACGTCCGATTTTTTTTGCGCTGAATGTATGGTCAAATTTTGTAAGGATATTGCTTGGATAGAAATTTTTACATGCCTGGTAGAATTATGGCTACGACTTTGGTTGGTTGTTAATTATTTCTTCCATTGAATTTTTGCAAAGAATTCAGATTAAATTTCTAAAGACTTACGTCGCCGCTTCCCTTAGTTTTCGGTATGTTTTATTCCATACTGCTGTGATGACGTAAGCGAGTGCTGAATTAAGGATTTTGGAGGACCTCAGAAGCAAAGCATTTTCCTTTCAGAGAGAATGAATGAAAAACATGAATGAATGAATCAATTAATAAATTAATAATGGACAAAGTGTGAGGAAATAAATGAACCTAGGGGTGCCACAATGATTTATTTTCAGCTTAAACGAACTCTAGTGCGTAAACAGCTTTATTGAGTTAAAGTGCATAGACTCGTTCTTAAGCTAACGGTAGGAATTTAGCATCTTTTGAATTTTTCACTCCCTCGCCAGCAAGTCTTGTTTTAGACATGCTGTTCTTGAGTAAACACGGATGACCAAAAAATTCAATTTTGAAAAACGGCAGCAATTTTATGCTGTTGCTGATTTTGTGTGAATTCTTATGAAGGAAAAAGTAGCTTGAAAGATAGTGCCCGAAACTATCTTTAGAAATGGCTATAAATCCTTGAGAACTTGTTTTTGTGAGTTCATGGTTTTGAATCATGCAAAAAATCTGATGGGATGCTCATTTGTATTGTGCACCTACCTTTAGTAACTCTTAGCTTTTGCCGTTAGTGGAGCTCTTCTGTATGATGTAGCCCTTTCACTTTCATAGAAAGTCGAAACATTTACCGGGTGTTTAAAAAAAGTGCCCCATTTTCACTGGAAAAAGGAACGAAACGAGGAAATGTCGGCACTTTCCGACTGCATAACTAAATTTGTTGATCTTCAAGTTAAATGCACATACCTTGCATTTATAAATCGTCAACCAAACACCGGAGATACGAGCCTGTGAAGTCGAACTCTAGAGTGCACCTGAAACCAGAGGTTTTCAAAAAGGCACGGGGGAGGGTTACTTGACTTTCATTAGTACGGGGGCGTGCACTCCAATGACCCGGCTCCGGAATCTTCCCCTCCAAATGATGCCCGACTTTAGAAAAAATGGGCGAAAAGTATACTCCAAAACTTAAAAAATACACTGTGCAACATTAAAATAACAGTCCGCTCGAACAAAATACCCCTTTTGACAACAGGCTTTTGAAAATTGCCTTTTTTCGATAACCGGCGCTAGAAAAATGAGGCGAAAACGATACCCGGATAGGAGTGCACATCCCGTCAGCAAAATATACTAAGTACCCCCTTTTTAGTTTTACTTTTCAAAGAATTCTACTTTGAGATATTTCAATTTTTCTTGAAATCACTTTTCTTTTGAGGAAAAATCGTTCCTTGCATTCCCTTGAAAAGTTATTTGTACCAAAAAAGAAGAATAAGGAGCACATGCACGCTTATTTCGGAGATGTGGCAAGAGTTTATTAAACTCGCCACATTTTTCTTTTATTTGTTTAATTTGGGTCGTGGCCAAGCGTCTATGGTTCTTTTCAAAACCAAAAACTAAAAATAAAAGTTAAAAATTTCTTTGGAAAATTCTCATGATATCAAATCATGGTTAGGCCAATTCTCGAAACCTCTGGTTTCAGGTGCACTCTAAATTTTGACTTTTAGAGCTTGTATCTCCGGTGTTTGGCGGACGATTTGTAAATGCTAGGTATGTGAATTTAAGTTAAAGATTGAAAAATTTAGCTGTGCAATCGGAAACTCCCGATATCTTATTGTGTTGTTCCTTTTATCCAGTCAAAGGAGGGTATTTTTTGAGACACCAGGTATCTTTCGGCTTGAAATTTGATTTTTTGCGGGAAAATACTTTTGCTAGATAATTCATTTTCGAGTTATGATTTCAAATTTTGTGCACGCATGAAATACCCATCATCTGTAATTTGAAAATGATCTATTGTAGGAAAAGAAACAAAGCAATTGCAGGTAGAGACGTTTTCAAGATATGCAACATAATCAAAATTTGTACTTTTATTTCTGTTTTTTAGGTTCATTTGTAAATATTTAGCAAAGTCTTATTACCGCTCTTTCGGTCAATTGTCAAACTCTAAAACTACGATTTGTTATTTTAACCCTATCTGGACCGGGGAAGCTTATTCAGCCCCCCTTCTCAGTTTTTTCCCTGCTATTTTTTCGGCCAAATCCTGAGCTTTTTAGTTTTTGTGACTTTTCCTATATATATATTTGGCATCTTTTCCCAAATTTGAGCAAAATATCTCATTTCGTTTTGGAAATATAACTATTTTCTCAGATGGTAGTTTTGAAATGATATGTTTTGCGGTCAAACCTTTATAACTTCAAACTAAGATCAATGTTGACAGAAGCAAGATAATGGAACCAAATTTCGCCATAGCTACAACTCAATAAGAGAATATGAAAAAAAATTACTTGTTTTATCATTTCAAGTTATGACGACACTGACGATGTCATTATTATAATAAATTTAGATTATAATTATAAGTTTACGAAATTCATTATTTGAGCACGCGTCCTGTTTCTAAGCAAATTTAGTCTTTCTTCTGCAAAATGATACAAAAATAAGTATGTCATCTCTTTTGAAAAAAATTTAGAGACAAATGTGCGCATGAAATGGCGCATGCTATTTAATCCCGATCCCACAAAACAAGCTGTTGAAGGGAATTCTTTTAGGAAGAGACTTGCAGTGGATCATCCACCAATTCTAATTAATAATGCTCCATTTGTTAAAGTTAATGAACACAAACATCTTTTGGGATTATACTTGATTCTCAGTTTTCATTTGCCAGTCACATTCTGCCAGCTATTATTAAAGGTAGGCGTGAAATAGGAATGATAGAATTCCTCTTAAAGTATTTGCTCACAACAGTCTAATTCAACTCTATAAACTGTACGTGCAGCCACATTTAGATTACGGTGATGTTATTTACCATATCCCACCCAATAAATGCGAGTTCAGTCGAGATATTTCGTTGAACAAATTCCTGGGAAAAACTCGAATCAGTTCAATATTCTGCCGCACTTGCAGTGACTTGTGCATGGAAAGGGACGTCTCGTGAAAAATTATACGAATAAGTTGGTTGGGAATCCTTAAGTCAACGAAGTTGGAGTAGACGCCTTATTCTTTTGTATAAGATTGTCAACAACATTACCCCCAGATTACGTAAGATACCCCATACCGCAACTACCACAATTTACGTATTCTCTTCGTAAAGTAAAGTAAATATAATTGGAAAGATAAGGGCAAGAACGACGAGATTTAAGTCCAGCTTTTATCCAGACTGTCTCTTTGAATGGAACGGAATGGAACACGGTTGACCCAGATATTAGATTATCACCCTCAGTGAGCATTTTTAAAACGAAATTGACCAAATTTATTAGACCCGCTCCTAAACTGGTGTACTGTATTCATGATCGAAAATGGCTGGCGATTTTTACTCAGTTACGAGTAGGACTCAATAAACTAAATTTTCATAAAATTTAAACATAACTTTAGAGACACAGTCAACCCATTGCGTCCTGCAGATGATTGTGTGGAGGACGCGGAACATTACCTGCTGCTATGGCAATTGACCTCGACAAGAAACTACTGGAGGCGACATTGCGTTTCATTTATGCTACAGAACGCTTCTAAATGAGCTATATCGCTGCACCCTCCCATACGTTAACATCCCCTTTGCTTAAATGTAACACCTGTATTTGTAATTGTTTTTTTTTTAGTTTCATTGATTTTTACTCGTAGTTCTATGTGATGGCCGTAGGGTTGATATGTACTACCATACTCCCTGCGGTATCGTATTTTGTAATTTGTCATTTTTGTTTTTTATGAGAATTTATACAAAAAATGAAGAAAAAATGGGTACAAGTTTTAATGTTCGCTATTTGTTGGCCCAAAAACACAGAAAATGGTAACATCATCGAATATACCGGGTGTCCCAAAAAAAAGTATACAGCTTTGGTCAACCCTGACGATCAGAATTTAGCATGAATCAATCCGACATCATTTTTAAAACATTACTCAGTAGTTAACTTGAACATAGATGCCTTGTTTGTTGACATTGATGCTTTGAGAGTGGAGATATAAATCTTCAAAGGACAAATTTGCCACCACCTCCCAACCAGAGCTTTGGCGTTTTGGCCTAAGCAATATCCACAATTTTTTTCACTTAAAATGAATAAAGTTTACTTCGGAGCTCCCTTGATAATAAGCGTCACGTAAATTATATTTTGTGAAACGCATTTGTTGTGCAGTTTTTAATTTTTCTCCTCCTGGTTGAAATTTTTCCAAGTCTATTGTTAACTTATTCGCTGTGCTTTAAGAATTTGCTTAGGCCAAAACGCCAAAGCTCTGGTTTGGAGATGGAGGCAAATTTGTCCTTTGAAGATTAATATATCTACTCTCAAAGCACCAATGTCGAAAAACAAGGTATCTATGTTCAAGTTAACTATCGAGTAATGTTTTAAAAATTATTTCGGATTGATTCATGCTAAATTCTTATCGTTAGGGTTGACCAAATCTGTATACTTTTTTTTTGGGACACCCGGTACAACAATTAGAGTAGAATAAGTTACATGTGGGATTCTCCACATAAAATTAGATAAGAACAGCCAATCATCAAGCATTTATCTCTACTCAGTTCTGGTTTACTGAGGGGGCCTGAATCAGCCCCCCCCCCCCCGGCGCTGGAGATGTGAATAATCGCCCGCTCTAGATAGGGTTAAAAGTGGCAGCATTTCCTAGCCAAATTGAAATACACAATGTTTAACGAGAAAACGATTTATATGAAGCTCTAGCAGTACGTCCAAAAGAATCGTCTTTGTAATTTGACTGGACTCTTATCACCTTCAAAGAGTTAAGCTGAAAGTTTTCAAAAACTTTTTCTGTCAATTGATTTCTAACTAAAGACGTAATTCTTTACTGATATTATGTGTTACATAATTAGCTTGAAAATTTTCTTACTTTAGAACAGTTTTGAAATTAAGAAAAAATTTGCATCTGATAAATGTCTTTCGATTTCGATTTCGTAGCATACATAAATATATTGTTACCTTCACAGATTTAATCAAAACAGTTTGCTGAGTGGAAGACTTCAACTACCGGTGAGTCAGAAAAATATGTTGACGATTGAAAAAGCCACTCAATCTTGTTTTGGAACTTATTTGTAACATTTGTTCTTTTGCAGTTATATCAAAGGCCAAATTGTATTTAGCAATAATAACGGTTATGCTAAATTATGTGAAATTTTTTAAATGATAGCTAAGATATAAGATAGGTCTGCTTACAGTTCTTACAAAAGATATAGTAAGCAATGGGCTTTAGAAGACATCGTGAATCTGTATTCTCAAGTTTATCATTTCACATTAATCTATTGGTACATGATCACGAGATTAATTTCTGGATGGAGAAAAAGATAGGTCTGGTTACAGTTCTGTGCAATTCGCAGCATGCGTCGAAACCAGGCAGCTTCTTCAAATTCTGGATTTCGCACTATTAAGGATGTGGACAGGGCAATCAATATCCTTAAATTTTTCAGTTGATCTTTGATGCAACACCTCAAAAGCATAACTTCTTGTTGAATTCATTTTGGAAGTTTTGTCATTTTCCAAACGCTGAAACTGTTTTTACTCACCGGGTATACCTCTAAAATAGTTGAATCTTTACTGTCACATGAAGAAAACAGGGATCTTTAGATATATTTTTTGTTATCGAATTTTAATGTTTTTTAAACACGTAGCAGTACTCTGATACATCTACAACCATTTTAATAGTCTTTTTCACAAATTAGTTATTTCTTTTGAAATACAACCTTTTTCCTCGAAATGATGTGGAGCTAAATCCCAAAAGCTTGCGCTGCTCTCAGCAACGCATGGAATGGTTTAGTACGCGTATTGCATCAAAACATGCGCGTTGCAGATTTCTGCCTGTGCTGGGATTTGCAGCCTTTGCCTCGAACTGGAAATATTTCGCAAAAAGGTCTATTGCGGATATAACGAATCAATTTATAGAAACAGGTCTTTATTTACAAAAGCAGTAAAAAAGGAAGTTCAACAACTTGCAAAATTGCAGCAGAATGCTCGAGAAACCCACACAAACATTGGAAAGAAGAAACATTTAAAAGCATTTTTGCGTTATCATGGCATTATTATCCCTGCATTGTTATTCTTGATAAAGATTCACTATATTCAGATACGGAATGTATTACCTATGTTCTGAACGTAGTAGCGGCCATTCTCTTTACAAAGTTTGAGAGATTATCTTAATGTCCACAATATGATTATGCTACTGTTCCAGAAATTTTCTTTTCTGTTACTGTATATTAATCAAAAACCAAATTTATTCGAAAAACTGTTGCTTATTATTGCAACCCAATGAAATGTGCGATAATAGACAATAACGCTAAAGATAGCGGTCGCGCAAAGCATGCTGGTAAAAAGCTCCCTGACAACCACCTAACGACATAAAAATTTGGTCTGCCGTTTTCACTAGCTAGCTTTGGTAAAGTTCGGAATAAGGAATCAATGTAGAAAAATAGGAAAATTTTGTAAGTCGAACGCGAATCTTCAATTCGAATGAAAACTTTACTTTTCTGCTTCGGAAAGGCTTCTTTTCGAACCATGTTGCATTCGAATTCAAGGTCTATGCGAATTCAAGCTAGCTAGTCGAAACGGCAGACCAAAATTGAAATTTGAGACCAATGCTTTTTGCGAGCTACCTGGCTTTGAAGTTTATGCCATAGATATATAAACGTATGATGCAGATTTTATTTAACCGTAGCCTTGGTTGGATATGTCACTAAGAACGCCTAACTGTGATATGCGATGGGGCTGAAAATGAACCCTTCTATGAAATCTGCTTTTGCTATAACTGCCATGTTTGGAAACATGCCTGTGGAGATCTCAGAGATCAAATTATGACTTTTGTTTGTTTGTTTGTCAACTTATTTTAATTCGACATTGACACTGACATAGACAAAAGAAAGTCGATTAAAATATTATAATATTAAGTCATCTGAACCTTTTTTCTGATGAATAAAGAAAGTTTCGTAGTTTTTCCGAAAATGCTTTAACTTTGAAGAGAGTATGCCAGCAACCATTCTTTTCTGATACAGAATGGCGTTGCTAAGACTTTAGAATATTTTTGGTTGCTAAACGGTCTTAAATGACATGATCGAAAGGGCTTAAGTAATCAAAATTTGACCTTGTTTGTGGCACATTGGCGCATGGATCTACACAAATTATAAGCTAGCGTGTAGGGCAACGTCTTTCATTCGAAGCTTTTTACCGCGGGAAAAGGATATCCAAACAAAATATGCAGCAGGGGATGCTAACGGGATTAACAGCCAATACATTACATGATGAAATTCCTTTTTTCTTTGCATGTATACTAGAAATAATTCTCTTTTCCTCTCACTTTTTATGCGTGATTGACGAAATCAGTAATTTTCAGGGCATAGAAGAGAATACACGGATGTTTGAATGATCTCAAATTTGTGAAGCTAAACCAATGCACTTACTGGTTGGATAATTTGTGTCAATCATCCTGATTTGTTTTCGTTGTTGCTGGTGTCTGGTTTCGACAATACTGTGAGGTTTGTCTTTTACACCGATTTTATTTTATGGTACTCTTAATCAAAGGAAAGAAGCATTAGAAGTAACCGTTTTTAAAATTTGTCTTGATAGGGAATGTATCACCGCTATTTAAAAAATTGTATCCCCTTATCAAATCAGGTTCTAATGTACGACATATCGGACTGTCGATCGTGATATTTTATTTGTTCGTCGGGAACCAGATCTTGGCAGTATCCAGGCTTTATTTAACATCAATTTAGGCCTTTGGATATTGAAAGTTAACCAGTTTAGAACTGCAAGAGACCTTCATGAGATTGATTCTCATACAAATCTAAAGAGACATGAAATGGAAGAAATAAATGGTCAAGGTTATTTTGTAATCTAGTGATTTAGTCCAACAAAGGATGTCTTTTAGAGTTTACTTTACCCAAATTTGGTAGAATCCATACGGAACAAATTATTTGAATTTGTATCACGCTTTAAGCGCTTGGCTTTTGCTAAGTCGCGTAAAACAGTATTATTATCTGCTTAGCTATCAATATTGTCTTAATAAAAAAACGAAAAGATAATGATATGATGATGATGAACAGTTTTAACGCTGAATCGTATTGGCAGTACCAACCTATAACGTTCAGCGTTATCCCACCTGGTCTTCACCCATTTAACGTTCTCCTGTCCTCCGTTATCTCGTTGTTACTGAAGCATCTTGTTCTGGCTTGTGATTCGATCTTTTTGACAATTCTATAACAAAGTGCCAGAATTTTGTATGCATTTTACAAATGTTTAGGTGTCTGATGATTTGAGATGTTGGACGTTATTAGTAACCAATCTTTGAATGCAATTTGCCATGTTAACATAGCGTAACAACACAATGCTCAATGTTGGTATGCAGTTTCCCATTTCAATTTGTTTGATAGATTTAGATATTAGACATCCTTCCACAGAAAAGTGCCAGATGTCTGTTTTCATTGTACCAATTTTGGGTTAGTCAGTGCAGTACTGATTCATCTAATCATCATTTGATTACCTCGAGCGAGATTTTTACCCCTCGTTTCCATTGGGTATAGTCATCACTGAACACAGTGACTATAGCTCATCATCACGATAAAGCCTCTAGCAAAGCATTGCTTTCACTAGGTCTTGACTACTGGCAGAGACCAACTTTATTTCTATAAAGTATAATGAAACACATTTTAAAAGACGTTCTCGATCCACAATCGAACTACTTGGGCCTTTATTTGTTGCACACTTATTGCAATTTTTTAGTCAAGTTGATAACATCATAACTTCATTTTCAGTCCGAGTATTTTCAAGTCAAATTGTCATAAATCATTTGTAAAATTCTCCCATTCTAGTCTGTCACAACCAATTATTTACCAGAGCCAAGAGGTTCCAGGGTTTTACGAGGGTCTACAATGTAGCTATAGCAATGAATTTTATCCCCATGCGTTCATTTGTAAACTACTTGCTACAAACGGAGCTCAGGGATTTTGGGTTATTTCCAGAGTAAATTTGAGAAAATGACTTATAAAAACTGCATCGCATCTCAGCCCCCTGTCGGAATTGCTGGCGCCACCCTTGACGGATATTGATGTAAGGCATGGATGGGCTGGCTTGTCATTTTTGTGTAGCGCATACCGTTAGTTGAGATAGCTTGCATAATTTTCTTTGGACAGGAAATAGACAACCTGTTTTTTCAGAACAAAGTTAAAAAGATTCCTTTTCTGTTCATGTACTTTCTTCCCTAAACCCCATCTCATTCAACAAAATTCTTTTTTACATACACCTCTGTGCTATTGATGCCCTCGATACATTCCAATCTATGGTATCATGTAGCTACCATTTCTCTTTTAGACAATAATCGCCAAATTCGATTATCATCGCATCCGATCTTCAAGACTCATGCTGGCCCATTAAAAATGACGTTTGCAAAAATAGCCATGGTTTATCAAAATCTTTTCAGCCAGTCTGTCTCGCCGAGTCTTGCTAACGATGATGTCTGACCTCGAAATGTCCCCCTCATTCTTAGAATTTAAACAAAATCCGTACAAGGAGACTTTGGGCTTTTACGCACGAGTCAACTTTTCTAGGCAACATTAGTGAGCAATATGTGTAAGAAAGAAATGTTCCCTACATTTGTTGATCAGGATTAGTACACAGGCTTGCAAATTCATTAAACATTTCCCCATATATTCTTCATGGTATCCGCTCTTGAGATTCTGTGCAAAATCACCAACAATGTTGCCAAGAACGAACGTGTTCATTCATTCTCGTTCAACATGCTGCCGACATTTCTGACAACAGACGATACATCATTTATGGGGAACAATGACGGCGCCTTCAGTGAAAGTGATACTTGAAGGGGAGTGCGTCACCGAACAGTTGAATAGCGAGCCTGGGGGGCCACTCCTATACTTTCCTATAGTATCATGCTCGTACAAAGGTGCAACATATGTACCCTAAACGCTGACCTGTTTTAACAAAATACATACCCTAATCACGGAAATTTTTCTTGAGAAAATACCCTTTCCCGTGTCACATTGAATTTCTCAACTTTAGGTACCCTAATCGCTGACAACGAATCGAGAGT
Source organism: Aurelia aurita (assembly GCA_004194415.1). Lineage (NCBI taxonomy): Eukaryota > Metazoa > Cnidaria > Scyphozoa > Semaeostomeae > Ulmaridae > Aurelia > Aurelia aurita. The sequence goes on along the minus strand of REGM01000028.1, from coordinate 955,129 downwards.
TTTCGTTTCGGCGGAGGAGAGCAACCTCATTTGTTGGCGAAGAGGAAACTGCTTCCGAACTCCTACCCCTTAAATCAATCTTTTGCCAATCTGCTAAGTTCGTTGATTCGCCACAAATTCTATTCAAAAATGCTTGATTAAAAATGTCATCACAGAAGAGTTTTTGATTTATCAAATGCCGAAAAGAACACCCTTTTTTGAAATTATGGTCGAATTGGCACCCGCGCGGGCCCGTGCTTTCTTTGAAGAAAGGCACCCGGGATAGCGAGGCTGCCCGCAGGCTTCGGAATGACTGTATAAAAGTAAATACAATAACATCAACGAAGAAGATCTTCATGATCAATGATGGTTTACTATTTTAGACCTTTCCCGTGAATTATTTCCAAGTACACCAATTAATGAATGCGGTCCTCCTTGTTACCCAAATCAACAAACCAGCAAGTTGTCCATCCAACATGGAATTGTTTTCATATCATTCTAGGCAGAAATATCAACTGGGTAGGGAGTCTTCCTGGACAGTTGAGTCTCCTTGGGCCAGTTTCCGCTTCTTGGCCATTTATAATTCGTACAGGACTTGAATTGTTTCCAACCGGGTTAGTCAATAAAACAATCCCCGTTTGCAAGGCCACTGTTCCCTGGATATCAGGTAATGATATTGGGAAATATATTATTTAATGGTTGAAATGTTCAAATCTATTTAAAAATTTACCTGACTGAAATCGGCCACTCCGTTCTGAAATTATGAGAGATTTTCTCGAGAAAGCCGCTTCCCTATCAAGCCTAGGGGGGGGGGGGCCGAATCAGCCCTCCCCTAACAGCTTTTCTGCTGTATATCCGTACTAACTGCACTTACCACTCTGTAACTTTCTGACTTTTACTTTTTATCTTTCTTACACCCAAAAATATATTTTTTAGAAAAATGAAATTCATTCCAGGGGGTAAACACAATTCATTTTCAAAAGAAGTCAACCGCAAATTTTGAATAAACCCTAATAAAATCTACAGGGAACTTGGGAAATCAATGCGAAGCTAGATATATGACCTATTTTAGATGCTCTATCGAACTGACTACTTATTTTGAATTTGTTGGGCGAGTAAATCGCCGTATTTATACAATTCGCATGCGCAAATTCTTTGAATTGTTGTATGATGACGTCATCATTTCTTAATAAATGTTGTTTACAAAGCAAATGCAATTTGACTACAAAATACATAAAAAGTGGACTGATATCCTTACTGCATTTCGTTTTCTGGTAATCAGCGATTGAAATATTTTAGTACTGACCCTCATGATTTTGAAAATGCAACATTGTGACGTCATGAGCAGGTCACGTGACATATCTAAAAATAGTTTCCATTTTTGGGTTCATCTCATGATGTACTATACACATGTCAAGTTTCATGGCTCTATATTGTACAGAACAGAAATAAAATAAAATAGGGGGGGCCGAATTAGCCCCCCCCCTAGCCTACCTAGAGAATCAAATACCCTAGGCTTGATAGGGTTAAGGCACCTTCAAAACAGACCTAAAATCACGACCAAATTTCTTTCTCGAGAAAATCGCTGATAATTTCAGAACAGCGTGACCAATTTCAGTCAGGTGAATTTTTAAATGGATTTGAACATGTCCACCGTTAAATAAAATATTTGCCAATATTATTATCTTGATATCCAGGGAGCAGTGGCCTTTCAAATGGGATTGTTTTGTTTTTACTCATCCGGTATAATTCAAGAAATCAATCTGTGTCGGACGGACAACTGATCAACTAAAGTATAAAAGAATTCTAAAAGACCAAATATGCCCCATACTTTCATGATAAACTGTCTGGAATCTTGTGTGGTTTTAGAGAGGGGTATAGAACGCAACATGCTTTGATTAGATTGATAGAAAAATGGAGGAAATGTCTTGACGCATCAGGTATAGTAGGAACAATTTTAATGGATTTATTCAAGGCGTACNCCAGGAGTTCATCGAATCGATGATCGAGGTATGACTTGAGATCATCGGACATTTCTGTGCCTGAAGCCTTGCTCGAAGCTGCACGTGTTTTACCTGCCATTTGCCTCAAAACCACTCTCAAACGCCATAAATTCCATGATACAAATACAAGAACACTTGTCGAAACTCTTTAAAACTTCATAAAGATCATTTGTGATAAATTATTCAATAAAACTTGCCATATCAGCCATGCATTTCCCAGTTAATGGAAGGTTTTCACGGGAGCGTGCAAAAACGTGACCGCTCGCTGCCACAGACCATGACGAAAAAAAAGATTATCTTGATATCTATCTCGATTATCTTGATATCCAGGGAGCAGTGGCCTTTCAAATGGGATTGTTTTGTTTTTACTCATCCGGTATAATTCAAGAAATCAATCTGTGTCGGACGGACAACTGATCAACTAAAGTATAAAAGAATTCTAAAAGACCAAATATGCCCCATACTTTCATGATAAACTGTCTGGAATCTTGTGTGGTTTTAGAGAGGGGTATAGAACGCAACATGCTTTGATTAGATTGATAGAAAAATGGAGGAAATGTCTTGACGCATCAGGTATAGTAGGAACAATTTTAATGGATTTATTCAAGGCGTACGACTGTCTGCCTCATGACCTCCTCATTGCAAAACTGGAGGCATATGGATTTGAATTCAACAGCCTTTGCCTAATGTACAGCTATTTGGATTGCCGCCACCAAAGGGTAAAGATTGGTTCGCATAGAAGTTCCGCAAAAAGAATAAAAGTTGGGGCTCCACAAGGATCTGTCCTAGGTCCTATGCTCTTTAACCCTATTACTACCGGGGGGGGGCACAAAGTGCCCGCGGCAAATATTATGTAGTGTCGTCAATATGTCGTCGTCAAATAGTGTCGTCAAATATGATGTAGTGTCGTCACTTCGATAGATAAAGAGCCGAGGTTTTGTGACTTTTCCTAAAATTTAATAGGCTAATTAAAAATTTAACTTTTTTTTCAAAATGGTAGACACTGATCACGTGACCAACGTCTTTTCGACATGTGGACGTGGTCCGGTTGTAAATAAAAGAAGTGAGTCTAGTTTTTGCCAAGATAGTCAGAAATCATTAAGAATACCACCATTCGATAGCTCTCAGTGAGAGCTTTCCAATGATGTATAATTTTATTCATTTTAGATGACGTCAGCAATTTTAAAATTAATGACGTCATCAAAGTTTATGACGTCATATAATTAATAACAAACGTACTAAATAAATTGTTTTTGTCAAATATGGTTCTCTGGATCGTTTTAAATGATTTTAAGGCATTTTAGAGTATTTGCATCAGTAATTAGGGCTTTAAATGAAAAGAATAAAAAACCGGTGTAATTAAATAATGAATAAATGAAATAAACAATGAGTTTAAATAGATATTATATTGCTTATTTTTGCTCCTTGATGATTTTTGATACATTCTAGAGCCAATATGAAAGGAATTATTAGATAAAACCTTAGATATTGCTAATTTTGCCAAAAGTTAGAAAATATCGCATTTTTCCGCCATTATGACGCCATAGTGACGTCATGGATGTAATGAAGAGTAACAAAGTGTCATATTGTGTAGATTTTGTTGCTTTGCACCATTGTACCAAGTTTCACCCTCATATCTACATTATTCACGAAGTTATGAAGGGCGGGCACTTTGTGCCCCCCCCCCCCCCGGTACTACAAGGGTCCAAAAAGCCCGGTATTAATAGGGTTAACATATAGACTCTGAGATCTGTAATTTCGCGGATGATAACACCATATACTCATGTGGGCTAGACCTACAAGAAATAGTAACCAATTTGGAAAATGATCTCAGTAGATTTAAATTGTACTACAAACAATGGAATGACTGCACACCCAAAAAAATTTCCAGCTAATGTTCCTTGCCTTGAAAGGGAAGAGATTGCGACTTAACATCGATGAGAACAAATTATCTGCAACAGATCATGTTAAACTACTAGGAAGTGAAATTGACAAGAAGTTAAAGTTTAACAAGCAAATTACAACGTTATGTTCAAAAGTCAACAAAAAAATCAGTGCTTTTTCTAGGCTAAATACGTATATTTCTAGAGAGCATGCATTAAAAATTTGCAATACGGTAATTCTATCGAATTTCAATTATTTCCCTTTGATATGGCTCTTCTGCAACAAAGGTGCAAGCAAAGAAATTGACCGCACACATAAACGTGCTCTTCGGATCCTCTATAAAGACTACGAATGTTCCTTTGAAACATTGCTCACTCGAAGTGTCAGCTTCAGCATACATGTTAGAAACCTGCAGAAACTATTGACAGAAATCTATAAGTCAATGAATCATCTCACTCCATCACTTGTATGGGAATTTCATGAAAAGAAAGACGTAACTTATAATCTGAGGATGCAAAATCTATGGAAACTGCCACAAATAAAGACACTGGGCTTTGGACAAGAATCACTGTCTTTTAGAGGTAGTTTCCTATGGAACACCCTCGATGACAGTGTCAACAATGAGCCAACACTTTCGGCTTTCAAAAAGAGGATCAAACATTGGGCTGGAGAGAAATGCAACTGCAAAATATGCCGCTAACTTTTTGATTGAATTATTTAGATATTTTGTTTTAAATAGTTGGTTTGAATTAGTATGTTTTTATTACTATTTTACATACCAACTTTAAATATGGATAAATATGAATATGAACAATGGGTCTGCGCGCAGGCTACCATTTTGCAAACAGCTCCTTTTCTTGATCGTATTACAGTCAATTACGGATATAGTTACTCTAAGTGTGACAATCGATAGGAACTTAGATTGGAAAGAACGCATACGTCTACAGGGTGTCCCAAAAAATTGTTCGACGTTTGATTAACTATTGAAAAATAGTAATAAAATGAACAGGCTCCGTGTTAAGGCACCCCTATTGCTAAGATCTTAAATTAATTTTAGACAGAAGAATCTTGCAAATCCACTAAAAACTCATTGATTTATGAGCTTTTAAAAATCAAGTTTGTGCGAAAGCTGAAACCAGATACCCCAAAGCGACCTGTTATGCAAAAAAGCTAAAAAATCGAGGTAAATGAAGGCTATCCAATGCCATACCTCACGTTAATATCAGAGCGAACCAATAGATTTTTGAAAGTAATTTAATTCTTGTAACCATTGCCAAAATTTGCTTTTGCTCGACAGAATTCCTCATAGCATACATGCGCTTGAGTTAATGTTCGAAGAGTTTGATTATCGAACATCCTTACTAAATCCCATTTGGTTTGCCCTGAAATATACTAGAAACAAAACGACAGCCCCGTGCCCCAGGGGGGTACTCCCAAACTTTCAATACGGGGGGGTCCATGCCAGTATTTATTTGCTGACACCTAAATATTGAGTCTAATGTTTTGGTGACCACAAATATTGTTATTTATTTTTTATTCTGGGTCATGGAGACCCCAAATATGGTTATTTATTGCATTATATAGTAGCGGATGAACACTAAAGTACGGGGCATACGAATGTTTGAATCTGTCACTGTAATGAATTGCGCCAAATTTCACGATTCTCCCTTTTTCAGATTCATGGACCCCAAATATTGAATTATGTTTATGTTGTTGTTCACAGACCCCAAATATTGATTTAATTTAAGATTTCAGACCCTAAATATTGGCACGGACCTCCCCGTATTGAAAATTAGGGAGGACCCCCCCTGGGCCCCGTGCTACATTCACTACAAATGCTATGGAGAAGCCTTTGGTTTCAGCTTTCGCACAAACCTGAACTTCAATAGCTTGTAGCTCCGTGAATATTCAGCGGATTTGCAAGATTCTGGTGTCTACAATTAATTAAAGATCTTAGGGAAAGATTATCTTTCCATGGAGCACGTTAATTTTACCGTTATTAATGTTTAATCAGACGTCGAACAATGTTTTTGAGACACCCTATGAAACACAGACACACACACACACACGCATACATTCAAACACATACTAAGAACATATAGTCATCGTACTACAAGTTTTCTCGCGCAATAGGGTTTTGAAATGTTCCAGCAAATTTTTACCTCAAAATACTTTGAGTAAGATGTATCGGAGTATCGATGAGCTCCACTTTCGGTACGGTTGTTCAGTGCGGGGGGCTGTGGGGTGACCAAACAGAAAACCTCCACAAAAGCTGCAGAATCGAGTGGCTAATTGTAACAAACAGCAATTTTCATACGACAGCTACGGCACAGATACATTGTTTATATCGGCAAACAGTAGATGTTATTATTAAAGGGAAACTACCATTACCATGTACCAATCGCTAAATGGTTTGCACCTAAAGATCTTTCCGAATTTTTGTCAAAATTCAGTGTGAAATATCTTGAAACTGAGAAATGATGAAAGTAATCCTTCACTATCTTTACCGAAAACAGGCAACGAGCAAAGGCTATATCTTTTCGTCGATCTAAACTTTGGAATCAACTTAAATATCTTGTTAAACAGGCATCTTGCTTTGCCATTTTCAAGAAAAGAAGTAATAAGAACTATTAAAAAACAATAGTTTGCATCATACGTTTTGATATTAAGTAGTTTCTTGTTAATCTAAAGGTATTTGCCACGGCCCCCTAAAAAGCATTGCCTATGGATTGACCGAGATATCTTGTTGGAAAAAGTAAAACTTAGTGACGAATGAATGGATGAAGGAATGCATGAACGAATGAATAAATGAATGGATGAATGAATGGATGGATGGATGAATGGATGGAGGAATCTTAAAGTCATTTTTCGGCTATTATGAAGTCACTGCTGCTTCCCAAATCTCTGCACTGGTCAAAAACCTTATAAAAATTCCGTTTATAGTCATTCTTACTATTATTATCATTAAATTCTTTAAACTTGGTTATAAATCAAAGGGAACCTTCTGGTGACTCATGAAGTTTAGCAAACTTTTTAAACTCGGATACAGTGAATATCCTAAGCCAATTTGTTATTTTTTCTCGTATTTTTAAAGAATGTTGTCTTAAAGTGAACTTCATTGGCTCATCCAACCGAAGTTTAATCAGCCTTGCTTTTTAGGCCATCTTCTTCTGGAAACGAGATTTCCGAGAACGAGCAATTAGGCCATTTTGCTTTAAATGTCAGACATCTCGAGCAGGTTGTATTAAAGTTTAAATGCGTCTTGATTTCACAAATAATTTGACAATGACTTCCTTTGATTTAATTTACTCAACTGAATGTGAAAAATATACGTTTCAGAGTAATAACCAGGGGTTTAATAACGATTAGGGGCAGGGGGCAACCGATGAGTTCTCGAGAGATATGACACATATCTTTGTTGCCGTGTGACATTTTTTTCGCGCGTCCCACACTGATCACGCGAGTTTATGGTCGCGTACCTTAATTTCTGAACGTGAAAGCTCTGTGATATATACCTCCACTAAATCTGTATTTTCACAAGAGTTTGTGTGAAAAATTTAGAAAAATTATTGGACTCTGCTGCTAAGTTTGCTTTTGGTAGTAACATTTGAATAGTAACAGTCCATTGTTCGGCTGATTCAATATATCCCCCACAGAGGGAAACTACTTTTTGGGTCACCTGGTATGTTGTCAACATTTCTATTTCTTCTAACCAGATTTGTGTGAATGCAATTGCGAGTCACACATAGAGGTTCCCGACTTTGATTTAGCTTCTGAAACCAAAGAAATTGTTCATCAATAATTGCTTTCAGCAAATCACCTCTATCACACAGGATACATTAGTAATCATTTCTACAATGATTGAAAATATGAGGTTTCTTTGATGCAGTTCTTCACAGAATGTTATGTTTTTTCTTTTCCATCTGTGTGACATCGTGACTTTGGTAACTTGTGAGCATCGATGTAACCAATCCTTTCCATTTGGTATCATAAGGAATTTGAAAGTTATTTTACAAATTCATGGTCAGCTGTCATTGCCGAGGCATTTGCAAAATGTTTATATCAGTAAAGGAGGACAATTGCTTGTTCCATGCAATTCTTTCAGAAGAGTTAACTGTACTTTGTACTCCAGTTTTGCACTTGTTTTCAAACTGTTGTTATTTCTGTATTTGTTAGTGCTGCAACATAACAATATATCTTCACCATAACACAGGTACTATGATTGTAATGCCACTCTTTTAAAATATAATAAAAGTGGTCATCAACTTGTACTCCAGGCTTCAAAATCCATTATTTTTAGGTTAGTTGTCAGTATTGCAAACATCATCTGTATCAAGGTACAATTTTTCCATTTGATTTGTTTTTGCTATGGACTTGTTAGAAATGGGTTATGGTACCCGGTGGTATTCTAGTGTCTCAGTAAAGCTCTTCGTGACATCATGAAATTCCAAAGAGGCTTGTCTATGTCCCTTCACAGTCTTGCAACCTGCATTCAAAGCAAATATAATTAATCCTCGGAAATACACCTGTGGGACTGAGGTTGTCTTCAGTTGTAAATTTAGCATCCATGTTTCATCTGAAAAAATATGAACAGAGTTAGTCATATACATCATTAAATTTTAGAAAGTAGAAAACTATCAGTTTAAAGGGCCAAGAACTGTAAACACTTGATATACTCATTGCAGGAAATAGATATTCATAGATCTGAATCATGAGGAGGAACCAATGAAGCAGATAAAAATAAAAAAGCTAACTTACCTTTTGAACCCGCAGCACTACATGAAAGGTGGATAAACTTGCTGCCCATATCCTGGGAGCATCAAAGATGTTCTCAGGGCTGTGTTGGTGACTGGATATTCTGCAAGTCAAAATATAAAATAAAATAAGTAAAAGCTTGTTCTAAGTTCTATTTTGTCTAAACACTGTCAAGCTTACATACATATATACAATTTAAATCTGACATTACATTAATCTGATCATAGTGTAGTTTTAATGCTTTTTTCAAGTAATCTTTTCCGTCTAAACTTAAATTCTATTTACAAGTGGCTTTATTTTCGTTAGCTGACTGTTCAAGTAATATTTATTCCTGAATCTCTAACTAAAATCCTTATTACTGTAAAGGGTATGCTGTTATCTACAATATATTTAAATTCACTTCAAGTGCTGTCCTGACCCTCTATATAGTACAGTATCTTCCCATGACTTCAATATGAGGTGCCTAGTGTAGATTTCTTAATAATAATTCAATCAACTGATCACAAAAAAATAATAAATACTTTAAGCACTTATGAAAAGGAAACTGAATATTGAAGCTTCCAACATCGATATCGGGCTGCGTTAAGCCTTCCTTCGAAGCAAAACAAGAAAAACCAGCTAGGCCTATACTACAAATAAAATGCACACAAAAATCAAGCAAACTAGGCTTAAACTTATGTTTTAAATGAAAAAGAAATGATTGTAAGAAGTTATGAATGTATAAATGATTAAAAATTGTCGATATCCACGATAAAACACAAACCTTGAATCTTCGCATAGTGAAAGGTGTGTTCAACTTTCAACTAGTGTTCAACTGCATTCTTCTTGCCTTGCATGTAGAGGAAGGCACGAAATAGCTGCTACCAATGATATGATTGGCTGTTATTCCCGAACCAATGCGCCACGTTGACAGGGGACTGGATCCTAGTCTTACCATAAACTTATTACAAATCGTCGTAGTGTCGCGTCAAGCCTGAGCTGATCAATGATTGGAGCTGATACACCACATTTTGAAGCAAAACTACGGACGATGTAATAACTCTAACTGGGGCTCCAAGACATCTTGCTTATTGTTAAAACCAATTTGTTTACTTTTGATCCGTTTCGCCAATCAAACAGAGCTTTTAAACAATTCTCGCACTGGAAACAAACAATGTCGCAAGCATGATCACAAGCTTTGTCTGTTAAAAAACAATCGATCAGACAATCGCTGTCTGTTTAAAAACAATACCCAATTTGACCACAGGAATCACGAAATTTCGCCCCATCCCATAGACTCTACTTGTACTTCGTACTCGTGAGTCAAAAATGGCTCTAAAGATAAGAACTGATTAAGACCAACTATTTACAAAAATAAAATGACAGTTCATAAATATTAACGTAAAATACCCTATTTACAAAATCCGCCTCACGAATTAAGATTGAATGTTCATTATTTACAAATTTTGCAACAGCTTTCCTCGCCATTTATGCATGTCTTGAAGGAACAGACGGAGGCTGCAATTTTTATATCATTTGGCAGGGAATTCCATAACATGCTGCCACGAAAAGATAAACTATCATTTCCATATGTAGTTGTTTTAGTTTGAGGCAACATGAGCAGATTCTTTGATCTCAAAATATAATTAGTGTCCGTTTCGTGAAACATATCCCACACAAAAGAAGGATTTAGTGTTAAACTGCTATAAACCTCAAGCATTAACTTTTGTAATTGTTTTGATGAATATTGCACTCCTTTGGTCTCTGCAACACCTCTTCAAAAGAGGATGCATAGTCATTGAAGAGAATTCGAAGTGCTCTCTTATGGGTGCTATTTCAATCATCATTAGCAACCTTTTCGCAAAACATCCATATCAATGGACAGTAATTAAACTGAGACATTATGAATGAGTTGTACACTATAAAAGATTGTTTCTCGTCTAGATAATTTGAGACTCTAGAGAAGGCACTGATCTTGTTTTTTGCTTTTTGACATAATTTTGCTACATGTTGGTCGAATTTCAGTTTCGAGTCTATAGTAATCCCCAATAACTTAACACTATTGACAACATCAATGGAGTAATTTCCAATATCAAGAACAACACTATCATCAGTCTTCAAACCGAGTAGCATAACTTGAAATTTTGATGGACTGGTGACCATTGAATTTTATTTGAACCAAGAAATCGCTCGAGACATATCTTCTTCAAAGTTTGAAGCCACATTTTCAAAATTGTCATCGCAAGAAAAATTGTATTGTCATCAGCAAAATTGCACACATCCGAATGTTTGACGATGTAGATAAAATCGTTGAGGAAAATATTGAACAGTGGGGGCCCTAGCACAGAGCCCTGGGGACGCTAGTTTTCGTTTGTAACCAATCACTATATGTTGAGCCAACCTTTATTCTCTGCTCTCTATCTGGGAGATAATTTGCTATTAATCTGAGGCCCTGTAAACCAAAACCATACGCGTTTAATTTTTGTTTCTATTCATAATAAATTAAAACCAACTAATATAAATATACAAATACCGTACCGTTCTTGGCGTAGGAAGACACACGGTCATCTGGCCTCCGCTAAGAACGGTACTACAATTTTACAAATCCAACTTCCAAGCAAAAAGAAAACAAAAAGAGGCAACATACAAACGGTTTAAGAAAAGAAGGGGACTGGCAGTTCCACACCAAACCTTGCAGTGGGTCTAGCCCTTATAGTTTAGCACCATTAAATCGCAACTTGATGGTACAATGACGACAAAAATCCAGCACTTTGAGGAAATTTGGATGGTTTGGTGTGGAACTGCCTGGAAGATAGAAAGGGGAGCTGCTAGATGATTATGTTTTTTCACGAATAGACCTTTCCCCTGATTACGTCACACACCTGTGAGCGCGTAATGCATTCTGGTAGTTGTATTTAACACGCGATCAGCTGTGTATGTTTTTCTATGGTGATCGTATGGAGTTCTACATTCTATCTCAAAGTTTACAGCGAAAATTCAACGAAATTATGGAAAATACTTCAAATTTAGCCTACCAGAACATCCCTAGTGTCTTCGAAACTCTTGCACGGGGACTGATGCTTAGGAAAGAGGAGAAAACAAAGATTCCTCCCCGAATAGCGGCGAGAATCCGATGCGGCCTAAAATGTCTGGCGTTAGTCAAGAAAGAAAATGCGAGCCGGTGGCTGCAGGGATCACTTGCTGTGTGCCAGATTGTTTCAGTAAAAGCCAGAGAGACTAAGAGCTTCATTTTACACCATTTCCAATCGCAAAAGCAAGGAAAGTTATGATTTTGGAAAGAGAGGCCTACTTAAAGATAAAGAGAGGAAAATAAAGAGAGGCCTACTTCGAAAGCAAGGAACAGGTTAGGGTTAGGGTAGGAATCTCTGCTGCCAGTCACTGGGGGTCTTTCTCTCTTTTTACCTTCAGCCTTCTGAAACACAAGTTCTTGAAATTTAAAGGCTTTTGACAAGTGGTTTCTTGCATCAGCTGGTTCGTGCCATTTCTGCCCAACTTGACTGCACGCCAAGTCTCTTGGAATTTCCGTTACACCCATGTTGACATAGTCAAGAAGGGTGTACAACAGGACACCGTCATGTTTGCAGCACCCGCCTTGAGCTGCCTTGCAGTTACACTTATTGTTACGGAGTTTTTTATTACTCTATCATAAATCTTTTCACTGTGAAAACTTGGAAATAAACTTAGAGATCTAGTCCAACCCGTCCAGCCTTCTTTCTCCGTTTGCTTTGCCATTGCAACTTCTCTTGTTTCTTCACTAACGCCAGACATTTTAGGCCGCATCGGATTCTCGCCGCTATCCGGGGAGGAATCTTTGTTTTCTCCTCTTTCCTAAGCATCAGTCCTCGTGCAAGAGTTTCGAAGACACTAGGGATGTTTTGGTAGGCTAAATTTGAAGTATTTTCCATAATTTCGTTGAATTTTCGCTGTAAACTTTGAGATAGAATGTAGAACTCAGTACGATCACCATAGAAAAACATACACAGCTGATCGCATGTTAAATACAACTACCAGAATGCATTGCGCGGTCACATGTGTGTGACGTAATCAGGGGAAAGGTCTATTGATTTTATGTTAATTGACGGATACTAAGATGACACCCAAGCAAAAGGACAAAGAAATCCAATCCCATCACCCAGACAGCATGCCAGCTCTCGAAATTTATTTAACCTGTTTGTTTTTTCAATTTTTGCTTCAATAATTATCCTGTTGTCGATCATATTCAAATCGGAACTACCGTAAAGAAGCAAGTTGCACAAAGTCTCTGAATCCAGGTTTGCGATATCATTACCCAACACTTCTGTGACAGTGTCAAAGAGATCCTCACGCAATTGATTAAGGCGGGGGCAGTGCAGGAGATAGTGCTCATTGTCCTCATTAGCCGTACCGCAATTACATATCGGCCTGAGACATTCAAAAATATGATGAAATTTGTGTACATTTATATCACTAAATTGTACTCGAAGCTTAGTTATACTTCTAATTCCCTTCAAGTTGATACTCAATAAATAGGGGTTTTGGCCGCTCTAATCAACGCAATTAGCTTCCGCTTAAATTCAGCAAGGGATTTAGAAGCTCGGATTTCGGCTGGTAGCTTTTTCCATTCATACCGCGTGTTATAAAAATAGGAATTGGTAAAACGATCAATTCTGGCTCTATTTTGTGCATAGGCATGAGGGTTGCGCAGATCATATGATATTTTCCGCTCTGAAAGAATTAGAGGAAAAAGATATACTGGGTACTGTGTCAACTTTAGTTTGAAGAAATGACATAGTCTTCTATACCATCGTCTCTCGTACAAGAATTCCCAACCAAGTTCATCATAAAGCTTTTGCCTACTTGTACCTCTCCATGCCCCAGTCACAGCCAAAGCTGCTGCATACTACGTTTGTTCAAGCCGCTTTGTAATGACTGATGACAAGCCAGGAACATATCTGTGATAAACTATATCACCGTAATCTAGGTTGGGCGCACGTACAGTGCGTACATTTTATCAAGTACATCTCTTGATACATATTGCGACAGGTGTCGTATCAAGCCAATTCCCCGCCTGGCTTTCAAAATAACTTCACTCACATGACTTTTAAAGCTTAGTTTGGATTCAAGAATCATTCCAAGTTGTTTATGCTCNTTCCCAACCAAGTTCATCATAAAGCTTTTGCCTACTTGTACCTCTCCATGCCCCAGTCACAGCCAAAGCTGCTGCATACTACGTTTGTTCAAGCCGCTTTGTAATGACTGATGACAAGCCAGGAACATATCTGTGATAAACTATATCACCGTAATCTAGGTTGGGCGCACGTACAGTGCGTACATTTTATCAAGTACATCTCTTGATACATATTGCGACAGGTGTCGTATCAAGCCAATTCCCCGCCTGGCTTTCAAAATAACTTCACTCACATGACTTTTAAAGCTTAGTTTGGATTCAAGAATCATTCCAAGTTGTTTATGCTCAGCTTTTCTTTCTATTTCATCATATCCGAGTCTTAAAGGAGGGTGCACCGGTTGCAACCTTTTTACGGAAAAGAGTAACTCTTCAGTTTTGTCAGCATTGAAATGCATTTTCCATTGCCACGCCCATAATGACAATTTTTCAAGATCTCTATTCATATATTGGGCAGATACAGTTTCATTTTCAACCACTGTAAACAGAAAAGTATCATCAGCAAATAATTTGACGTCACAATGCAGGTTATTGGTTAAATTATTAATATAAATAAAAAAAAAATAACGGACCTAACACTGAGCCATGGGGTACCCCTGCAGAAACCGCCCGCCACTCAGAGGATTGCCCATTTAAAATCACGCGCTGCTGTCGATGTGAGAGAAAGCTTTTAATTAATTCCAGAAGATTGCCCGAAATACCATTGCATTCAAGTTAATAGAGTAGTCCTGCATTCCCACTCTATCAAAAGCCTTGGCTAAATCTAGAAATACAGCTCTTGTTTCCCTGCTTGGGATTTGATCAAAACCATTATAAATTTTGTAGGTAATGGCCAACAATTGATTTATAGTTGAATCACCTGGACGAACAATTCTGTGCGTGATATGAATATGAATTTGCGCAATGCCACTGCCATGCCGATGTCCTTGTTCCAAGGATGAAAACTTGCAGTGGACAGAAAGCAATATCTTTTCGGGACGCAAAGACTTGGAATAATTTGCCTTTGGATGTCAAACAAGCACCCTCCCTTGGCATTTTTAAAAGTAGGCTGAAGAGCAATTTGCCCTTCTCAGCCTAACTCTATTTATTTTTTCGATTTTTATATTGACTTTAAATGTGTTTACTTTATGTATGAAATAACATTGTAACTAGGTAGTTTAGGATTTTCTTTTTGTTTAGTTAACAGGGCAAGCTGTAGAGCAGTATTTGATATTGATGCTTTTACCCTATATAAAGAATTTAAAATGAAATGAAATGAAATAAAACCCAGACTGATTATCACTAAGAAGACAACTAGCGCTCAGGTGTTCATATATATCATCAAACATGAGTTTCTCAAATATTTTCCCAAATATTGGTGATAGAGAGATTGGCCTGCAGTTTTTCTTGCTTTGTCTGCTTTCCTTTTTGTGGATAGGAAGAATGTTGGCTTTTTTCCACGAAGATGGGTATAGCCAGGGCCGTCGAGAGGCGGACGGGGCCCCAGGGGCCGGGAAATTTTTTGGACCACGCCCTTTTCCCCTTGGCCACATCCCTCTATGCACTGTTAAAACGCTGTTTTTAGATGGAAACGCCCTCCTATACACTGTTAAAACAAAACTTTTAGATGGAAACACCTTCCTAAATCTCAAAAATAGGCCTTTTCACGGAAAGCAAAGCATGCTGAGAAAAAGGGAAAATTTTCGAAATTTCGACACTACGCAGCTTCGAATTTTGCAAAGTTTTGCAAAGCTTATTTTCGCAACAAAACCTGTCTCCTAAGCACGAAAATATTAGATGTCTTGTGTACATGTAGATAAACTCCTCAGATCTCAGAGATTATGAAATTGTTTTATATAACGACAAAGAAACTCGGTGCAGTCTCTAAAATCGTAAAGTCATGCTTAGGCCCTTGTGATCAAACGCCACAAATATGCCAATAATTCTACGATTTATGTGGGAAATCAGCTGAAATTTAAAATGAAGGCACCTCATTTGTGTCTGAAGTCGGATATAATTTATAATTATAATTATGGGCCCGCGGGCCTAAAAACGTTCCTGAAGGAAAATTGACAACAAAGAAAAAATACATACCTACTTCCTTGCGGGGGCCCCGGGCCCCCTGGTAACTAGCCTGGCTACCCCCCCCCCCCTCTCGACGGTCCTGGGTATAGATAGCCCTGTGCTGAGAGACTTTTCAAAGATCATACAAAGTGGGTCTACAATAGAACTGTCGCAGATCTTAATCATAGAAACTGATATTTCGTCACAACCATGAGCTTGTTTAGTATCAAGCATTCTGATCAATTTCAAAACCTTATCTTCTTGGACAGATATATCCTTTAGTTGATTGTTGATTCTTGGTAGAAAGTTTGGCAAAGAGCTCGTATTTTGTATAGTAGAACATTCATTGCTGAACAAAATATTCATTAAAAACACTAGCTTTATTCGCAGGATTTTTGATGAATAGGCCATTTTCAAGTAGTGGAGGGATATTGCATGTCTTCTTACTGTTAACCAGTCTAATTTAGCAATAAGTAAATCATGTGGCATAAAATCAAATGCCTTTCATAGATCCATCAGAATCATACCGGCAACAACTTTCCTATCTAACGTCTTACGAATAGGTTCAATGAGCGGAATTAGGGCATGTTGTGCACTATGTCCTTTCCTATAAGCACATAATAGATTCTGCTTTTAGTAACATTCATCTTGTCGTCGCCTTTTCTTTTTAATAGTTTCTTTTGAAAGAATCTTCTGTAAATAGTTTTAAAATGTTGCTAGAAACGTAAAATAATGTGTTAAGTTGCTGTCTTGTCTTGTTCCTAAGTTAGTCCCTCGGATCCTACAGATGTTTACACTTTAGAAGATTGTGCCTGGCTTTTTATTTGTATCGTGGTGAAATATGAATGATCGTCTCGTTCCTTCTCATTAAAGACAGCCGTCAGATGTCTGAAAATATATATCAAAATATATATATATACAGCAGAGGCTATGAATGACAGTTCATTTACTTGGAAAGACTACCCATCTACTGGCTGTATAAAAAAGGCTACTGCTGGAAAAGTTTAAATTTCTTTTGAACGAAGGTCTGAAAGCAATGAAACGGTAATTTTCTGGAATCTCAACTCATCTGCTTTCACTTGATATGTAGTTTTTTTGCAAAATGGGTTACTAGGGAATTTGCAAACAAGAAAAAAGTAAGCCTATGTCAAAATGAGGTAGCGCTTACTGTCGACACTCCCGTCGACAGTTGGCAGTATCTTTGATGGTCGGAAGCATCATTTTAGGCCTTAACCTCTTTCACTTACCTTTGATAGTTAGAAGTATCAATTATTAGGTCAGGCCCGTTTGCACAATCAGTAGTTGCAGTGGTGTAGAGCTGGATCGATATCTAGGGGGGCCTCAAGCAGCAAGCCCGTTGAAATGAAATTCATATTGGGGGCTGCGAGCGGAGCGAGTAAAATTGGGGGTCCGGGGCCTGCCCCCGGGAAATTTGTTTGAGACATCGCCCTTTACATCGCCGGAAAACACCCCTGTTGTGATGTAAAAAGTGCACTATCTAATTGATGAATATATATGATGAGGATATTTAGATATCTAATTAATGAAGATCATGCTTGACAACGGCTTGAAACATTTTGCTAATAATGTAAATAAGTATGCCATTGTTTTTGCGGTGGAAAATTATATTCTTGTTATACAACACTACTGTTAACCCTATTACTACCGGGGGGGGGCACAAAGTGTCCGCGGCAGATATGATCTGATATGATGTGGTGTCGTCACTTGATACGTATGGTGTAGCCAAGGTTTTTCTACTTTTCCTACAATTTAATAGGCTAATTAATAATTGAAATATTTTTCAAAATGGTAGACACTGATCACGTGACCCATGTCTTTTCGACACATGGTCGGGTGGTAAATAAAAGAAGTGAGTTTATTTTTGCCTAGATGATCAAAGATCATAAAAAATACCACAATTTGATAGCTCTCGATGAGAGCTTTTAGATGATGTATAATTTTATAATTTTATTTCTTTTGGATCACAACATCAATTTTTAATTTAATGACGTCATCAAAGTTTATGACATCATATTATTAATAACAAACGTAATTTATAAAATTGTATGGTCAAGTATGCTTCTCTGGATCGTTTAAATGATTTTAAGGCATTTCAGAGTATTTGCATCAGTCATTAGGGCTTTTAATGAAAGAATGAAAAACTGGTGTAAGTAAATATTGAATAAATGAAATAAATAATGAGTTTAAATAGAAATTATATTGCTGATTCCTGCTCCTTGATGATTTTTGATACATTCTAGAGCCATTATGAAAGGAATTTGTTAGATAAAGTTAGAATTCTCCAAAGTGTTCCCTCTCAGGGAGGTTAGGCCTTCCGCCCTTCCTGAGTTCCACAATACAGAAATTAGTCGCATATATATAGAATGTAGGCTCTTAGGATCATAGGCNTTGTTAGATAAAGTTGGAATTCTCCAAAGTGTTCCCTCTCAGGGAGGTTAGGCCTTCCGCCCTTCCTGAGTTCCACAATACAGAAATTAGTCGCATATATATAGAATGTAGGCTCTTAGGATCATAGGCTCGGCTCAAATAACATAACATACTATTTACATGTTTATACAAGAGGACTGTAACAAATTATAGGCTATGGGCTCCAACTCATGTGTAAGGCTTCGAAGGCTCGTTCAACTCTCCTCCCAAAACAACAAAGCGTCTCTATAAGCAGTCTGTGGGCGTAACTCCCCCGGGGGTTACACCTAAAGTTATTTAACAGAATTATTACATAAAACCTTAAATATTGCCAATTCTGCCAATAGTTAGAAAATATAGCTTTTTCCACCATTATGACATCATAGTGACGTCATGGATGTAAAGAAGAATAAAAAAGTGCCCTATTGTGCAGATTTTGTTACTGTGCATCATTGTTACTGTGCATCATTATATCTGCATTATTGACGAAGTTATGGAGGTGGGGGGGCACAAAGCCCGGTATTATTAGGGTTATGAAGAAACAGCTTTGAATAGAACAAAGATATTTACAGTATTTCAACAGAAAGTTATAATTTTGTTGAAATAACTAGGGGGCGGAGCCCCCTGAGCCCCCCAAGCTCTACACCACTGAGTGGTTGGAAGTATTCTGCAATAAACGTGTTGATTTGGAAGACCCTTGTTGGTTGGAAGTATCTTGTCATTTAAAGTTTCATTATTTGAATGGAATAAGATCTGGGCGCTAGCCACAAACTGAGCGTAGCCCAGCCATATGCTTATGCAATATGGCGCTCAAATGTGCTTCTGCTTTCTCCTTACCAAATTTCAAACAAATTAGAAGAGAAAGCTCGGAAATCTTAAGAAATTTTTAGTATATTAAGCAAAATTTGCTTTCTCTGCCCCTTGACTGTAAGAGCTCTTTGATCAGTAGAGTTTATGTTCATAGTTACGAAATTGACACAATCTTGCGTTCCGATAATGACAAAAATATAGAAGATCCCGACCCTGCTTAAAAGAAATCTGGAATCCCATTAAAATTTTGGGGAAAATCCCAAATCCAAAACATCAAAATCCACTTGTCCCTCTAACCTCCTTCGCACTCCTCTGTTAGGGGTGGGGAGATTTTTTAAGATTCTTCCAAACAACAAGTTTATTGTATCATTTTTCCAACCATTGATACTCAAAATAGGCCACAACTAGTTATTGATACTTCTAACTATCAAAGATAAGTGAAAGAAGTTCGGCCCTAAATATGATACTTCCAACCATAAAAGATACTTCTAACTATCAGTAGGTGAGGCTTGTAACCATCATAGATACTTCCAACCGTGTACGGAAAAAAATTTGCCCCGTCGACACTATTCTAATTGTAGAGTTTGATGTAAGTCGGACCTTTGTCCTTCCATCACATACATCTTTTGCGTTGGTTAACCCTAATCCATATGGGCTTTTTTCAAGGTAGCATTTATAGGGGGGGGGGGGGGTGCTTTCCACCCCCCCTCTGAAAACAGCCTTAGACTCACCAGAATTCAGTATAACTTGGCACAGTTATAGAACAAGTAGTTTGCAACATGTAGCACAATTTGGGTGTGGTTCCCACGCCCTATGACGTCACCCTGACGTCAAAAAGTTGAAAATTGGCAAAAACCGGTT
>REGM01000028.1:921777-935178 GCA_004194415.1 Aurelia aurita | reverse complement strand
TAATGCAACATGTAGCACCATTTGGGTGTGGTTACCACGCCCTATGACGTCACACTGACGTCATAAAGTTGAAAATTGGCCAAAATCAGGTTCTCAAGTTAAATTTGAGTTGAACGAAGATGTGGAAGGAACTGTATGCGGTTTTTGGTCTAGTTTGTCAAAATACATGCTGAAAAATGTTATTTTATTGTAAATAGCGATTTTCGAATGATATTTTGGTAGAAATTATTCAATTGTGATGACGTAATTTATGTTATAAATTTGTTCAATGTAAAAATAGACAAAAAGAAGCGAAAAAATGGTGATAATCCATCAAAAATGCATCATTGGAGTGTTTTTAATGGAAAAAGGCGGAAAATATTTAAAAAAATTGCTAATTAGCCCAAAATGGCGGCCAAAATGACGTCATAATAAAAAAATGCTGACGTCATCAAATTCCAGAAATTCTGGTATCAAATTAAAGCCATTTGTTTGCTGATTCGTTTGATATATAATACTTCCCATAATTTAAGCAAATTTTGCCATTGAAATCATCGAAAACAACGATTTTGCAGTTACCTGCTTCCAAATATGGGCATGTCACATGACCCGTGAGTTCTATTGTTCAAATTTGTTTTCATCAAAATGTAGCAAATAGATAATTAGTAAAAGTCAGGGAGACTGGGGGGACATAGCTGATGTCGTTTAAAAACGCGGCACATAAAACCTTGAGGGGGGGGGGGTGGAATCCACCCCCCCCCCATATGGATTAGGGTTAAGTCATCGGGAAGTTAGAAAGCAAGCATTAAGTAACACAGTTGTGATTAAAGCAGCTCTTTATCAGAAACCGTCTCATATAAGTTGAAATGTAACAATTTCTTCCAAAACATATGGGGCAGCTAAATTTCTTGCCAGAGTTGTTCTTGTTGGAGCTCTTGAAGATAAAAGTATTGCTTTTGTCCACATAATTAAACCATTTATATATGTTGTTGTGAGAGCTTGTTGTGTTGATTGACAGAATCAGAATAGTTAAAAGATCTGCTATTTTAGTTTCCTTCTTCCTAACATACAATTACAACTATGTCTAAAATAGATGCTACCTCATTTCGACCTGTGTGTGTACTGTTTCCAAATTCTCTAGAGATCTATTTTGCAAAAATTATACATTAAATTAAAACATACGAGTCAGGCTTTCATAAAATCACTATCTCATTTACGCCAGACCTGTCGTTCCAGAGAACTATTAAATTTTTCTTCCAGTAACCTTTTCTGATTCACGCTGTAGAACATTAACCATTATTTTGCTACACGTTACACTCCTTTTACAGCCATATTTTTTCATATAATTCGTCTTGCACAGAGTAAGCGATCCCTGATACATTGAATAAGCGCGCGATGTGACGTCTTATGCCTCGACATGATTCTTGCATTACTGTCATACACACTGTGGGAAGCTGGAGTCGATATCCAAGCTCGATAGACAGAACCCCATAAATTCTTCATCAAACCATCTGTAAGAAGATTTTATGATCTTTTATTTTCGTAATTTATTATCTGGTAGAAATAGAGATAATAGGTTCTTGTCTGACAATATATCATCATCGTTCTTGACAAACTTCGTTCTTGACAAACTTTTGTTTTTGATCAACTTTCATAGAAAAAGCCCAGCGCAACTAGGGCAGATTTTAGAACAATAGCATTCTTTGATTTTGATTGGCATATCTGTGAAAGCGATTAGCGTTTGTAAACAAATGGATTTCTCTGGCTGATTATTCAAGGCGCAAATGTTAAGAAGCAGGCCGCAACTGAAAATTATATGGCTAAGTCACTCGGGATACCTGTGATCGGCTGCTATTGAGAGAAAACAAGAGTATATGTCAAAAGTAACAGGAAGTAACGGGCTTAATTTTTGCCGCCAGAATTTGACTTATATGAGTCACAAGTTGAAAAGTAGACAACGCAATTCTCATATATTGATGTGTGTAATTCAAATCCTAAATGCCCAGCCCTATGAGTTTGCTCAAAAACCAAATAAGAGAAACGTAAATTCCAAAATATTTACTTCTTAGATTCAGTAAAGGTAACCTGAAGTGAAATGTTTGATTGATGCAAATAAGTAGCGCGTTTGAAAGATAGAAGGTACCGTTTCATCTTTGCTGTATCTTATCTCATTTTCGAGTTATCCATTGGATCGATCTCATTTTCGAGTTATCCATTGATTTTAAGTATCGGTTTATAGATGTCATTTTTTTGTACATTACCAGGATAATATAAAGATATGCAACTGTATCTTATCTTCAAAAGGTTGCAGCTTTAAGAAACTTTCCAGCGGTGCAATATAAATGGAATCTAAATCGTTTAACAAAATTATATGTTGTTTAGGAAGGCATGTTTGTTAATTAAGAAATTTATGTTTTGAATAAATTTCCTTGTGGAACCATAGTCAACCTTGCACACTGGCTTCAAAAGCTTGTACAAAGAAAATGACGACAGCAGCCTATCAAAAGTAATGGTTCACTTAAAAGTCTTAAAAGTGAAACAAGAGATATTGCTATCTGAAGATTTGCGCTTTTCAAGTGTCTGCTATATCAAAAAATTAAGCTGAATTTTTTTCAAATGTCAGCCCCATGTAAGCTCCTGTCTGGATCTCCGACCTTGATTTTGATGACGTCAGTAGACATAATTTCAATAGGCAAGCAATTCAATTGAAATTCATCTAACAACAGTCCAACTGTTTATCAAACAATCCAATGGAATGTGTTTACGTTTCACTATTTCAACACTCGTGTAAAAGCGGCCTAAAATAAGTTTGAATTTTCTGAAAAAGATCCATCTTTGGCTAGAGTTTGGAGCTTCTTACTACTGGTCAGAGTAGGGGCATAAACTGCACGAAAAGTGAGTATCAGGCCAAAACAAAATCTCAACTTTGCACTGTAAAATTCAGCATCTTCCTCGTCCAGTAAATGTGAACGTGCACTGCAACTTTACAAAAATGCTACCGTCTTTCCAAAAGGTAAGATAAATCGCCTTCAAAAGTCACGAAAAAACACTCGAAGTTTCAGTATTAACTATCACTCACATTCGATCGCTTCGATTTCGCTTCTCTACCTTTGGGTTGGGGCTTCTACAACGATCTCGATAGGAAGGCCATTCTTCGACAATCGTTGAAGTTTGCTTCACCAGCGCAAAGCAACCAAACTTGTTACAAACAAAAGTAAATGCATGTTCTGTACGTTGCATCTGTGCGCACGCATATGAAAAATCGAGCTTTGCGTCGGTGGTGTCTGTTTTGCGTCTCCGTGCCTAAATTTGAACATAAGCCAGCATATCGCAGTTTAACCATTGTTTACATATTGTTTTGCCTTGTCGATGTTCAACCATCCGCGCTATACCTTGAGTTTGTTTTGGAGGGTATTTTAAAGATTTGCCTGCTGCTCCGCAGCGCAAATCAATTAGGTATCAAAAAATCTCAAATGGCATTTTATATTTCAACAGTGCTTTTTCAACACTTTAATCAATAAACATTTTCAGTTCATGCCGCCTTTAACAAACTTGTTTCAAGGATATACAATGCCTACCAAAAAGCTTGGAATACCTTAGTTAATTTTGCCTTGTTTGTGATTTCCCCCTCTCCCGCTTCGACCAATGTTGTTTTGTGACCATAAATGAGGATGACAGGATAATCCGTGACTCTGATGGAATGCTAGGACAATGCCCTTGCAAATCAACATTGTTTGGGGAGGGGCAGAGCTGCAAACGTCCTTGACCTTCCTCCAAACCTAGATTTCATTGTTTCAACCTTTCTCATTTTAATATTTTGTAAAAATAACTAGAAAGTGCTTTTATATATCAGGATTGGTATTGATTGATCTTCCCATTATACATCATCAAGACCCTTACGTGTTTTGAAAACTATGGTCCAAAATTTATAAAGAGAAATTCGAGAAGTGGTTCGCACTCTGAATCACAATCTTGAGGAAAATCTTTGAAGAAACACACTTTACTTTCTCGTAGAGCGACTCTCTCAATTCAATGTTTATCATTGCAAACATGGACACTCATACAGTGTTGTGATAGTTCGACTTTAAATTAGTGTCATTAGAAACATTTTTGAGGACAAAACCTTTATTTTGGCTTAGAACGACTCTCCCAATCACGTCCCAGCAATTCTCGGAAAATTCTTATACCCTTCCAAACCTATACCCAACTATTTCCTCCTCGTTTCTGAAAGAATTTTGAGGACCTTATTTTGACAACAGTGGGGGGGAGGGCAAATGCTTCCATCGCTCCCTATAGCCACGCAACTAGAATCACCTTGACTCAGAGTGAACTGTTAGCCATATTTTTGTCTTGTCCAAGTAAGTTAAGATTTCACCACAAAAAGACAAGCCTAGATTCATTGCTGTTTCAATGTTCCCATGTAACGATATGGCACAATCATAAATTCTTGTCTTTTGGATAAAACTTCTCAATTTTTTGCGTAAATCTTCCTCCAAACCAGGTTTGTAGATTTGCGATGTTTTTGCATTTTTGGGGAGGGGGTGCTTAAAGTAATCGCTATGGAATAAAATTCGGAAAATTGTGTATTTATCAAGAACTGCCCAAGTGTTCCAAGAACTTTTGGCAGACATTTTATTAGAGGACTTTTGTTAGAGGTATTCAAACTCTGAATTCGCTGAATCCATCATACCTTTGGAATTTCTTCAGCACTAAGCAAATTGAATACAATCTGAAGATTAATAATTTAGTAAAATTGCCTCAAATAAAAACTCACACTTTTGGCCTCAACTCTTTAACCTTTAGAGGCAGCATCCTTTGGAATGCTCTAAGTGACAATATCGACAAATGTAAAAATGTGGCAGCGTTCAAAAAGAAAATCAAAACATGGAAGGAGGCAAACTGCAGCTGTAAATTCTGTTGTTAATAGGACATTATATTATACTTTATATTATGTAAATAGTTTTAGTTTGTAGTTGGTTTGAATTAGTTATTATGTATGTGTACCGGGTGCGCCAAAAAAAACTATCCACTTTTGACAGGCCACGATAAATCGTATACTGGACCGATTTTTAAGATTTATGACTTGATCTTTAGCTGAAATCCAGACTTAGATTCTAGTATTTTTTGAAAATTTTTAAGTCTTCTGTTTCTTGAGCTATAAGCGAGTTTCTTAAAGTTTTTGTCCTCGAAAACTCTGAAAACGATCAAAAAGCGTCGATCAGACTTAAATGGACAAAGAGAACACTTTTTCGTGGTATTTAGAAATCGATTAGTTATACTTTGCTACACGTGCGTTTGCTCAATATTGGGAGAAATGTAACATTACTTTCAATCATACAAAGGAATGTCGTTCTCTTTGTAATTTCATTGATTTTATACTTTCATGCAGGTAGTAGGTACTGCGTTCCTGTGTCAAGGGAGTTAAAAAGACAGTGAAGCGTCATGAGGTCAAGCAAGCATGGACTCTCATTGAATTGTCATGCATGCAACGGCTTGGCTTGGCGCGTCATTGCAACTACTCCAGAATTTCGCAACAAGGCGGTTGTAATCGATTTCTAAATCCCCAAATCACCACGAAAAAATTTCCTCTTTGTCTATAAGTCGAGTCTTTAGAGAATTTGATCGTCAATTTTTGATAGTTTTCAGTGTTTGCGAGACCGAAAATTTTAAGAAACTCGCTTATAGCTCCAGAAGCAAAAGACTAAAAAATTTACAAAAAATCCCAGAATCTAATTCTGGATTTTAGCTAAAGATTAAGTCATAAATCTTCAAAATCGGTCTGGTGTACGATTTATCGTGGACTGTCAAAAGTGGATAGTTTTTTTTTGCTCACCCGGTATATGCTTATAGCTATCTGTAAATAACCAACTTTAAAGAATGTTAAATGAATATTGTATTTATTGTATTTATGAAAATATAATATCTCATCTCAATACTGAATACATTAGAATTTTTGAATTATCGTAGCCCTTCCGTATCTTTTTCTCTGCAATTTCATGAAGCAAACACCCATAATGACGCTTTTGACGAAGTGTATCATTTGAAGCCAAAGCAATAGCACTTACAAGATAACGACGGTGGCCAAAGGCGCCAGTGGGGGAAGCTAACCTTACAAATAAGTTCAGTTATATTCAAGAGTAAACCATATTACGATAACGTATTCAAAGCAGGAAACAGTTACGATCTCATACATAATACCATACTCTATGATTTGTTTATATTCGCAAGTTTTCCCAGACTCCAATTAACGTTAACGTCTAGACAAGTTTGTAAACGTTTTTTCTTCAAACCAGTAACATTAATATTGCATCAATGATCTCAATAGCAATTATTTATCACAACATAGATTCTCAACACAACCTTTCTGCTTTCGCGTCGTCTTTAATCACATAATATCCAATATTATCGAATCTATAATTACTTTTACGTTGACTAAATTTCTGCGATTAGCATACGAATGCAGATTTCTACAACCTTTGCCCTACATTTCTTGCAAGGATCCATAAGATGGTATTTTCTTCTTTTATTATTGATCATGATCCTCAAATATCCCCTCCTCGCATAATAGTGTAGTCTTGTTACAATATGTACTGGCTGCGTGTACTGGCTGCATGCTTGCTGCGTTCACGTTCCAGGAGCCAATAAGCAATGAGTATACCATATGTTTGCGTTGGAAAAGTTTGAACCGTTCCAAACAGACACAGCAGTAAGCAGTTCCTAAATGGGTCCACATACGTAGTAAGGCCCGGATGGATTGACCCAAAGTTCTTTCATACCTGAAAAGGTATCTGGAAACCATGTGGGATGGGATAGTACCAAACAGGTAAACCTTTGCAGTTAGTTGTTTATTTTATCTTCAGAACAAAAGAGTGTTTTTTGTATACAGTATATTCTCATAAAAGTTTACAGAGACATACATAAAGTTACAAGACGATACCACAAGGAGCATGGAAATACATAGCAACCCTGCGGCCATTTACAATTAACATAGAAACTTAGTTAACTACTAAAATGGTTTTACAAATAAACGAGAAAGAAAGTATTACAGGAGAGAAGAAATTCTACAATCTTTCATTGCTGATTTACTCAAAACTTTTGGAGGCCTTGATATATCCTAGCGTTGCCGTAAGAATGTTTGCATTTGAATCAAACGAAAACTGTTAATGGCCATCGAGGATGATTTTTAGCAACTCTTCGTTTGAAAGATTTATTAGACCACGAGGCAACAATATCGCATATTCTCTGTTGAGAAGATCGCGTCTATTTGCATCATAAGTATGGCAGAGCAGGAAATAGTGTTCCGTATCCTCTACACCATCATTTATCGGGCACAAGGGTTCAAAGTATCCCTAAAATTATGCTTAAATTTGTGAAAATTTAGCTTACTGAGTCCAACGCGTAGCTGCGTTAGGATGGATAAACCTTTTGGGTCGTGAAAATGGTTGACCAACTTTGCAGGTGGACGGATAGTTGAAAATAATTTTTTCTTGAAAATATTCACAGAATTGGATAGTCTTAATCTCAGGGTCAAGCTTTTTTTTTTTTTTTCATACTTTCTTTAACGTTGGTAAATAGGTAAGATAGCTAATTACAATACATAAATGCAAGAATCAGCTAATTAATACCAACAAACATAACATAATTAATACACATAAACATAATTTATAGTAAATTGGCAAAAACGAAACGAAAGCAATATCTAAATTTAGATTTTTAGTAAATTTGTTTAATTTAGCCAAATTTTTGTAATTACGGGGTACCGAGCCTACACATGCAAGGGATGGAAAACTGCTTTTTTTTAGCTTTGAATATTCCTAAACTGCTAGCCAGTCTAATTTCATTTGGAATGCTGTTCCATATTTGGTTGCATCTATGGGTTATTGTTTCTGTACCATATAAAACTGTTTTTGGAGTCCTAGATGAAAATTTTTCTGTTCTTAGATCATAAGCTGTTGTATCAAATTTGAAAATCTCATTCATGAATCCANAATACATAAATGCAAGAATCAGCTAATTAATACCAACAAACATAACATAATTAATACACATAAACATAATTAATAGTAAAGTGGCAAAAACGAAACGAAAACGATATCTAGATTTAGATTTTTAGTAAATCTGATTAATGTAGCCAAGATTCTGTAAATACGGGGTACAGAGCCTACAAATGCAAGGGATGGAAAACTGCTTTATTTTAGCTTTGAATATTTCTAAACTGCTAGCCATTCTAATTTCATTTGGAATGCTGTTCCATATTTGGTTGCATCTATGGGTTATTGTTTCTGTACCATATAAAACTGTTTTTGGAGTCCTAGATGAAAATTTTTCTGTTCTTAGATCATAAGCTGTTGTATCAAATTTGAAAATCTCATTCATGAATCCAGGACTCATATCATTTTTGGCTTTATACATTTCTATTGCTAGGAGCTTTAAATTGTGTTGATGAATAGTTGTGGCACAATCCTTAATGAGCAAGGCCTCAAAACTGGAATTGTAGTCATTGTAAGCAATTCTTAGTGCTCTTCGATGAATACTGTTTATTAAGTTATTCATTTTTCTGCTACAAAACATCCAGATAAGTGGGCAGTAATTAAAGTAACTCGTTATGAATGTTTTCATAAGTAATCTTCGTTTAGTTTCATTCATGTAGGGTGCTAATCTTGCAAGGGCACTAATTCTTTTACCAGCCTCATTGCATATATTTTTGATATGCTTATCAAATTTAAGCTCACTATCTATTGTTACTCCCAGTAATTTTTCTTTGGAAGAGTTTTTAATTGGATGGCAGTTTATATTAATTTGAGTTGGATTGGAATGTTTTGTATTTGATTGAATGACCATATATTTACATTTATCACCATTTAAAAGCATGGAGTTAGAATTGAACCATCCATTGAGAAGATTAATTTCAGATTCAAGCTGGGGTATTATATTATCAATTATGTTTCCTTTTATCCATATTGTATTATCATCAGCATAATTGCAAATTTCAGATTTTTCTATGAATAGGAATATATCATTAAGGAAAATGTTGAAGAGTAATGGCCCAAGAACTGAGCCTTGAGGGACACCCATGGTTATATTCTTCCATTCACTGTGGGTTGAATTAATTTTGACTCTTTGGGTTCTGTTATGCAAGTAACTATATAATAATTGTAATGCATTATCACTGAAGCCATAAGCATGTAGTTTAGCAATTAATAGATCATGAGGGAGACAATCAAAAGCCTTTGATAGGTCCATCATTACAGTACCAGCAACCATTTTTTCATCTAGGCATGCTTTTAAGCTTTCTGTGAGTCGCAAGAGGGCATGTTGTGTGCTATACCCTTCACGAAAACCACATAAAATAGGGAATAGTACGTTTCTCATGTTGTCATAGATTTTTTCTGTACATTATCCTTTCAAATATTTTGCTAGTAGAAGGCAAAATGCTGATTGGTCTATAGTTTTTTTTAGTTGAAGAGTTATCTTTTTTAAATACAGGTGTTATATCAGCCTTCTTCAAGTTAGTTGGGAAACTACATGTATTAACTGTTTGATTAAATAGATCTGTCAATGAGTAAGTTATTTCATTAACAGCTACTTTCAATGTTTTAGCTGGTATGTCGTCTGGTCCAGTTGCTTTGTGTGAATTTAAAAAAGTTTCCCATTCCGATAAGCAGCTGGGATAGAAACTTGATTTGAAACCTTTCGTTCTTGCTCACATTTGCCCTATAGTAGCGCGTCTGCGAAGATCGTAGTTGGATTTATGAAAATGAGGAGTTGGATGTCTTGTGTAATCTGAATTTTTAAAAAGAGATTTTTAACAATGTAATGGCATAATTGCTTTGAAAAAGTCGTTAAAGTTACATGGATTTTGACCATTTGCCGCGTAAACGCCTTACAAGTGACCCGGGGATAGTAGGAAAGGTTCCAAGAATATACTGTCAGATTCATACAAAACGGTATCAACTGCTCCCTAGTATAAATAGCCTACATATTTTCCTTCTCTGCGATCACTGACAAGTATTAAAATACTAAAGAAACGTACATATTTTGTAAAGAAATCTTCTCTGTAAAGTGTAAAGCAAACATATATCAGCCAATGGTTTTTATGCCGTGTGAGTCAGAAAAATGTATCCGCTGTTTCAAAAATCCAACAGGAAAAGCTATGCAACCAATTTTGGTAAATTTTTAATTTCATCACCTTACGGAGGCTTCAACTTGATTTTCGAGATTTTTCACATAATTTTATACTATTTTAATGGTTGAAAAATGGATCAAATTGAGCCATACACTTATAGTTTTAGCTAAAGCCCATGGAAGCCAGTTTTCGGGAATTCTCAATTTGAAATTAAGATTGTGCCATATGACTATGATTGTGCATTGTAAATTATGAATGAATTTTCAATATTAAGTTCAACCCTCCGCCAGATAACGGAGTATAATTTTTCAAATCGATTTTATAGCTTTTGTTGCACGATTTTTTAAACAGTGAATACATTTTCCCGAAAAATTGCTAATTACGCTACATAAAAACTACTTTACAAGCACTACAAGGATGATACACGTATATTTTCTATAAGAAACTAAGAATTTTAGCCAGTACTGACAGTTTCTTAAAATTATTAGATTTTCAGTACTCGGAGTTTCTTACGAGTTTCTTACGACTTCCATATCAATTCTTACGACTTCCATATCAATCTTCATGTGTACTTCCTGTGCCCTCGTGAACATTTCAAAACGAAGTTTTTTTAAGCCTTTCCAATGTTTAGACATTACCCAAGTACCTTTCGAGTAATATGATACAGGAAACGCGTGAAAATAAGGTAAAAATATGCTAAGGATTTGTTTTATTGAAATAAATAGTTTCTTAAGTTATATTTTCCCAGTACTGGAGTTTCTTGTTCTTTTGGCGATCTGAGAGTTGAGTTTCTTATAAGCAGTTTCTTATAAAAAAGTACGTGCACTACGGGGAGCAATAGACTATGACTACCCCGTCGCCATTACATGAAAAAGAATAAAAACAACTGGGTGAATCAGGACAAATGCAACACCCACCCGTTCGCAATGTCGCACACCAAAAGAACCGCCCAATCGATTCGCAAAATTAATAAACAGTTCTGTCAAATTGTCAATGAGGCTCTAACAAATTTAAGTCCTGGCCTAAATCAAGGACTGAAGCTTGAGTTAGCCGAATCGGTTGTGTGGCCCTCGCTCTCCGGCCCCCCGGACAAGCGACACACCCTCCAGACCCACCCATTGCATAAAACTGAACGTAACTACTACTATAAAAATTAAACAGTAAGGAAATGGCACTTTTTATGACAAATACTTTACGAAAACGGACTTGGTGGTTGAGTGAGGTATTGCTAGATCTAATCGACCAGTATTTTGGACGTATACTAGTGTCAACCCGAGTATATTTCTGTTAAGGTCATCGGGTAGGTCTTTATCATCATACACCATGTAATAAAGGCTGCGTCAGAACCTCGTTTGAAAGATTACTATATCTAAATAGTCGTAGCAATGCAAAAACTCCAGCGAGAAGATTTTCGACGTTGAACCTCAAAGGAGGGGCAAAAACAACAAACAAACAGTTCATCCTAGAAGCAACTATTTCTTTCGTCAAAGCTTCTGAACGGTTCACTTGAATTTTCTGAAATAACAGCAGCCTAATTTATGTTGACTATGAATACCCCGCCCAATTTAATCTTATTTATTTATTTTTATTTATTTCGACTGAAGTTCTTCCAGAGTTTGTGTGGACCGTCTCTGATCGTCAGATTGCTGACCGCGGGGGTGTCGGCTGGGGGTTTCTGGGGCCGGGATTGCATTTGGGGAGCTCTGGAGATCGTGCTCAGCATTTCCCTCTTTAGGGTCTGACGTGTTTTAATTGCGGGTGATGGTTTGAACGAAGGGGTTGCTAGAATCAATCCTGGGCTTAGTTTTTGGAATTTCTACGGGTTCGAGCTCCGCTTTGCCGGTTCTTGGGCGATGATGGTTTGTTGGGTGGTGGGTTGTTTGCATGGATTCTCGGGGTGCTTTAGTTTGTTTTCTGTTTTTTTTTTATTTTAGTCTTAATTTTGCTTTATTTTAGTGCTGTTTTATATCTGAATTTCTTGTAGTTATTTCTTATGACGTTTTGAGTGGCATTCGTGGTGTGGACTCGGTGACCGAGTGTCCTTCCTCACTACGAAAGCAACAATAGCTTGTATCAACTTGTTGTTTTTATAAATTCATAGTTTAAAAATAGCCTTAAATAACGGACTCATCGTAATAAACACACAATCTCAACATTAGACACCGTAATCTGTGGAAAGAAAACTGTAAAAACTCCTGTAAAAAAAAAATAACCTACAACCAGGGAGAAAACTGTCAAATCCTGCAAGAGAAACAACGAATTAACCTGAAACCCTAAAAGGAGAGAAAATAAGTTAATAGCTGCAATAAAGAGGAAATGTGGAACAAACAAAAACACGTTTCATCGCACACTCGTCAGTTTGGTTCGTGCAAATAACAAATTAACGATACGAACAAACCGATTCAACAAAAGAACAAAAGAAAATCCATAGCCACGTGACAATACCACCCAAACCAATGCAATGATTGGAGGGCCCCTTGAAAATCAGCCATTAGGCTGAAGGGTCTCCCTCCTTAATAAATTGAAATATGAAATATGAAATAGACTCAAAGAAGACCAACTAAAGTCCAAAGACTTCGCAAAATCAAAACAATTGTAAGGCTAAAACAAACTCATTCTGTCGACAAAGAGAAGAGGATCTCGAAGTTTGCTATACACTGCTTCTAAAACCTTGAGGTGGAAGACTGACCTCTACTAGAGCATACTTGAAGACCTCCATTCGTATCCGTGGCGCCTGCGTCTCTTGCTAGTCGGGCACAATAGGGCTCCCGTTCACGATTGCACTTAATTGCCATTGCTTTGGCGCTGGCAGCGACATCCGAACAACTAGAGTTACTAATCAAAATTGGGAGTTCTCACCCTAGGTAAGGTCTGCGCAGTAATGTGGAGGATGCGCAGTACTGTGGAGGATGCGCAGTACTGTGGAGGGTGCGGAGTACTGTGGACGGCTATCATGAGTAACTGTGGAGGGCTACCTTGAGTAATGTGGAGAGTGCGGAGTACTGTGGGGGGCTATCTTGAGTACTGTGGAGGGCTATCATGAGTAACTGTGGAGGGTGCGCAGTACTGTGGAGGGCTATCTTGAGTACTGTGGAGGGCTATCCTGAGTAACTGTGGAGGGTGCGGAGTACTGTGGAGGGCTATCTTGAGTACTGTGGAGGGCTATCCTGAGTAACTGTGGAGGGTTATCTTTGAGTACTGTGAAGGGTGCGGAGTACTGTGGAGGGTTTATCTTAGTAATGTGGAGGGCTATCTTTGAGTAACTGTGGAGGGTGCTGAGTACTGTGGAGGGATAT
>REGM01000028.1:905773-921430 GCA_004194415.1 Aurelia aurita | reverse complement strand
CTCCACAGTACTCAAGATAGCCCTCCACAGTACTCCGCACCCTCCACATTACTCAAGATAGCCCTCCACAGTTACTCATGATAGCCCTCGACAGTACTCCGCACCCTCCACAGTACTGCGCAGACATTACCTAGGGTGGTTCTATAGGTCACCTAAATATAAAGTTCGATTAATTATCCCGAACGAAGCTCATAGTGATGGCAGAGATTCGACTCCTCCTCTGTTTGGGTACAGTGATTAAGTCCATGGATGAGGCCATCTTTACTCTAATTAGATCTGCTTACTTGTTTCTGCTAATTTCTTTCAATTTCCATCAAATGTTTTCAACCGAAACGGACAATTTGGCAGAGTGAGGGAGGTGATTTCGAAGTACTTACTCGGTATTGACGTAACGCCAGTGCAACGAAATAGGTCCACCGTTTAGACTTTTAGAAATGAAGACATTCAATTGTTCTCTTTTTATCAAGTACAATTGAGAATGCCACTTGGTCTCCAAGGATCCGTAAGTGCATGTAGACAGATATACTAAGAGGCCTTTTACATGAGAAAAGTAAACCCGGGTGGAGTTTCACCCCGGGTTGAGTTTCAACTCGACTGCTTGCAAAACCTTTGTTATTGGTGAAATCGTTTATATGAGAAAATTTCAAACTGGGGCGAATTCAACTCGCTTGCTTAACCCGGGTGGAAATTTCGCCCCGGGGCGAAATTTGCATGTAAATGCAAAATGTTCTCAACCCGGGGCGAGTTGAGGAATTCGCTATAATTAAACAAAGAGCCGAAGACGACTCTGGGACTGAAAATCAAGGTTAGGTCACATAGAAGCCTTTATCACTCGAACTTGGGGTGGAACAGGCAAGATCTCGCTTTTCTTCTGCCTTCAATATCTGTTCGAGTTCCGCATTCGTCAAATCATGAATCAACATTCTGCGAACAGAAAAACAACTGGAGTTCGAAAGAGGTGAGGTTAATATCAATGTTGTGAGCATAAATTTGAAAACAAACGTCAGAACGAGTGCGTTGATTTAACACCATCTTTTCAAGTCCAACAAAAATAAAAAAACAATAGTAAAAACAACAACAACACAAGAAAAGGGAAAATCACTCCAGGTTGAAAATCTCATGCAAACGCAAGCCAAATTCGCAACACCCAGGAAAATTCAACCTGGGGCGAAATTTCCACCCGGGTTGAGTTTCTCATGTAAAGGCTACCTAAGCCAACATAACAAGGACACCAGAGAAAAACTNAGAGGTGAGGTTAATATCAATGTTGTGAGCATAAATTTGAAAACAAACGTCAGAACGAGTGCGTTGATTTAACACCATCTTTTCAAGTCCAACAAAAATAAAAAAACAATAGTAAAAACAACAACAACACAAGAAAAGGGAAAATCACTCCAGGTTGAAAATCTCATGCAAACGCAAGCCAAATTCGCAACACCCAGGAAAATTCAACCTGGGGCGAAATTTCCACCCGGGTTGAGTTTCTCATGTAAAGGCTATCATCATCATCATCATCATCATTTATTTATTTATAAAGTAGGCTGAACAAAGCAATAGCTAAAATTACAGCTAATTAAGGCCTACTTATTTACATAATTTACAAATCTAATAGAAAAAACAATAATGTATCAATGCATATGTATATAATTCTAATTACAGGAACTTCAGTCTATCCTGTTATGAACCCAACCTGTTGTACATATACTTTACAAAGCCTACAGTTGCATTTATCACCATTCCAGCACCTTATTTGCTTTTTGAAAATTGGAAGGGTGCTGGAGTCTTTTATCTCGTGTGGTAACAGTTGCCACATTCTATTCTACCTAAGCCAACATAACAAGGACACCAGAGAAAAACTAGATCAATGCCAATTCGAAAACGAGGGCGGCAGCCAGGGTAACTATTTCATTTAATCTTTTTTCTGTAGGAAATGTTTTATTTTTTAGCTTTCCCTCACCCTGTTCTCCTCCGAAACGTTCTTGGTTTAAATGGTGCACTGATTAAGCACGAAATAGCTCAGGGCTAGGGCCAGTCGAATGCTAAATTTATCACGTACGTGTTTGAAAAGGTTACAGAAAATGAATCTGACTTTTCACAAAGTGACTAATGATCAACAATACCATACGAATTCAGCCAGTGACGCTCTACATAACTGATCATTAACGTTGTCATCAGCAGACAAGGATATGATGGATGGCATCATCAGTTACTTAGAATTTTATCTGTTGCTATGGAGACAGGGTAACCTTTGAAGTCGGCTTTCTTTCTGCCTCGTGAATTTGGTCGAAAGAAGGTGAACCACTAGGTATCTAGACTGAAAATTGGCACCCTGGTTCATCATAATGACATATCTGTTAATCATAACGTTCCCGTTAGTAATTAGAATCATCGGTGATCATTGCAGATGGACTGAACATGCGAATGCCATTGTTCTCCCCCTAAACATCTTTTGCAATTTGCGGCACTGTTTGATTAGTCAAGCGTACTAAAGTATGTTTGCTGACATCGATGGTCTGTGATCGTTTCAAGAAAATTGGAAATAGCAAAATAATATCAACTATCATCTCCAATATCAATCTAGCCATCAAAATAGGATATAGGTACTAGGATCACAAGGAAATTCGCTGCTCGACGAATTACATAATGGAGGCAGTAAATCAACAGACTTAAAACTGGCGTTTGCCAGGGAGACTGGGCAATCTAAATATAACCTTTTGTATTTGATGTTCCATCCCACCAGCACCTCTTGCGTCATGACAAGGGATCACGGACTCGATTAGCGCTTAGCTATTTCTGCGATATCCCAGCGCTTGGCGCTAAAAACCGCAACTCCACCTTCACCTTCATTTAATTCAAACGTCAAGAGGCAGGTGGCTTCGTTGTTCATTTCGTTGGGACAATGTTATCGATGCATTATCTTACTCATTTTTGGATGGTTTCGTAGTCACAGATTTGCTATCATGGACAACTAAGACAACTATGGATGTTAGATTTCTTCAATTCTGAAGATGATCAGAGATCATTACTTCTTAATTGGGTGCCGATCAGGTGGCTGCTTGTGGTAATCACTTTGGCTTGCGGACTGCACATCAAGTCTTTCTGTCAAGTTATCCACAATGATCAAAATGCTACCGTTCGCTTTACTTGAATACTTCTCTGCAACGTTGCCCCTTTCCCCATAACATACAGGGTAGGGAGGAGCCAAAGTTGGTCGGAGTGGGGCAAAATGGATAACTTGATCCTTTGTTTCTAAAACTGAGGCAAAGTGTCATTGGTTGTAAAATTGCAGCTATTTTACTGAATAAAATCGTCTTCGTTTATGATAGAAGTTGATTTCTTCTACTAAAGCACAATAACAAGAAAGTCCTTAAATTTTAAGTGACCCATTTTGCCCACTCTAACCCCTTTTGCCCCACCTTCCCTACTTAACGTCTGACCGATCGACTATTGCAACTTTTCTGAAAAAAACTGCCAAATAGCCAAAAGGTAATCTTCTGTACTTTCTGGTCTCTACTGCCACGAAAACTGAAAAACTTTATGGGAAGGAAAATATTACTTTGCAAAACTATGGTTAACTTTTCCAGACTTGAAGATTTCTGCTCTATGATCCAGTTTTTAGAAAGCAAAATTATGGCATCAAGGTCGAATGGTGAATATATTGGTCTGTACAGAAATCATTACTTGGCATGGAGGAACAAGTTTATTGAGGCAATAGCACTTTTTATGGAAAATAAACCATTTTATTTAAGACTTGCTTTATTTTACAAGATGAAATAGATAAGCAACATTAGCAGCAAAAATAGACTGGGAATGGGATTTTGATCACTGACTTTACTTTTAATATACCAAAATGACTTGGATCTCACCCAAAATAGAACTGGGAAAATTGGATTGAGGGCCCGCTTTAACCCCATGCTGACTGGGGGGGCTCATTCAGGCCCCAAGGTAGTTTATTTTTAATAGCTTCATCAGCGCCTATTTAATCAGTGTGTCCTTTTGTGACTTTTAGTTCTTATCTATATGAAAGACAATGATGTAAAAAGATTCAAAATTATAATGTTCAAGGGGGTCATTGACAGTTTCTGGAAAGCAGTCATTAAAATTGACTTGAGTTACCACCAGTTATCCGCCTTTTTTAACTATAACTACATTCACAAAAACTTTTTTCGGGTAAATCTCCATAAAACCTATCATATTAAAGTGATTTGTGTGCCCTCTTATCAGCTAATCAAAGGACCCTCTGGGGGGACTCACAGACGCTGGCATAACGTTTAAGTGTCAGACAAAGAAGGTTAGGAGATATATCATTTTTAGAAACTCTCATTGCATAGCAATGTTTTCAGCTTTAAAAACTACAATTGCTTCTAAAAACAAGAACAACTTTTATAAAAAATGAAACCTTCAAGAATAAGTTCATAACCTGACTTGACAAGTCTTGAAAATGTTCTTTGAGGACGTTAGTTAAACCTTCAAAAGCTGTAAAAAATGTCAACGAAGAAGTATGGGGAAGTTAGTTTCTAGCTAAAATCAAAGTACATATCTGAAAAGGCAGCATTCAAACTCTGTTCCATTGTTCCTGAGGTACGACGGAAAATCTATAGGGCGTACAAGGTGTCCTATTGCCCTCAACTGTGTCTGTTCTTGCAATCAGATTCCGAGAAAGCCCGTCAATGTTAACATTGACGTCATTACTGTTTTCAGCAACAATGAGTCAATTAGAGGTGGGATTGATATTTCATACTTGAATGCAAGCAACCATAAACAGCCATTATCCTTTTTACCTCAACGTTAGCAAGGCTAGCTGGTGTAGTGGTTAAGGCGTTGGAACTTCAGATCTGACGGCTGGAGTTCAAATGTGAGCAAATTTTTTTTTTTCTGACGATTTGTGTTT
Organism: Aurelia aurita; assembly: GCA_004194415.1. Lineage (NCBI taxonomy): Eukaryota > Metazoa > Cnidaria > Scyphozoa > Semaeostomeae > Ulmaridae > Aurelia > Aurelia aurita. The sequence goes on along the minus strand of REGM01000028.1, from coordinate 916,539 downwards.
ACATGTTTCCTTTTCCTCACTTGAGTCACTACAATCACATCTAAAACCGTTTTAGATTTGAAAAAGCCTCCTTTATCATTCTATAAAATGTTCAAAGTTTTACACAACGATGACGGGCTAATTCAGTCTAACCCTGGGTTGTTGTTGTTGTTGGGAAGCCGAAAAAGACCAAAAAAGGTCGAAAACATGTCACTGCTAAAGCAGTAAAAAAAGCATGAAAATGAAACTAATTTCTTTAAGAAACTTCACGACATCGTTTGAAAAGGTTTACGACAGCTTTTAAGTTTTAGAACACAAAGAAAAACGATAGAAAACGCAAGTTTCGAAAGGAGGAAAACTTGCAAATTTGATGAGCCGAAGTGAAAAATAAAAAAATTTCACCACAGCTTCCAAAATGAAATGGCTTGTTTTTCGACGGTTTTTGGAAATAACTGTGAAATAATACTTGGAATAGGTAAAGAATATCGATTTACGTCGAATGTTACCTTGCCGCGGCCGTTTACTGCGCGAAAATCGGTCAAACGGCTCAAAAGTAGTGATTTTTTTCCACTTCACCTCTCGCTAGCGTCTTCTGAGAATGCGCGTTTTCTTTTGTTCCACAAGACATAGACTCCAAGACGCATGCGCTAAAACCCCATTACTGTCCGCCATTAGCTACTAAATGTCATGCATGCCCTGATGAGGCTCTAAACGAACTCATTATCTCTTCTATACGCTTCTATACAACCCTCGGTGTCATGACAAACAGCAAGGACCACAGAAGACACGGCACAGGACACAGGAAACAGGAATCGCCTATCACCCCATAGACTCTACTTGTACTTCGTACTCGTGAGTCAAAAAGTAGATAAATTAGTTTCTACAAATTACCATATTTTGCTCATCAAAAAAAGTACTGACATCATTAGGTGACGTCATCAAGACATTACTTAATTAATTAGCTCCAATGCAAAATAACATTGTAGATTTTGCTCAGGACTACCCTTTGCAATAGGTACTAAACTGAAGATTTTAGAGAAGGGGGCTGAATCAGCCACCCCCGCTGTTTCTTTAAAAATTCCAGTCTGAATAGGGTTGAGAGCCCCCTTGAATTATCCAACGAGTAGGCCAATGTCCTTGCAAGGGGGAAATTAAGCTGAATATGCGCAAAATTTCGAGAACGGGGTCGTCGGGAGCAATTTGACGCTGGACGTATCTGCTGTTGGAAATAAATGGTAATTTGGTTGATGCCCTGTAAAACAAAACCGCTGAGAGAGATATCTGGACCGAACGTATAAGAAGCTAGTGGAAGATGTGAAGATTGTCATGCTTCACTTGAAATTGCTGTTGTTTTGTCAGTACTTGAGCAGGAGTGGTTCAACTCTAAAATGGTCCCAAACCCTGTTTCACCCGAGTGGTCATTATGGCCTCCCAACAAAATATTGATGTACAGTGCTTCAACCATTGAAGATAGAATGCTGATTCTATCTAATTTTCCCTCAAATTTAATGCTCTACAAGATTCTACAAAAATTGGTTTTAATTAGATATGTCACGTGACCATTAAATGCCCTTATGTGGAGAGACGTCACAAAAGTAAATATTAAATTGCTTCTATTTTGGTCAATCCTTGTTTGATTTNGGTTCAACTCTAAAATGGTCCCAAACCCTGTTTCACCCGAGTGGTCATTATGGCCTCCCAACAAAATATTGATGTACAGTGCTTCAACCATTGAAGATAGAATGCTGATTCTATCTAATTTTCCCTCAAATTTAATGCTCTACAAGATTCTACAAAAATTGGTTTTAATTAGATATGTCACGTGACCATTAAATGCCCTTATGTGGAGAGACGTCACAAAAGTAAATATTAAATTGCTTCTATTTTGGTCAATCCTTGTTTGATTTTGTTCTAATTAGTCTCATTGAATTTCTCTCGTCAGGACCTTTCAAATGATTTATAGTGTGTTAATTTCTATTCATATTTGTAGTTTTTCAGAACTATGACGTCATATATTATTATGACGTCATTTTTTGAATGTGTATGTAAACAATTAAACAAATTTGTGTTGATTTTTGTTAGCAAATATGATATTATACTAGAATTTTAACCATTTATGAGAATAAGTCTCATTTTCATCGAAATACAGGACATTAGTTGAGTTCCCCTTACCTTGGGTACGAGAGCCTCGAAAAAATTTATTTTTGTTTTAATTTCTTGTTGGCTCTGGTACTCAGGGTAAGTTGCCATACGTAACCTTATTCCAGACTGGACTCATCATAATTAGTTGCCTAGCAACAGGTCACGTGACTATTTGGATTTAATTACTTAATCAGAAACACAATAGGTTGGTAATATTATATACCAAGTTACAACTTCATAACTCTATTGGTTTTGGAAATGATAAAAGGGGGGAGGGGGAGGGAAGTGTGAATCAAAAGACTCCAGGGGGAATAAGGTTAAGGTATACTGTCGGGACTAATTCGACACCAAAGTCCTAGGTTAATTTACCAAATTAAAAATGTTTTACTTGTCAAAGGATAGTTTCTTTGTGTGAATTCAATCCCAAAAGCAAGTGTTGCCTGCTGTTTAACTGTTTGATTTGAATGCAATAAGACACGCTAAGATGCATTTGGCATACACAAGAGCTATCTATTTAAAATAGACAAAATGATAGATTGACATCCATATGATTCACAAAGATTACAAATCATGCACAAACATGACTAATAGATGACAATAATTTATATATCAATTTTGGAAAATCTTATTTTTCTATCCTTCTTTCTCTGTTTTCAACAATTTCCCGCCAGTGCAAGAAAACACCCACCAGGACCCATATGAGAAGAGATTTTTAACTTATGAATACAGCTGAACGACAACTAAATGGTGATAGAATAATCGACAATTGCTGTTGAATAAGAGTAGTAGTTTTAAGGTAACAGCATGTTATGTTGAAGCTAAACTGTCAGATTACTTCCGACGACCCTCTGCACTACATTTTCTAGAAATTTGATTGGCTGGTTAATGATTAATGTGCTTTATCTGGTAAGAGAACAAACCACACAGCGCAGAGTGTAACAGGCTTGCACAAATTTTTACTCAAAATGCCGCAATGCCATGATCGACAATGCACGAAGAGGTTCTCAACATCAATTCTTTGGCACCATATGTCAGCTTTTCTTTAGACAAACAAAATGTCCAGTCTCGTTAAGAAGCAAACAGACAAAAAACTATGAGAACTGCAACAAATACCGGGTGTCCCAAAAAAAGGTAACAGATTGTATCGGGGCTAGCAATAAGAATTTAGGTCGTTTCAATCCCTATTAATTTTTTAAGTAGTCCTCGATAGTTAACTTGAAGATAAATACCTTGTTTGTTGATATCGGTGCATTGAGAGTTGGAATATTTATCTTGAGAGTCCAACTTTGCCTCCAGCTCCAAACCAGAGCTTTTGGGTTTTGGCCTAAGCTTTTAACATGCTGTCTTGTGGAATCTCCTGAATCATAGCAAAGTGACAGAGCGGAAACGACGGGCGCCTGCGCACAACGGGCTCGAAAATCGAAGGATGGAATGCAGCAACCCATGCCGTCGAAAGTCTGATTTTGGAAAAAAAATTAAATGCTTTCGATCCTAAAATGCTTATTTGCGGCAATTTATAGAGGCAAAATGTTAAAAGGATGGTACACATCTTGTTTTGTTTTCTTTTGTCATTCTGTTATCGGTAAAAAACTTGATGTAAACGAAATTTCTTATGCAAAAAACAGCCCAATTAAATNAATTTAGGTCGTTTCAATCCCTATTAATTTTTTAAGTAGTCCTCGATAGTTAACTTGAAGATAAATACCTTGTTTGTTGATATCGGTGCATTGAGAGTTGGAATATTTATCTTGAGAGTCCAACTTTGCCTCCAGCTCCAAACCAGAGCTTTTGGGTTTTGGCCTAAGCTTTTAACATGCTGTCTTGTGGAATCTCCTGAATCATAGCAAAGTTCGAGCAAGAAACCTCGTGCTTAGGAACACATTTTAATAGAAATTCGAAACTGAACTTGACAATCAGATTCACGAATTTAGTACCATTTGGTGTCAAAGAGACATCTTTCTTCATTCTACAAACATTTCACATTACATCTGCCTAATAAAAGTTATTCATCAGCGAAATCATGATACTTAAATGATATCTTGCAATCTCCAATGATTGATTGAAATGCATTTTGAATCATCTCTCTCGCAATTATTACGAAATAAGCAATCGTATATGCTCAAGGGAACATAGAAATGCCCAGGTGACTATATTCATTTCTATGTTTTACAATTTTCAGGTTTTACATTTCTATTCAAATGTGTACCTAAGCACGGGTCCTTGTCCAAATTTACTACGCTTATGTCTATGATTGAGGAGATTCCCCCGACCATCGCATTTGCAGTTTAGGCCAAAACCCAAAAGCTCTGGTTTGAAGTTGGACACAAATTTGGACTTTCAAGATTAATATTCCAACTCTCAATGCATCAATATCAACAAACAAGGTATTTATCTTTGAGTTAACTATCCAAGAGCACTTCAAAAATTATTAGGGATTGATTCGACCTGAATTCTTTTCGCAAGCCCAGATAAAATCTGTTACCTTTTTTTGGGACACCAGGTACAACAACAACAGCAGTAAAATATATCAATAAGAATAACTGAGAACAACGGAAATGTTGGACCCTGGACTCCTTTATTAAATGTATTAATTCTGACGACTGCAGTCGCTGTATTTGTTCTCAAATTAAAAACTAAATAATGAAAAATTACATTGTTTTTACATTAGGTCATATGCACTCTTATCTCCAAAGGTCTAGCTTTAACCTCTACATAGCCATCAGGCACGAACACCATGCAAGGGTTACATTCCACTCATAAATTTCACATGTGCAAGGCTATAAATTCTTCATTGACGACTTCTATACATGTCTTGGTTAGTGGGTAGGACGTCTTTGACATTTTCTATGTCTAGACAGCAAAAGTAACACAATATCGAGTATCCTCCGGTCTAGTAATCTCTAACGATATCTTTCTTTGTTTTGGGAATAGAAATGGGATCGTTCACGTCTATCGTATGTTCATAGTTGAGAAAGATTTAAATGCCCTAATTCTCTGAAGGAAATATGCATATGATACTGTTTCGAATGCCTTTGGAAGTGCATTTAATGTGGCTGATTTCTTTAGAGGTATAATATCCGACCTAATCAAGAGCTTTGGCGCTCCTTCAGCGACAGATTACGATAGTTCAAAATATTAGTGTTTGGAGAAGATGATTACTTTTATTGCTAATTTAAAAGAAATAGTCGCCATTAATGCATCCTCGATTATCTATTGCAGTAACTAAAAATTCCTTACAGTTCCTTGATACCTGTAAACTTCCGATCTATCATGTACTTTTCAAGATCCCTGTTTCACATCACATTCGGAAATTCAGAATTGGTATAGAACAGCCCCAGTTTTATTATAGAAATTGAATGATTGGCCGCCAAATGGCGTCACAGATGTTGTTTCTTATAGCTACTTTACGTAACTACTGATGATTTGCTTCCTTTGATTCTTTATTTTGTTTTGTAAACATAGCCCGAGCACAGTGGTACTTTAGCAATTCATGCAGTTAGTGAGTCTTGAGCAAAGCAGCGACGCAATTACAGTTCACAGATCAGAGGTCTGTCTACATTTGGAGATCCAAATATCGAATTTACTTTAATGAAGGGATCTTTTTAATGCTATTCAGTGACAATCTGTTCCAATTCTTAGAAATTCCCATCAGGATGCAATTCCGATTGGGTTATTCAGTCAATCTCCTTTCTATGTCCCATATTTAATTGGCCTTCCAGCTTTGCACACTTGACTTTGATTTCTACTTCATCAAGCTGCCGCCCTTTTTTCGCCCACCCTCTCTCTCGCGATGTAGACAGGATTCCCGGTGTAACTTTTATCTGACCGAATCAGTTTTACAAAAATTCTTTCTTATGAGAGAAGAATTCATCCTTACGCACGAAAAGCATAGGTTTGGGAGGATTCCTTTTGTAAGTGTAAGTCTAGCAAGCCCAGAGGCTTTTTGGAAACTTAAGATCTCATCACCTCCCACTCAAGTCTGTCAAAATGCTATTTAAAAGATGTTCTTACTAGTAAATTGACAGATTTATGGCATTTAACATATAGTATATATATGTTACCTTATGAACTGGGTGTCCCAAAATTATTTATGCATGCTTGATAGACCTTGCTGACAAAGATTGTGTGGAAAAATATTCTAAACTTTAGTTCTTTGATATAATTACATTAATGCATCTTTTGTTAATATATGTTGAGAAATCAACCAGGAAAATTCAAAAGCGTCGACAGTGGTGGACTGAAGTGGGAATGTCCATTCCAATTTTTTCAAGGTGGTATTTATCCATAAGCAAAAAGAGTGTAAGAATGCTGGGCATACCTTTCAGAACTTACTTCCATACTAAGTCAGCCCACTTTTTGGGGCTGGCGACGCCCCTTGGAATATTGTAGTTTAAAATTCAGACATACCAGATAGCCATAAAGCGCAAATCCAATGGTCCTACAGGAAAAGGAATTAATAGAGTCTGTTTACGTGTTGCATCTTGCATGGCCACATTCTCTTTTTATCTACTAATAATTGTGAATTTAAAAGACAGTACAGAGACATTGGCACCAATTTACACCAACTCATCACTACCACGTGTCACAAGAAAGTGCACACGTTTTGCAGACATTTCGTGACTTACGATTTACCTTCATTATAAACTGTCATCTTAAAGTTTGATTTGATTAAAATTTGGGACACCGGTTACAGCTTTTACCAGTTTCTTGACTCTGACGCATTTCTTCTCTATACTAATCATGGAACGTGTTATTTTATTTTATTGCATAAAATACACAATATTGATTGGTGGTTTACAAAATGTTAATTTTAAACAAACGTGAGCCACTTGGTCCTGCGACTGCAATGGTGATGCAAAAAATTTAATTCAAAGGTACTTTATAGTCGTTTATAGTATGAAAATAATTGCCCATGCAAAAGTAACCGAAGAAAGCTTATAATTTCTGTGTTTAGAGTTTTCTACTGCAAGGAAATACAATTCAATCGTGTGGCGTAGAAGGTAATTAATATCTCTGCAAATATGTCGAAGGTAATTTTTTCCACATTAATGCGTTTTCTTCTTCATGGTCGTTTGTGAAAATTTTGTGAGTATGGACACTATAACATCAATCATAATTCATTTTGTTTAGAGATTCCTACATAATTCTCGGACAATGTTTTAGAGGATAACTGACCGTAACCTTCAGGAAGTGAACTTTTGCGAAGCTAACTATATGATTTTACTGCATTAAACAACGTGAACCGAGTTGAAAACAGTATATGCCATTCCTAAAAATAGAACAGGCTTTCTTCTTGTAGCTACTGATATTTTAGAATAATTCTCTTTGCAGCTAACATTATTAGTAGTAGTATAATAATTGTCTCGATTCAACGTTGTAATTTCATGCGATCTCTTAGAACATAAACTGTTACTAGCACTTATGCTGCTGCTGTCTTTAAATTTCTCAAATATCTCAATGCATTCAGATAATTTTCAGATTTCAGGTTTTAAACTATTTCTGTAGAGTTAAGACCTTCAAAATGCGATAGAAGACCTAAGTTTCTCATATCTTGAGCAGAAATTATCACCTTGTGTTTTCTAGAGAAGGTGTACTTCTTATTCTACTAACATTTATGCTGCTGGTGTCTTTAGATTTCTCAAATATCTCAAGGTATTCAGATAAGTTTCAGATTTCCCTTCTGTAGAGTTAAGATCTTCAAAATGCGATAGAAGACCTAAGTTTCTCATATCTTGAGCAGAAATCATTATCTCGTGTATCTTTCTTGTGCTACAGAGCATTATCTTTCTGCATAACGATTCTATGATTTCGCTTTATGTTGTTTTCACAACCTTCCTTCGTATCTATATGAAAATACAATCAAATAGTCTTGTAAAGGAATGTTGGATAGCTATGACATTATATCTCCTTATCTTAGTCTCAGTTATTAGGTTGTGATTAGATGAATGAATAAATAAGAAACAAGCTTTATCGTAAAATTTTGTCGTCTTCGTTTTATGATATAAAGCAAAGATTCCAAGTTTTCCCATAGCAAAGTTGTCTGCCAAAACATAAACGTTAACGTTGTCTGCCAAATGCTACAAAATCGATGTCTCATTTCAATGAGATCATCCTTGATAAAATAATGTTTGCGTAGAGAGGTCTCAAAGATAAAGTTTGCAATAAAACCAGAACTTGCTATGGCGTCTATAACTTTGCTTGTTTAAATAAGATGACGATTCTTAGTCTCATCCTTTCTTGCATTTGTGAAAAGGAATAGAAAGCCAATTAATCTTTATAAGACAACGACACTACAAACCTTTTCTGTCATGTTGACTAAAAAGTGGGGAAAAGCAGACAAAAAGACAAATGCTTTTTTCATCTTAGCTCTACTCCCTATCACTGCTAAATTTCTCATCTATTCTAAGCAAAATGTCTAAATGTCTTAAAGAACGATCCTTATCATTATCATTTTCTTCTAGAATGGCATTTTGGTCATTTAATTCAGAAGCAGAGCAGTACGCTGATTTAGTCTTTAGCCAGAATCTCAAATTATACTCGGCGATTTTTTTCAAATTTTCAGCGCCTGCTGTTCGCGTTATTAAAGCTACACTCCCATAAATAGGACGAAGGCTGCTGGGGCTTGGCTGCCCTTCAGATATATTACAACAGATTTTTGTCAATATTTCTTCACAAGCATCAGACAAACACAAGGTTGCATTTTCTCATCATTAGGGCAAGTTGGACTTTTGAGGGAACTAGCCTATCTCCCGGAAAAAGCTACTACCCTATCGAAGGTGGGGTTGGAAGAAAAACCTGCATGTTTCCTAAAACCAGTCCCCTCGTCCATGCTAGAAAAAAATTCCTAGATGCATCTGCAAAAGAAGAAGATCCAACATGAAAACTGAAAAAGGCGGGTGGGTGGGAGATTCAATTTGCAGCCACTTCGTACGAGTGTGCAAAATTTACTAAATTTTCCTCAGTCCCTTTCTGCAAATTGCGAAATGGTCAATTTCTCGTTACAGGGAAGCTTTTAAGAAATGTTATTGCTATTGATTTATTCCTAATTTCATAGTTAAAAAGATTGATGCCAGAAAATACACCTTCAAGTGTGAAACCGCTGTCGAATGACAGAGCGACAAAATCGTGAGATCTTCTTTCAATCGCCCTTTCCAATCACGCATGAATCTCAGATGTTTCGGAACTGAGTTCCCTCTTAAAACATCAATCCATGTTTTGATCCCTTTCCACTTGAGGTATTCAATATCCCTGGCTGTTTGCGAGGCCCTGTCTCGATCACAACGTTCTCAAATAATCGTTTCGTTTTCCCTCCCTCTCATCCCGCCCCATCGTGGAGCGAGATTACCCTTACCTTCATATAATGATAGTACTATTTTTTTTTTGGATACTTTATTTAACGTTGGATACATATTCTAGCTTTAATCATAAATAAATACAACTAGCAATAACAATAGTCAGTAAGTGCGGCGTATAGGCTTTTGCACAAAGCGGAAACAGACAACAAACACAGCATTTGAACAATGTATTATCATGACATTCCACCATGAAATAAACAACAATTATCATGCAATATTTGGCTATTGATGTAAATACAGTATGTGTATAATCAAGACAGAATTATGTTTGGTAATAATGCGCAATATCTAAAGCTGTTTGCTCAGTTCATTAAGTAAATTGTCATTGTAGTGCTGTATTGCATCATGTGTAAAGCTTTCTGTGAAGATCTTCATCTGAACTGTGTTTTACTCTGGTATCTGTTGCAAGTTTGATGGTATAAAGTACGTGAAGGTAAATATCTGTATTCTGAAGTGACGCAACTCCAGCTGCAAGTTGAGGGTGCTATTTTGCATCATGTTCACACGAAGTTGTAATATTTTCAATATAACAGGAAGTGATTTCTCAAGAAAACTGACACTGTCTTTTCCAAGGTACACCTCATCAAACTGAGATCCAATTTGTTTACATGCACAATTGTTGCCAAGGCAGTTCAATACTTTAATGCCTCTGTCTGAGGCATTGAAATATATTTCTATAAAGGCATTGAAAATTCTGGCATCAGATCTATAGGGCATTAACATGGTACACTGGAGCATCCCACTATTGTGCTTGATTCTGGTCATTGATTTCCATCTATTCTACCAAGATTTCATGTAAACAAATCAAATTTCCTTGCCCTCAAAAAATCTGGAATAAACATCTGACGAAATTTTTCATCACTTGCAACATCATTGAATATATACATTGGTCATAGTCCTCTTCTTGACGACTGCTTTCATGACATATTATTTGACAGTGCTGCTGCAGATAGAGAATATAATGAAATCAAAATCTAGAACTAAATCCTAGGAAGTAAGCTGCAAGAAAACAATAACAGTTAAACTTTAAATACGACTCAACTATTTGTGCGACTATTTTGTTGAATATTTATTTTGAATCGAGAGAATAAAACGACGCTAAATAATCGATGTTCAAGTTTACTCACCTGTTGAATAACACCCCAACAACGAAGTTCTTCCTAGTTCTTCCTGCCTTGCGTTCTTTCGCTGCACCATTTCGTATTGGCCTCTGTTTCGACTCCGCCTCCGCAGTTGTTTCGCAGCATTTACCTCCTTTTGAACATGGAATCGAGGATTGACATCGTTCGA
>REGM01000028.1:866012-905395 GCA_004194415.1 Aurelia aurita | reverse complement strand
GTTAAAGTATGATCTTTAAGAAGCAGAGCTTCAAAAGTGGAATCATAGTCATTATATGCCACCCTTAGTGCCCTTTTGTGAACATTGTTGATTAAATTATTCATTTTTCGGCTACAAAACATCCAGATAATTGGGCAGTAATTAAAATAGGTAGTGATAAATGTTTTCATTAACAATTTTCTCTTCCCTTCGTCTAAGTAGGGTGCTATTCTGGCAAGAGCGCTTATCTTTTTTCCAGCTTCACTACAAATCTTTTTTATGTGATGATCAAACTTTAGATGACTATCAAGTACTACTCCAAGTAATTTTTCTTTATTAGTGTTTTTAACTGAATAGTCCCCAATTCTTATTTCACTGTCCCCACACTTTGCCCTCTGTGGTTCTATTATCATTATATTTACATTTCTCTTCATTTAGAAGCATGCAATTATCTTTGAACCAGCTGTTTAGTATGCTAATCTCAGATTCAAGGATTGGGATTATAGTGTCGATTGTTTGCCATTAATACTACACAGAACTATTATACTACTATAGTAGTTCTGCTACTATAATACTATAATTATACTACTATAATTATTACTACTACTATTATACTACTATTAATACTACTATAATACTACACAGAACCATTCAGCGGGTTCTAAACAAAACCTTGTGATCGGAAAATAGTGATTCTTAGGCAAGCTAGCTGCAGTTTGAAATTTGTTTGCGGCTCGAAAGCAAGTCTTTGAAATTTGGTTGTAAATAGTAGCTCGGACATTTCGACTGCAGGTTGAAATGTTTTGACTGCAGTTGTCGTGAACTGTAACAGGAAAACGAATAGAAATTTAATTGCTGCCAGGAAGCACGAACGGAAAAATGGCGGATATTTATAATTCGACCGCAGGTAGGCCTTGTTAAACTTCTTTTTACCTTGGATAAACTTGACAGAGAATAACCCAAAACTTGTAAACTTACAAAACATGGCTTCAGCAGAACTATTCTAGTGCGATTTTATTACTTAATGGGCCCATTCCCCTTTCAAACAAGTATTTTGAGGTTGTAAACATGAAAGCCTTCGAAGCAGCTGATGATCAGAATAGGGCGATAGGACTCTACTACTCTTTTGTTCACCTTTTTATCAAGCAAAACCAATAATACAAGATACAATACTGGTTCCATCCGCAGCGTTAATTGACATATAGTCACCTAGTTTTCACTGCATATGGCAACCTTGTATCATTAGCAATAGGATAATTTCATTTTCTTCAGTTTTTGTTGTGATTTGTTTCCCTGTATTTTCATAATGACGCTGCGCTGCATTTTGTTAATGAAGCGGGCTGGACACCGATGCGAGAACGAAAGAAAAACGAGGAAAACCATTTCTCTTCGCTCTCTTAACTTGCATTCTCCTGCACAGCTTCGTCATGAAAGAAAAAGGGGAAAAAAAGACAGAGAAACAAAAAACCCTCAGGGAAAACACCAGAGTGTCCTAGTGTTCCTAGTTGCATAGCAGCATCAGCTATACTATTTAAAAGCTTATCAAACGGTTCGTGTTATGCTCCTCGTTCGTCTAACCCCTTTCCTTTTGGCAGTTAGTCTTGTTACATCATTAAGACTATTACAGAGAACATGAAAAAGAGACCAACAGTCTGCAAGGTGAGGCAGCTGGGTTGCTATGGAGAGCGAAAAGTAAGGATGATGCAGAAAGCATTGTTCTAGTTATGGCGATAATTTGAATTACATATCACAAATTTGAAAAACCCCAACAGATTTCTAATCATCCATGGTGATTGTATGCAATCACGTGATTTTCGTGGAACTTCCTCCCATCTATGAAATGTTGTCGCGTCTTCTCAAATGAGCACATTAATTACTTTTCAGGAACTAGCAGGCATCCCAAAGAAGTATACACGTTTTAAAAGTCACCATAACTCGATTAGAACAGCAATCATCAAAATTTCCTTTCGTGCCATTAGGTCAAGGAACAAATTCTGATTTCATCTATGCGCATACATAAATTTCTATGACTTAAAATGAATAACCTGCGTTAAAAGATGAGATCTCACAGGTGTTGATATAGCCTATTGCCTTTTGTAATCTGACGCGTGCCCAAATAGGGCGAAGCCAAAAGAAAAATGGCGCATTTAGGCTTTTCTTTGTCCTATTTATAGAGCCGTGCCATTAGCTCAGGTCGTAATTCAATACCACCTCTAATTGACTCATTGTTGCTGAAAACAGTAATGACGTCAATGTTAACATTGACGGGCTTTCTCGGAATCTGATTGCAAGAACATACAGAGTTGAGGGCAATAGGACACCTTGTACGCCTAAAAAGTAACCCTATAGATTTTCCGTCGTAGCTCAGGAACAATGGAACAGAGTTTAAATGCTGTCTTTTCAGATATGTACTTTGATTTTAGCTAGAAACTAACTTCCCCATACTTTTTCATTTACATTTTTTACAGCTTTTGAAGGTTTAAATAACGTCCTCAAAGAACATTTTCAAGGCTTGTCAAGTCAGCTTATGAACTTTTTCTTGAAGGTTTCATTTTTTATAAAAATTGCTCTTGTTTTTAGAAGCAATTGTAGTTTTTGAACGCTGAAAAACATTGCTATGTAATGAGATTTTCTAAAAATGATATATCTCCTACGACCTTCTCAATAATAAAATCACGTGAGTCCCCCCAAGGGTCCTTTGATTCTGGTTTCGACCCTTGCCCTGTAAAATTCCTAGTTGCGCGCCTGCCCTTCAACTTTGGGCTAGATCAGCCCCTGCTTCAATCAAAGTTGAATTTATTCATTTTATGTACTTTAAAACACATCAACATAGAGAAAGATACAAATGAGACAAAGATAAAATATTTATGAAGATTTCTGACCNTTTATAAAAGTTGTTCTTGTTTTTAGAAGCAATTGTAGTTTTTGAAAGCTGAAAAAAATTGTTATGTAATGAGATTTTCTTAAAATGATATATCTCCTACAACCTTCTCAATAATAAAGCCCCGTGAGTCCCTCAAGGGTCCTTTGATCTGTTACGTAAAGGAAAAGCAAATTATGTTTTGAATTGTGTGTCTTTTCTTCAATATTAAATGCCATGTGGGGTATAATAAATAATCAAGTAAAATCATAGGCGTGGAGCTAAGAGACAAGCAGTTAATACAACTGTGTGGATTGAATTTTTGATATTGATGAAAATAATTTAAATATATCAATAATATGGTCTGCCAAACAGTATTCATGGTGAACAGGGGAAAAGAAAGCCGCTAATTGCGTTTCATTGGCATAATGTGACGACAAAGTTCATTTTCAGCTATAATTTGCAGACGAAGTTTTCCCTTTTCATACCAAAAAGAGGTGATATCTTTATTAACAACGAAATATTTCAGTGCGACAAACTCTTCAAAGATCTTTGTAAGAAAGTTTTCAGCCAGAAGTAAGAATATTTCCCGATGAAACTTCCTAACCTGCACCAAATTTTGGTTTATACCTACTAGAATTTTAGAAATTAGGTATGAAATAAAGGCACTGGCCTTCACTAAATTAATTTGCTTAAAAGGGACAATTTATTCTATGAAATAGTCACTTCTGTACAGTTTTCCTGCATACTCATTTCCTTTTAAAAATCATTTCAATTTAGCAGAACTATAAGCTGTCTACGAATTCTCTTTTGAGATTTTTCCAGAAGTATATCCCCTAAAATTTCAGAATATCGTACGAAGACATTTCCCCTAAAACCTTTCATTAAAATTTCCACCCCAGAGAACGTCTGTGCAGTACTGCAGAGGGTGTTCAGCACTACATGGGGGAATACTCAGTACTATGGGGGAAAGTGTTCAGTACTAGGAATGGATAAAACCAGCACTGTAAATAAGCTTTCTCCGCAGTACTGAACTTCCTCCGCTGTGCTGATGGGATGCCTCCGTTGTACTGAACACCCTCTACAGTACTGAACATTCACTCCGCACTGTACACCCTCCGCTGTACTGAGCACTCCTCAGTACTGCACATATGTTCTCTTGTATGATTCTTTAATCAATAACTACATGCATGCCAGTGGCGGCGCCAGCCGCAAAAAAGTGGAGGGGACAAATGAAGATAGGGGTCTGGGGGCGTAGAAAATTTGTCCGGGCCACGCCCCTTTTATACTCAGGAAACGCCCTTTTTACCCTCAGGAAGCACCCTTATTTGTCTATCAAACTCTAGCCTCGGAGAAAAGTGGGAATTCCCCCCCCCCCCGTGTCTCCGCCACTTCATGCATCGATTATTACTCCCAAGCATCGATTATTACTCCCAAGCATCGATTTACTTACATAGACTTACATGCATCTATTATTTGTCCCATCGTTGAAGGTGTTTTACATTGAAGCATTTCCATTCACCAATACCGGATTTGCCCTTGTGCCAACAACTGCATTTACGACGAATGATCGGGGCAAGCGAAAATTCATTGATAAAACAGTATAAACATCTGAAACAACATTATTTTTTAACCCTATTCTACATGAGGGGACAATAAACGCCCCTAAAGCAAACTTCCTCTAATTGCTCTTAAACTACATGTGATAAAAGACTAGAACCTATTTGACTTTTAATCAAATTTAACACTGTATCAAATAAGCAATAGGTAATTTTCATATAATTGGTCATGTGACTATGACATGCCCATATTTGGAGAGAGGTCTCAAAGAAAATCATTAAAACGTGCATATAATTTCTCATAGATATCTAATTTCAATAAAATTGGTACCAATCAATTTGCCTTGAAGTCTATAGATCAACCTTGATATATAGGGTGTCCCAAAAAAAACGCTACAGATTCGAAAAATTCTAATGCACACTGTTTCAAACTATCATCAACTAATTTTCATTTAAATCTGCAATGATTAGATTAAATTTTGATATTTTTTCCAATTATATTTGGTAACTTGGTTGTAGAGTTAAAAATAAGCAAACTTCAAATTTGCTCTTAGCTCAAAATCAGAGCTGAGCAAATGATAACAGAAAATCAGGAGCATGGAAATATCTGCAATTTCACAGCATCACTGACAAGCACGCAAACTTAATTAAGAAACTGTGGCAAAGAGATCCCTTGCTGGTTCATTAGTTATCAAGTCTCAAGGGAGTTCTTAATGCTCATTTACAATTGAAAGTATAACTCTAATAATGACCTAGTCATTTCAGGAAAAGTAAAGAACCCCCGTGAGCACTTGAGAAGCATGGCAATGCCTTGACAGAAATTTTGTGAAAGTGTCTGTTCAATGCAAAATAAAATGATATGTTTGCGGGTTTGTCAACAATGCTCTGAGATTTCAAGGATTGTCATGCTTCATAATTTTCCATTATCTTTTGCTCAAAGGCTGGCAGCTCTGGTTTTACCCTAACAGCCAATTTGAAGTTTGCTGATTTTCGACGCTACCACCAAGTTACCAAAAATACTGGAAAATATATAAAACTTTAATCTAATCATTGCCGATTTAAATAAAAATACTTGTTTGATAATGAGTCTGAAACAGTTTGCATTAGAATATCTTAAATCTATAGCGTTTTTGTCTGAGACACCCGGTATATTTGTTTGTGTTTTTCTGACAAAAGCAAAATTTAAGATATATGATGTCATAAATACATATGACGTCATATTTATGATAAACATAGTAAATAATTAGTATATTATAATTAAAATTGATCAATTCACAATTCAAAATCAATTTCCTTTAGTTTATACGACTAAAACTTTGTCAAAAATGCCAATATGGCATCAGCAAATTTGCAAAGGGTATCATGTATGACTTTGATTGACAGTTTTTTTATAACAATAGAATTCAAGAAATAGAATTTTTGGCAGATGTTATCAAGAACAATCAATATTCATCATATAGATAGCTTCAAAGTTGAAAAGTTGTTTATTGACAATTTTCGCTCTGAAAAATTTAAGTTTTTAGGAGAAGAACCAAAATTAGCAAATTTCCATTGTTTTTGCGTTGCCTAGCAACAGGTCACTTGACTAATTAGCATATAATGCTATTTTTAGAATCACAATTGCTTGGTAATTATGTGTACCAATTTGCGTTGAAGTAGACATCATAGTAGCTGAGAAAATGGGGGGAGGGGCCTTTTTTGCCCCCCCTTTATGAAAGTAGTACTTGATATACCCATGTAGAATAGGGTTTAAGTTGTACTAAAGAATGAAAGAAATTCGACAATGACTATGTAACCTGTGTTCTTGAGTCTATATAATAATAATAGTATGGATGGGGGGAGGGAGCCAAAGTTACTTTTGGGCCAAATAACCCTTGAATTGTCGAATTAACAGTTTATTTTGCAGTACCTTTTCTCAAGGACCGTCTCTCAAGGGCTGCAATGAATCTCAAGGACCGTCTTTTTCAAAATTGGGGGAGAGTCTGGACCCCCATTGCCCCCTTGGATATGCCACTGCCTGCAGGGACAAAAAGTAAACGTAGGTGGGTAGCAGGTTAGAATCAGCTACTGTAATTTAACATCCCTCAACATATTACTTTTGTAAGTATTGATATTCTGATTGAGTGAAACGATTATTTGCGTTTGCCGAAATGTAGGACCATAATCATGCAGCAATTCGAACGTGAGGCTAACTAAGATGTGAAAATTTAGTTCATTAAAATCGATCATACCGTTCTAGAGTTATTAGCGATTTTTGAAGAAGCAAGCTACTTTTTGAAGAGCTGGAAAAGCATCAGAAACTACGATCAAATGTTACCAGTTCTTAGCTTAAAAAATGACGATAACTGCATCATCAGTCTTACTAGGAACTACAAATGCATTTTTACATGCAAGCGGCATCTTTGTCGCTTGGTTTTATCTGTAGAGGTTTGATATGCCGTTGTTGTGCTTGCTCTTATTGATTTGAAGTATTGGAGCAGACAACGTTTTAACAGAGTTTGCACCCCTTTTCTTGAATCATTTGCAAAAATAGCTTGCAAATAAAATTCCTCAGAAATCTAGAACAATATGACCGAATTTAGTGAAATTGATTTTAGCGTCTAAGTAATTCTTTCCTCGATAAAGTCACTTATAGTACGTTAATACTGGAGAATAACTCAGTATCGTACTGTTTGGCAAACGTAGATTTGGCAAATCCAGATACCCTTGACTCACCTGGTAGATATGAATTGACTTTTTTGCCGACCGGTTCATATTAAGGATATGAGTAAGTTTACTGTCAATTTGTAGAAATAACAAATAATATCTGAACGTTCTAAACCATAGAAATATTGACAGGATCATTTTGACTCACGGTACGAAGTACAAGTAGAGTCTATGGGGTGATAGGCGACTCCTGTTTCCTGTGTCCTCTTTTCTGTGTCCTGTTTCCTGTGTCCTGTTTCCTGTGGTCATTGCTGTTTGTCATGGCATCGAGGGTTGTATAGAAGCGTATAGAAGAGACAATGAGTTCGTTTAGAGCCTAATCAGGGCATGCATGACATTTAGTAGCTAATGGCGGACAGTAATGGAGTTTTAGCGCATGCGTCTTGGAGTCAATGTCTTGTAGAACAAAAGAAAACACGCATTCTCAGAAGACGCTAGCGCCGAGGTGAAGTGGAAAAAATCACTACTTTTGAACCGTTTGACCGATTTTCGCGCAGTAAGCGGCCGCGGCAAGGTAAAATTCGACGTAAATCGATATTCTTTACCTACTGCAAGTATTATTTCACAGTTATTTCCAAAAACCGTCGAAAAACAAGCCATTTCATTTTGGAAGCTGTGAAGAAATTTTTTAATTTTTCACTAGGCCCATCAAATTTGCAAGTTTTCCTCCTTTCGAAACTTGCGTTTTCTATCGTTTTTCTTTGTGTTCTAAAACTTAAAAGCTGTCGTAAACCTTTTCAAACGATGTCGTGAAGTTTCTTAAAGAAATTAGTTTCATTTTCATGCTTTTTTTACTGCTTTAGCAGTGACATGTTTTCGACCTTTTTTGGTCTTTTTCGGCTTCCTAACAACAACAACAACCCATGGTTAGACTGAATTAGCCTGTGATTTGATTTGATTTGATTTCAAATATTTAAGGAGGGTAGCCCTTCAGCAATACTGATTTTCAAGGGGCCCTCCGTTACAAAATTTACAAAAATTAAAATACTATTATGACCTAAAATAACCTAATACAATTCAATTTCTAATATATTAATAAAAACCCTATAATCTAAAATAAATAATTACAATAAAAGAAAATCCATATGGCAAACACATTATTTACAGCAAGCTACCCCTATATACGTTGTTTAAATCCGTTTAAGGAGGATGCCAGCTTACACTCAGCTGAGAGGCCATTCCAAGACTTGGCACCTCTAAACGAAAAAGATTTCTGTCCATAGGTTATGAACATTTTCTTGAAGGTTTTATTTTCTATAAAAGTTCTTCTTGTTTTTAGAAGCAATTGTAGTTTTTGAAAGCTGAAAAACATTGTTATGTAATGAGATTTTCTAAAAATGATATATCTCCTACGACCTTCTTTGTCTGACACTTAAACGTTATGGCAGGTCCATGAGTCCCCCAGAGGGTCCTTTGATTACCTGTAGTAACCCTATTACTACCCGGGGGGGGGGGGGGCACAAACTGTCGTTACTTCGAAAGAGAAAGAGCTAAGGTTTTGTGACTTTACCTAAAATTCAATAGGCCAATTAAGAATTGAAATTTTTTTTGAAAATGGTAGACACTGATCACGTGACCAAGGTCTTTTCGACACATGGTCGGATGGTAAATAAAAGCAGTGAAGTCTAGTTTTTACCAAGATCATCAAGAATACCACCATTCGATAGCTCTCAATGAGATCTTTCAGATGATGTATAATTTTATTCATTTTGATGACGTCAGCAATTTTAAAATTAATGACGTCATCAAAGTTTATGACGTCATATAAATAACAACAAATGTAATAAATAAAGTTTTATTGTCAAATATGGTTCTCTGGAACGTTTTGAATGATTTTAAGGCATTTCAGATTATTTGCATCAATAATTAGGGCTTGTTTAATGAAAGAATGAAAATCTGGTGTATCTAAATAATGAATAAATGAAATAAATAATGAGTTTAAATAGATAATATATTGCTGATTTTTGCTCCTTGATGATTTGTGATGCATTCTAGAGCCATTATGGGAGGAATTATTGAATAAAACCTTAAATATTGCTAATTTTGCCAATAGTTAGAAAATATTGCATTTTTCCGCCATTATGACGTCATAGTGACGTCATGGATGTAATGAAGAATGAAAAAAGTGCCCTATTGTGTAGATTTTGTTACTGTGCACCATTGTACCAAGTCTCAGCCTTATATCTGCATTATTCACGAAGTTATGAAGGGGGCACTTTGTGCCTCCCCTCCCCCCAGTACTACGAGGGTCCAAAAAGCCCGGTATTAATAGGGTTAACTAGAAACATAGAAAGAAGGAGGAAATTGGACTGAAGTGTGATCTGAATTACTCCAAGCACTCAACTTCCTTCAGACAAAAGAAACCGTTTTGTAAACCTCCACATTTGTGATTAGCATGTAAGCATTGCATAAGACTTTCTCTAACTTTTAGAAGTCATCCTCCGGTCAGTGACTATGTGACCACAATATTTCTGACTCTGCTTCATCAGCAATAAGCAATTCAAATGTTTGTAGTATTTCATTTTGAAACTTTATATCGCTGCCGAGCTGTTATTAATGACTAATCAATAATAACACCATAATTCGCTATTCAGGCGTTTGAAATCTTTAAAAGATATTGGTATTTGTATTGCTGACTTAGATTGTTTCACGATTATATTCTTAATTAGGAAAGAGAAATAATGAGTATCGGTTTTCAGAAATACTCGGCAAATGTTCCGAAAGCAAGAAATGCCATGGCAGTTACAAACCTAGAGATGCACAATGTAATTGCTCTTAATCAACATAGACACGGAATGACAGAAGAAGCCTTTGCGTCTTCATTCGCCTTCATTCCTCTTATTTCCTTATTATCTTTTTTTTGTAGCAGATTAAAGCGACCGTTGTCTTGAAAGAGAATTTTGTTGAGGCTGATTGGCGTAAAATGTGGCGGTATCTTTGAATTTCATTTCACGATACGTTTGTAAAGCCACTTCAATTTGAAATTCTTAACACCATCGAGTAGGAGCTGGTTGTTGAATAAAAGATCCTGGCGGGTTGAAGAGGGCGCGAAAAGCTACTTCAGCTAGATTTGCACAATAGCGCCGGTGCGGTAGACTAAATCCAGGGCAGGAAAGAAAGGAAGAAAAAATTATTTTGAAGATATTTTGCATAATTTTGGAATCATGATAATACTTTGTTAAGAAAATTAAATCCTTTAAACCAAAATACAGGGGCTTATTGATCGCCCAATGAATAAAAGTTCTTTTCTTGTTTTCTTTTTAACTATTCCAGAGAGACCCGCACCATCCTTAACCATGTCTATGTCTAAACCATGTCAGTAGAGCTAGAGGATTAACCATTCCTATTAGTAAAACGTATGTAGCTCAGCACCTGCAGATGTGCTGTGCCACGTATATAGATAATAATAATTATACTAATAAAAGGCAATTATATTGCGTAGCTGTTTGGATTATTCATATATGTGTTTTAGGGTTCACATCTTATCGACCATGATAAATGCAAGGTATGACTTTCGTTGTTTGGAAGAGAAAAGCGTTTATTTACATTTTCTGCAGACTAGTCACTTAGGCATCAGCGCAGAGACTTCTCGATATGCTGAGTGAATGAACTTGAGGTCTGCTTGGTCTGCTTGGGGCATCGAAGCTGCAAACAATGGTTTCCTATATGTGCCGGCCCCACAATAATTTGTGACCTCTTCACCCGAAATTCACAATGTTCATCTAATAGCCAGCGTAATACGGGGACGGACTTGAGGTTACCCAAAGAAAAGATCAAAAAATGGCCAGAGATGCCTTTTTTTTAGAGATGCAAAACTTTGGAATAGCCTCTGAGCCGAGTCCAAGCAGGCATCCTCCCTGTATATTTTTAAGAAAACTATTTAGAGAGGAGAGTTATTTTTTTCTTTTCATTGTAAATAATATTGTAAATAGGGTTTTATGGTGTGATTTAATAGTTAGTTTCTTACCTTTTTTTCCTATATTTTAATTAATGTTTTTATCGGAGGGCCCCTTGAAAACCAGCTTCTGCTCAAGGGCAACTCTCCTTAAAAGAAGGACATATGAAAAAATATATATAAACAATACTTGAAAGGGAACCATAATTAAGGTTAAGACTTGCTCTTTTCCATCACAGGCCCATCACAAACCAAGACTTTCTATTTCTCTTGGTAACTTCGAGGCAACACAATGAGTTCAGCCTAGAAAGACTGCTATTATCTCTCTTGCGGCGCCCTTACCCTTTCTTTCATTCATCACTTTGAATTGTTTAAGAAGGCCTACAAAGACTATGAAATTTTCTTGTTGGTAATTTCAAACCACAGCGATCTTTGCGTGTCTGCGCGCTTGTTACTGGATAGAGGACCACACACCAAACATGCAAGTGATTTAATATCTGAGGAAAAGTACTAAACGATGACTAGAAGTATGAGAAACCAAGAAACCTCTCATTATATCTCCAAAAAGGAATGAAAGCGGGAGAAATTAGGGACTTAGGGACTAGTCACCCCAGCACGCAGGTAGCATAACCAGACACGGGGCAGAGTTCTCTTCAGCTAAGATTTGTTGTAAAATGTGTTGCCGTATTACACTAAATTTGAAGTAGTAGTGATGTCACAAAGTATTGTCGTCTTTTCACGAAAGGAAATACCTAGCAAAACGTCATATCCATTTTTTAATTGATTTCAAAACATGGTGTTCTCTGTTATTTTACAAAATGTTTATTCTAGCAAGTGATATTTCATTTGTATGGCTTTGGGTTCTTAAATAAGACTTTCTTTATAATACTTTCGTTTTTCCTCTTAGATTAAAGGTAGAGAGAGTAGAATTGCCCCTGTTTTGTCAACCAACCTCTCACGCCGAAGGCCTCTGCTCTGTTTTCTAATTCTGTTGAAAAGGGCTTGGGCCTAGCAAATGACAAAAAGCCCGCGAAAATACTTTGCGTACGCCATTTCTCAATGGAAGAAAAAGTTTTTGTTTTCTTTCGCATGCAATTTTCCGAGGCCTATTCCCTAATAAGTTTACATCCAAAATAACGAACACATGTCTGAAACATTTGCCTCGTCATACCGTTGGAAAAAGATGAAGAAACTTTCACGTTTTAACAAAATTCTTTTCTCTACCATCATGTTATTGATATTTATTTCTAAAGTCGTTTGTTGTAGGCACCTGTCATTGCGGCTCGTTCTATCTACTTGATTTACATAACGTAATAAGGTGCCAAAGTGTATCAATTTGGTAATGACAAGTGGGGCGATGAAATCGAGTTTAACCTTTTCTGACAACTCGATACGTATATGTCTTTGCTCGAGATAAGTGACACCACACTACAAAACTTTTCACACATTTTACTCAATGAGAATGAAAGATAATTCGTTGAGGTGAAATCTCATGTTTTAATCTTTGATGCACAAAATATAATTTCATCGTAGAGGTGACAAAAGAAGGGCAACACTACTCTATGTGATTCTGTAATTGCCAAATGTGATGGGATATAGACGCTCAGCCTACACAAGGAGCAATTTTGTTTTTCTTGCCCTAACTCACAATAAAGTGTGGTATTTATTTTTGAGCCAACTAATAAAGCGACCAGCAGAATTTCTTACGTTTTCGTGTCTGTCTAACCATTTGTAGACATAATTCGAGCCATTGGATATCCTGGTTTACAAATTTAACAAAGAATGTTGACTGTTGGCTATGAAAACAGTTGCAAATGAGAAGGAAACGAACTAAAACGTCTTTTGCAAATTAGCTCAAAACGTTCTTTTATAGTATAGTCCTGAGGTCATGCGCAATCTCTATTAGGCCATACGGCATTGAATTCCATACAAGATGGTAGGCTGAAGTCAAAACAGTGTCTAGAATAACTTTTTTGATTTAAGAATAACCTATTTATAAGCTAGTACATATATCCAACCTCACCTCCCTTTCAATTCTATTTAATATTCTGATTGTAAGATGAAGTCTGCGATAGATCTGTCATTGTAAGATACGTGCTTTCACTTTGTCGATCGAAAACACGTCTATACACCAACATTTCTACATAAATGCCGCATTAAATTCCGACAGGATTAGATAGGTCAGCTCCTCCTGCTCACCTCTAACAAAAGGAAAAAGATTGAATTTAATCTATAAATCTTAAAATTTAACTGAAGGAAGTAATTGCATGATCCAAGGTCTATATGATTCAACATTCAACGGTCTACTCTCAGATCACTAAAAAGTTTAGAAATTTCATTACTAGGTATTGAGTAATGGCTAGACAGTAGTGGCACTGCTTCACACAATATCTTTGTGAAATAAAAATCGGGAATTTGATAAAATTCCTAAAAAACCCGTCAGAAACTTGATGTACTCAAATGATGAGAATTTCAAGAAACATTCAGTGCTGGGTCAAATTGTTTGTTTCTTATGAAAAACATGCTTGTATTGGATACATCTAGTGTAGCTCTCTCTGAACTTTGCATTATTTGTCGAACTCTTTGCCACAGTTGC
Organism: Aurelia aurita; assembly: GCA_004194415.1. NCBI lineage: Eukaryota > Metazoa > Cnidaria > Scyphozoa > Semaeostomeae > Ulmaridae > Aurelia > Aurelia aurita. The sequence continues at coordinate 891,800 of REGM01000028.1, read as the reverse complement.
TATGATTAACTGCACAAGCGAAGTCAGTCAGCACCCTTTTATGAATTTTTACAGTTTGCCGTTCTTTCCTTCTATGCAACGATAATTTCCCCTCGGAAATCGGAATCATCCAAAAGATTTAGTTTACTTTTATATACCAGCATTGTCCTGACAGAAATGAGTGCTTGGAAACAGCGATGCTTTTTTTGCACATCTATAATAAATAACTTAATTCATTGTGACTTCAAGGATTCCCTAAAGTTCACAAATCTATCCTAGCGATGACGATTCGGAAGGAAAAAAGTAGCTTTTCTGTGCTAAAATTTTGCAAATCATAGGTGATTGAAAAACAAACAGTTTCGGGCTTGAATCCTAATAAAGAGCGACGGAAAAGCCAAGTTGGTTTATGGTGATGAATAGCTGTTAGCACGTAATTAGCTGCACTGATCCAACAGCTAGGTTGGTTTTCACTCATACTTAGTGGCCATTACGTCCCAACATCGAACGGTTTGAGCAAGGACGAATAAATCTATCAGTAATCATCACCGGGCATGCGCAGTTCCGTATAACCTGGTATATAATACTATGGGAATTTCGTGAGTTAGTTGTGTACGTCGCGCTGTATTTGACTGCTTGCAAGACGAAAGAGAGCCGTGCACGTTTTATTCACGGTTTTTCATTGAGAAATAAAGGACTATTGGTTAGCGAGAGGTGACTATCGATTCAACGAAGCGAATGCCTTCTTGTCCGCAGACAAACATTTTGACAGTAAAGGAGTTTTGATTGACCATTCAACGTTATTATTGGACTAGTGTGGTTGCTAATTTGGCGCCTTGCTATGTTGATCTTGCGTCTGTGTCCTTCGTCCTTGATTGCTGTCGTCTAACTGCGCAGTGAATAATCTATCGTGCTGTTGCGAGAGATAAGGAAGGTCAAACAACAGAGAGAGTTTACAATCAGTACTTTGAAGCTGGATTGGAGTTGTGGCCAGAACCAAACAGAACGAGAACAAATATTGAATTTCGCTGAGCCGCTCGAGATTATTAAACACAAAATTCCTACTACGTCGGTGTTCTACATTGGAATTTGCAGTAAACTACGACTTTAACGGTTTACTGAACTTCAGCGTTGTTGGACAGGGTTGAAATTCTAAATACTTGGCGAAGGAAGGAAAATCTAAAGGTAAGACAGATTTCCTGTTTACTCACAACAAATCCATTTTCGCTTTGTAAATCGGAAAGGTGGCAGTACAAGAAGGAAATTTTTCGATATTTCTTTCTGTTGAGGTTTAGCGTGATAACATTTCCCGTATACTACATGATGTAGATACTTTAGAAATGATTCTGTGCTTTCAAAAGCTCCCAAAATGATAGAAGTTCTACGTTCATCCACGAGAATCTGATGTCATTTAATCCGAGGGCAAGCAAATTTTAGTTGTGCAAACGGCGCCATTGCATAGTCAAGTCTCTGGTTTGTGTTCTCTGTCTGAAAGAGATTACGAACTGACCCTCTTACTAATGGCAAAGGCGTTAGATTTCAAAATTTTCCTCCGAGTTAGAAACCACATTTTGAGGGGGACATAAGGACGTTAAATATGATAGATGCTGAGAGTGGGTATCCCCTTCTGTATGGACGAATGAAACATGCCAAGGCGAAGAGCTTGATTAAGGTTCTCTCGACTGTTTTTTCTCTTTTCACTTTTCATTCTTCCATCAGATTTGTCGCTGGTAACGTTTATGTAAAGCTGATTTTTGTTAGATTCAAATCAAATGAACCTTAGATACCTGAAATGTTTTCCATAAAAATTTTTCCCATGCTGTTCATGAAACTAAAATTCTTCGAAATGGTACATTTCATGGCATTATTTGCAAGTGAATTCAAGAAGTTAAAAGTCTCATCAGTCAGAATGGCCTTCAATTCAAAATCCATTCGTTTTGTTCAGGATACGCTCCTTTCTATATTTTTACAAGAAGAGCTGTAGTTGCTCTTCGTGGAAATTAAGAAGCTCTAAGTAACTGCAAGCGATCAGTGGTCAATTAGGAATTAAGAAAACTTTCAAGTTTTGGATATGAATTGCAAAGTTTTTTCTAGCAAAAATTGTATTAGCAACTCAACTGATGCCAAAAAAAGTAAAAGTTTTGTTTATCATTTGGTCCTTTCTTGTAATTCTCTCGGCTTAAAAAGTTATATTAGCGGTTCTCAATGAATTATGAAAAATTGCGAAACTCTATGTTATTAAGCCCTACACAAACTTTTACTTCAAGAATTGGGGCCACAGTTAAGAAACCCTACTACGAAGCCAAGCACCAAGTTTCTTATAAAAATAAGTGCTAAGTGTATCCTAAGAGTTATCTAGAGTATCTCTAAGTATAAAATGTTTATAAAAAGCAAACCAGCCAAAATTCATTCCGCCCTACTTGCTAAGCGAAATGTTCATGTCAACACAACAGTGGGTATCTTGATTAAGTTTTTGAGAGTTTCAAATTAATGTGTTTTTATTAGATCAGTCAGTTGTGAGTGAAAAGTATTTATGGAGATTTTTTCGTTTTAGCAATAGAAAGTAAGCTAAATTCTCTTTCCCGTTCCCCCTTTCTCCAGTGGTGTCTTACATTTCAAAAATAAAAATCACTGAAAATTTTGATGCAGATATATGAAAGACTGATCAGACTGAAAGACTGAAAGACTTTAATAGACTTATGTCCTCACTTTTAATTATCTATTTTTGTCTCTAACATGATTCCTCATTATCCTTTGATGGACATAATTGTACAGTTGCTTTGACGTTGATTGAAATCATGTTTTATCCTTCTTTTTCCAAGTTTCTCTGTAACAATGAATTGAGCAAAACTCGGTGCTCTCCTCTTATCACCAATATCCAGCGCTACTCCAGGTATTGTTTGCATCAAGAAAAGGAGATGTGCAGCCAATTTTTATCTAAACTTCTGTGTTCAATGCAGAAACTACCTGTTTTGTAAGGTTGCTGAGCAATGATAACCCTAGTAAGACCTCTGTATTTAAACATATATAATTTATGAAAAGAACATTGATGGGTCTAGGGCAAGTGGCTGGTTTAACAGACCTTGCACACAGACTAAATTTCGAAGACAGAGAAAGGTCTTGCGCAATAAAGGGTCATTGAAGAGCCAATATTCCCTACAGTATGAAATATTTGAACGAAAAAAAAATACTGGAAGACTTGAGACGTAGTGAATTTCTTCTTCCTCAGTCACGAAGAAACGTCTGGAATGCTCTGGTATATTGGAAGTTTTTAATGTCGAGAGAAAAGGGTACCGTGAGTGTAGAACCGAGTGGTTAAGCTCAATAATAGGACTTAGGAATGAAGGAATTCGAAAAGGAAATAGGAAAGTTCTACCCTCTGAGTAAGATAGTGTAGACTGTAGATCTGTTTTTTACATGTATGTTGATGCAAACTATTTGTGTGTTGGTGCCGCACTGTGCAAAGCATCTTTGGTAATATCCCCAAAAGAACAATAATACCTCTTCAATTCTTTTTGATATCTGTGGGGTCAATAATATTGTCTCTAGCAGCAGTAAGGCCATTATTTGAATGTGCTGTTTATCTCACGAAAATGTTGGTTTTTCCTATTGAAGCTCTGTCCCGGGGGGGGGGGGGCACTATGTATCTTTTGGGTACTGGGGACGTGCCATCGGGAAGGGTATCGTTTTTACGATTTTGGTAAAAGAAATGGTATCAATTTTCATGATTTTAGTATAAAGAACGGTATCAATTTTAGTGATTTTGGTATAAAGAACAAATAAATAGGCTTTTTTTCGAGAAATTGGTATAAGGTCGGGTATACGTTTTCGAAAAATTGGTATAAGGAACGGCTATGTTTTTGAAGCTTGAGTAGCACGTCCCCAACCAAAATCTGGTCAAGTGCCCCCCCCCCTCTCGGGCTCTGTCTCGGTTTCATTTTTAAACGAGGTGGCCCTATATACTTGAGTTTATGAATAGGGCTTCCAGTAAAGAACTTTGAGGGGACAGTTCACAGTAGATTGGAACTACGATGTAAGATGCTGTTCTAATTTGGAGAGGCACAACTTTCAGAAGGGCACTTTTTAGAACAGAATAGGGGTCTTTTAAACCATAAAAAGGCTTGAAAAGGAGCATTTAGATGATAAAAAAGGAACTTTCGAATACCTGTAGTGGAGCTGTCCCTCTTTGCCCTGTATTCTCTGTGTCCTGTGATTTATTGGGAATCACACTCTTGGATGTCGTTTCATCGTCGACAGTGGCGTGGTGGCTCAAAATTGGCTGGGGGGGGCACAACCAATTTAGGCGCCCCCGTCAGAAAACTGTCACAATTGTCTGTTGTACAGCATATCCAGACTTTTGAAAGCTAATTTTTTCTTCAGACAATGCGTTGAAACCAAATGATGACAATTCCTTGGCAGCCCTATTTGAACAAATATCATACAGTTTGGTGAAGGGCTAAATCTCAGTGCGAGCGGAGCGAGCAAAAAGTTTTGAGACCACGCCCTTTAAATCGTTGGAAAAAGCCCCTCTAGTTAAAATTTTAACTTTTAACTGAGAAAAAGGAACGCGATATCGAGAGCATCTGGAAATTGTTTGTAATTAAAGTATCAAAATCTCGAAGAAATGCCTTGAAGTAAACTAATGAAGATTGATTACCTTTCTTTCTCTTTTGCGCAGTTGGTGAAAATTGATATTCACTGGGGCTCCGGGCCCGCGAAAGTAGATATAGCGATTCTAAATCCCAAGAGAATGAAACTTCAGAGTGGAATTTTAGGCTTCAAGAAAACGATTGATACACTAATGTCGTTGAAGTGAAGTGAGGCAAGGAATGTACAAATGACATTAAAGTACTAAACCCCCTTCCTGAAGACTGAAGCCCACAACAGCACCTTCCATTCTATTTTCCCACATGGGACGGGCATGTTTGATTTCAATTTNAGTATCAAAATCTCGAAGAAATGCCTTGAAGTAAACTAATGAAGATTGATTACCTTTCTTTCTCTTTTGCGCAGTTGGTGAAAATTGATATTCACTGGGGCTCCGGGCCCGCGAAAGTAGATATAGCGATTCTAAATCCCAAGAGAATGAAACTTCAGAGTGGAATTTTAGGCTTCAAGAAAACGATTGATACACTAATGTCGTTGAAGTGAAGTGAGGCAAGGAATGTACAAATGACATTAAAGTACTAAACCCCCTTCCTGAAGACTGAAGCCCACAACAGCACCTTCCATTCTATTTTCCCACATGGGACGGGCATGTTTGATTTCAATTTACAAAGAAAATCAGTTGTGGAAGATATTCCAAGACATTTTTCCTTGAGTTTAAGCTTGGTTCACACTAGAGTATAAACGCGCTAGAACTGGGATAGTGGGAGCATTCTATATGCACACTTTAAACGCTTTTTTAGTGAGTTATTGCTTCCAAATGTGATTACTTTACATTTTTAGAGAGTTATCCCATCCAAACATCTTGAAAGCGCCTATAAAATCTCAAATTGAGACAAAATAAGTTCGATGCTTTTTTCCTCGTATTTCCAATGCATTCTAACGCTATTTCACTTTAGTTTGAACAAAGCTTACGTTCCGGCTTTTGGCGCTCTCTTAAAACGTTGGGCGCCTTCGGCGCCCCCATCTTTTAACGTCGCTGGGGGGGGCAATGCCCCCTGCCCCCGGCCACCACGCCACCACGCCACTGATCGTCGACATTATTATTGAGCAACAGACTGAGTGAAAGGCTCTGTAACTATAAATTTTATTATTTATTGACAAGAAAGAATTGGAAAGAAAGAAACAAGTTGCTGTTTATCAAAAACTAAACTGATAAGAACAGCACCGCCAAAGCCCTTTGTTGCAAAGTTCCATTTACCTATCCACAGTTAGCAGCCAATGGTCGTTTTGTAAGGTTGTAGTAATCTGTGATCAACATTGATATCTTTGCTGTTTGTAATACCTGAAATTCACGGTGTTCCTGTTTGGTTTCTGCATCAAAATAGATCAAACTATTTGCGCGCTATTGTTTCTAGTAAACACACGAGTTCTTATATTGACTCTTTTCTATTTTTAGAACCATAATCTCTATCCACATCTTAGTTGTTCGCGAATTGAGCTTCTTTGAGTCTACCTGACAATATATTTGAATTTGTTAGATTGTGAAAAATGGCCAGTGCCATCTACATATGATTTGCTGCTGCTTAGGTTCAAACTCAAATATTTGGGCGTGCTAACTCAACAAGGTTAGGCTAAGCAAACGCTTACAGCTAACCTGGGGACTGTATGATTTACATTGTAAATGAAATAAGGAAATGCTGTATTAGTGATACTTTTGTTGCATGATTATTTCTAACATATGAAAAATTGCCAGCACGGTAGGAGCTTCTGGACACATTGATTCACCAGATATAAACACGATATGAGCCGACAAGAAATGAACAGAGCACTATACCATATCAGATTATACACCTGTGAATTCATAGATTCCCTATTAAGACGGCTCGTCAGCCACTTCACTGGATAACTGTGCTTTATGCCCAACCACTGTGCAATAGTCTCAAACTGTAGATAACGTATGAGATTTTCAACAAATGTGGACGAACCTGTTACTCAACTCTGAGAGTCACACATTTATACAGCGGAGGACCTTGGTGGCCACCTGGCTCATAATTTTCACCCACTAGCTAGGACATGCTTTGTAGGGCCTTAGTGGGAGTGGCCTGACCATTTGGGTGTGGTCTGCAGTAAAAACCTCTTTGTTTACTATTGATTAAGTTAACCACGTTGAACGTAAATCAAGTCAACCACGATTTTAATTAGGAAGATAGCACATGTAGAACGATGAGAATATTAGTACCGCCTAGCCAAGTCGGATATTAGTTTCGTCACTAAAGTAATATGAATAGCGAAAACGAGGGCCCTTTTCATAACTTTTTGAAAATAGAAATGGCCATTGGCCAGGGGCCGGATTTAATTCAATTGCTATTTTAGAAACATTAGCCAAGGCGTGTTGAATAAGTTTATTTCAACCCCTGAATTAACTTAGTTCATATTATAACTATATTCGAAATAGGACGCTCATTCGGGAAATATAGCATTATGATGGGACTTTCATCGCCATAACTATATTTTAAGTAGGCTGAAAAGATATCTATTTATATTAAAGCTCGTCTAGGCCTACTATGAGCAGTGCATGACGCATCCAGGAATGGGACTCATAGCTTAAGGTCCCTTCCGAAGGACGGGGAAATGAGTTGTTTGGTCAGCGTATTTGATAGGTCACCCATCCAAATTTTGGCCTCATTCGACCAACTTGAACTTCAGTTACCTATAGGGAACTGTATTGGCCACTCACCTCTTATTTTTAAAAGAAAAAAGGGCAACAAGGATTACGTAAAGTTACGCAAATTCTGCGTTGGCCAAAACTGTGCAATTTTATGGAAGACCTAAGTTAGCAAAACATTCTTCATATTGGTCTGTTCTTTTCTGTTATCAAGGATGCATTATAGAGGATTTTGGTGTGCGCATGTGTAATAAATCTGCAATACAACTCAGAATAAACATCATTTCCTTGACTAGAAGCATGTATTTCTGCTTCTGTAACTTTGAATTTTCGATTTTCGTCTTTATTATTCCTACTGTTTGAAGATTTCAGAGACCCATTGTTGCAATGACGTCATTTACGAAACTGTTTTTCTCTGTTGAACAGGATTGAAGCTTCTTAGTTTCTCAGCTTAATAACCGTGCCTTGTTACCATTTGTCAGTCGTCTAAAACATCAGAATGCGTTGGGGATATTTAAAAAACTAAGTTCTAGATTTTGTTAAAAAGCTGCACATTCCTTATAAATTAGGAAATAGAGTATAGGACTTAACGAAAGAGAAAATTAAGTTTGATCATATTTCCACGTGGAGTGTTGTCAATTTTGCGTTAGTGATACTATGAAACCATGTCAGTCATATTCCGGTTGCATTTAGGGATGGAAGTGCGCTTGTTTGTGGCTTCAGTTTTTGGACGCCCTTGATTTTATCTAAGGTCTCAGTCCAAAAACAGGAAACTTTCAGTTCAGTGACCGTCAGGGCCGAAAGGGGCACTTCCTGAAACTGAAACAAATAGGGAAATTGTTCGTTTATTGCGAAATCTTGGGGGCACGTACCCTAGTGCCCCCGGTTCCTACGTCTCTGGTGACCGTTTTCCATGATAATATAATGGAGGTAAATTGAAAGATTTAGGCGATAAGACTTAACCCTATCCAGACTAGGGGGGGGGGCACAAAGTGCCCTCCCTAATGAATTTTTCCACGTAAGTTCTTGAGTTCTTCTACTATAACCTAGTTTTTTGTGACTTTCAGTTCCTATTTAGGAGAAATCCTTTCATGTCAATTTTAAAAATTTCGAAACTGGTTCAGGGGGTCAACACATGATTTTAAATTGAGGGCTCGGCAAAATAAATACCTTTTCAGTCATAACTTTTGAACCACCTGTTCTATAACAATGAAACAAACATAGCTGATCTCCTCTTGTGAAGGGCTGTCATTTGATATATAGTTTGTTGATTTTTGATGACGTTATTAATAATTCGTTGTTGCGCATGCGTACTTGCGGAAAACCATGTTAAGCTTCATTTTAGAAAAAATAGCAATATGATACGATGCAGCAGGTATTTTTATGTACATTTATTTTTTTTGCCATTTTTTAAACCAGCTTGTAACCGATTTTAGGCAAAAGTTCTTATTTCGTGAAATTTCTTTTTATGATTTAAATCCCATATAATACAACATGTCAAAATCCGGGTGGTTTTACACCTAATTTAGCAACATTTGCTGTCGTCAGCACTTAACCACGTGACATAAACAAAAACAAATGACGCCATCTTGTTTGCCTTATCGTGTTTCTTACTTGTGCCAAGTCTCAAGTCTCTAGTACTAATAGTTCTGATAATAAAGTGGGGGCACAATATGCCCCCTAGTCTCCCCAAAGTTTCAAATAGCCTAGTCTGGATAGAGTTAAAAAGGTAAAATGGAAAAATATTAATGGAGATGCAAGCGACTTATCTAAACGGACGGAAATCAAATGGACGATCCAAGCTTCTGACTCTCAGATCGCTAAAAAATTACTTCAGTACTGAAGTACTGAGACAAAATTCTTCAAGCTTATGGTCTGTATCTATTTTAGTCAAGAAAATCCTTAGCATATTGTCCCTTTACTATCACTTGTTTCCTGTATCATATTACTCGGAAGTTACTTTATTAATGTCTAAACATTGGAAAGACTTAAAAAAAAGTCGTTTTGAAATGTGCACGAGGGCACAAGAAGTAAACATGAAGATTGTTCTTAAGAAATTCGTAAGAAACTCTGAGTACTCAACATCTGACAATTTTAAGACACTTTCTGTACTGGCTTAAATTCTTAGTCTCTTATAAAAAAACACGTGCAGCAGACCATACGCTGAAAACCACCCTTGGGAAAATGTACATTTGTCTTCTGAACGCAGTGATTGAATCAGAAATGAATTGATTGCATTAGATTTCCTAATTCCGAGTGAATATGCGATTTGTTGCTTCAAACCAAAATTCAAGGGTTGGTCTTAAACTTATTACTACGACTACAGAATGAAACTCTTCCTCTAACGTTTTCCAAAAGTAGATTTTTACGTGGATTTTGGATATCTTGCAGAGAAAAGAATTCTGCATCGATTGATGTAAATTCCAGATTGGTAACACTTTTTTCTGGCTCAAGCCTGCACTTGCCCAAGTCTCTTCTGTGTACCAAAACCCAAAAACCCAAAAACATAAGAAACCCAAATACCTAAATAAATAATGACCTGAAGGTGGTAAGGATGTGAAGGAGAAAGTGGGAGAGACTTGTATTCTTGCCAGTTTGGAAACGAGGTCACGGAAATAAGCCTATTGCGCTGAGTAAACTTCTGCCCACCCGCTTTGACCAATAGCAGTCGAGAATCTTGCTTTAAGGTTACTGTACCCCTTCAGTGACTACTCTCGGCGTTTCTCTCTTGAGTGTCGCACACACGAAATAAGACGTATAAACTATACACCATTCGATTCGTCATTAAATGGAGAGTATGTATGAGCCAAAAAGAATACAAATATCCAAGAACTGTGCGCTATACAACGGAAAAAGCGAAAATTGGACCTTCCCCCCCTCTATGACCCCCCTGTACCCCCAGATAATTTTCATGCAAACCTAAATGAAATTTTTGCATTCTGGACATATTAATCTAAGAAACTGTGTCTCAGATTTCCTTTACGTGTCTTAGCTTCAGAATAATTAATAAAACATATTTGAATGAATCTCAAAACGAGGCCAGGGGGTGAAGGGCAAAATTGTTTTATTAATTATTAATTAATTGTTTTATTAAGTAGTCACTGAAGGGGTACAGTAACCTTAAACGAAGAGATGATAAGAGCTTCCAAGAATTCCTACTAGCTCATTAATTATTCATGGGGTGGGCAATAATACAAGTGTTTCCTATTGTTCTGCTCTCCTTCCTCCTTTCTCCTTTCCCGTTCTCTACTCCACAGAGGTAACATTTCTTGGGTTTTTTTGTTTTAGACACTTGGGCAAATCCAGGTTAATTCCAAGTAGACAGGACTACTATCAATTCCAAGAATTCCAGTAAACTTCATCGTTATGTCATAAAAAATAATGGCGCAGAATTAAAAAAAATCGAAATTCGGAATCTGCATGGAAAATTGACCTAAACAAACTCCAAGAGAACAAAAAAGGCAGATCGGATTTTGTTATGCCATTAAATGTTATGGACTAAAAGATGGTGTTAGACTTATGGGCCATGACTGCAATCCTATGTTTAACGAGAATTCTTTTCATCTATGTTCTTGCAATTTCACCTTGCAAATATTATACCGGGTGTCGGGTGACCCAAGAAAAAGCTTCACGAGCTAGATCATAACTAGCGCTCTAAAATCGAAAGCTATTGACAAATCCTTTGCATCACCGTTTATTTGAAAGGATTGACTATCTTCTGAAATGCTGCATGGTCATTTTTAAGCTATGATTACCGTCTGAGAATCCAGATTTAAAACAATTTCGAATCCTACATTTCTCATTTAGAGTGAAATAATCGCCATTCTTGTCCAGTCAAATTTGTGTGAAAGCTTAGCGTGAAGATGGATTTGAAGTCGCCTGGGAAAATCTATTGTTTGCAAAATGACTAATCTCTGCTTCTTATTCACATATCGGGCTCCTAAGCAACTTTGAAATTCGGCTTTTTCACATCTTCCAAAACATGAACTGAAAAAAGACGAGAATTTCCGAGAAATGGATAAATTGCCATATTTTTGAAACTGATTTTGCGGAGGGTAGTCGTAGCTTAAACTGACTAAGCAACATCTCAAATGATAGCTAAGCCATTTAGCTACATGCTGATACCTTGCTTCTGTTTATAACATTTGCTTGCAGGAAGCTAGGCGTGATCTAGATCGTGAAGTTTTTTATGGGTCACGCAGTATATGATTTAGAATTAAGAAAAACCATCGCATATCCCTACTCCTGTTTTGGTCTCATCAGACTTGATAAATATAAGTTGATTGTCCAATGAAATAACACTGGCCGAGTACAGTTGCGATCACAAGCATCGCAAACTCTCCTGTTTGTAATCTTGCGAAGGTCCTTCACAGAGTTGTTTATGTAAATCGAAATGCTGTGTTTCCTGTACTATGTATTTTTATTACCATAACTTAGACATCTCACTTGTCACTGACAATAAGAAATTCTGGAAGACTGTGAAACCTTTTTTTGCAAAAATTATAATTCAAGAATAAAATAGTTCTGATTGAAGATGAAACCATGATTTCCAACGGTGTCGAGGCAGCAGAAACTATGAATTAATTTTTCGTAAATGTCACAGATACCCTGGCATAAATGAAACTTACAGTGACAAAGAGCCAACAGAAAGTATCACGGATCCTGTTGAGAACGCACCGTACAAACATTGCCGAATCATCCTAGCACTCTAAAAATCAATGGTCGCAATCCAAATGCTGGTTCTTTCGATTTTCAGAAAGTTACCCCTGATGCAGTTGACAAAGAGGTTAGGAATCTAAACCATACAAAAGCTACAACGCACAAAATATCCCTCCTAAAATTCTTAAATCCAATTCTGATGTAAACCTTTAATGATTGCATAGAAAATTCGTCCTTTCATGATGAGCTTAATTGCGCGGATGTCACATCTTTTTCTAAGAATGGACCAACCAACTCCAGGACTAACTTCAGGCCAATTAGCGTTTTGCCGACGGTCTCAAAGCTGTTTGAAAGAATAATGGATAAACAGATAGTTGCTCATATTACACCTTTTTTGTCGTCACTTCTCTATTGTTTTCAACAAGGTTACAGTGAGCACCATGCTCTCGTAGACTTGTAGAAAATTCAAAATTAGTCTCGATGAAGGTGGTAAGGCAGGGGCTGTATTGATGGACCTCTCCAAGGCATTTGATTGCATTAGACATGATCTCTTGATTGAAGGATTGCATGCATATAGTTTCTCTCACGAAGCATTAACATGTACTAATAATGATTACCTCACAAACAGACAACAGAAAATCAAGGTAAATGGTTTATTCATCTTTTGGAAAAGCCTAACACGCGATGTTCCTCATGGGTCAGTCTTATGGCCTCTGTTATTTAACATGTACATTAATGATCTCTTACTTTTTATTCAAAACACAGATATCTGTGATTATGCTGATGATACTACAATCTATACTTGCGATAAGAACCTAGCTAATATATTGAGTATGATTGAGTATAAGTCACTTTTATAACTCGAAGAGGAAAGCTCGACCAATTGCATCCGATTATTGTTAGCTTCAGCCGTATTGCCGCAGATAGACACTGGATTGATATAAAGCTAAAGCGAAAACTCGGACTTGGAAAACTAGGACAAATTAATCCAAGACCATCAGACTTCACAATCTGGATTGTTTGAAACAGTCGACTTTACGGGAAGGGTATCGCAAGTATTATCTCAGATATAATATATTAGTGTACTGAGTAGTTTATGGACTGTAGATCCAACGAAAGGCCCTATTATATCTGAGCCAATGTTGTGTGGCAAAATCGTCTTTATTACGAAAAGAATCTAAACGAGCTGCTTAGTTCTAGGCTAGTCACATGAACTTGACATATTATTAAGTTTCATACAAACCGTCTCACTTTTGTTCTATTTTGCTCTATTTGGGTTTAATATCAAATTCAGGATATCTTGTGAGAGACAAAACAAGTTACTATTCAATCAACATTCAATATAGACCATAGAATATCGTAGAAACACCGTAGCATTCCCATCGACCGTACACATTCAGGCCTTATCCATTCATGATTGTCTTGAACTCTTGCTTTGACGATCAAAACCATTTAATTGATATATTTGATATAGTTATAATCGGGAAAGCTGAGGCATCATAAGAAGTTGTGTGCCGAGCTATTTTAAAGGAGTTACGATTTCACTGAATGGATTGTTACCTTAGGAAACAAAGTTATGTACGTAATCTCTTTTTACATTTAATTTCTTATGAGATTCCAAATAAAAACATTGCCATACAAGCAAAGAAAATGACACATCCAACATCAGCGGTGATTGCTACGACAATGAAACAGCGTGTGTTTGTTAGAATACCTTGGGGCGATCGTGTCAAAATCATATAAATTACCCCTTCAAAGAAGTTTAAAGATATTTGAGTTTCCTAAATATCATAAATGATACTATTATTGAGCCGAATTTTTGTTCAACGGGTCGCACATTGTACCAGTATCGTAATAAGATCTTTTTCTAATCATGGTTGTATTTATACCTAAATGTCATAAATGATTCTTCTACTGACCCAAATTCTCGTTTGGTTGAAAGAGCCGGACGGTGTTTTTTGAAGTCGAAATAAGTTTTTCTACTTATTGATTTTTGTTGCAATTATAACAGTCAAAGGGTATCCAATAAACAAGCAACGACGGCGGGAATGTCTAAAAGTACGTGTGTTCTAAAATCTCAAAAGGTAACTTTGCAAGATGAAAACCAGATGTTTATCGTTTTAGACTGGATTATGATAAGTATAATGCAACAGTTTATTTAGTACGTTTATTTAGCTCCTCGAGCAATGCAGTGACCATTTGTCTCGAGCCTTGTTGTTTGTTTTTCCTAGCATCCGAAGGTAGATTTAGGAACACTTTGAAGCTAAGCTTATCGAAGCATTGTCTTGCTAATTCCTCCCAATGTGACCACACCTCATGATTACTTTAGCCTGGAATTACAGAAAGTTAGCAGGTCTCATCACCTGTTACGTAGAGTGCTACATAACAGGATTGCCAGGGTAGGAAATCGAGTCACCAGCCTTCAGATTAGTAGGCGAGCCAGGGGTGTCGGCAGCCTTAAACAAAACGGGGTGGACTTGTAGGGAATTATGTCCTGAGGGTACACCCAGCCTTTTTTTACACCGTTTTTGCTTACGAGTAGATACCACACTCAGAAAAACTGGGGTGGAAATGTCCACCCCCTGGCAACGCCCTGGCGACACCCTTTAGGCCAGCGAGCCATACCTCAGAGCCAAACCTACTACCGGGTGTCCCAAAAAAAAGGTAACAGATTTGGTTGGCTCCAGCAATGTGAATATAGCTTTGATCGATGGCTAATCACTCTCAAAATGTTCCTCGATAGTTAACTTGAACATAGATACCTCGTTTGTTGGTATTGGTGCTTTGAGAGCAGAGATATTGATCTTGATAGCTCAAATTTGTACCCACGTGCAAACCAGAGCTTTGGCCTTTTGGCCTAAGCAAATTCTTGAGGCACAGCGAATAAATCAACGATATCCTTCATAAAATTTGAAAAATATTACATCTTATTACATTCTGTTTGATTGTTCTTTAATTTCAGTTTTTAATTTCGAGATGCATCAAGAATTTGCTTAGGCCAAAAGGCCAAAGCTCTGGTTTGCAGGTGGGTACAAATTTGAGCTATCAAGATCAATATCTCTGCTCTTAAGGCACCAATACCAACAAACGAGGTATCTATGTTCAAGTTAACTATCGAGGAACATTTTGAGAGTGATTAGCCATCGATCAAAGCTATATTCACATTGCTGGAGCCAACCAAATCCGTTACCTTTTTTTGGGACACCCGGTACTACCACTGAGCCATACCTACTACGACATACTTCACGAGAGTCTGCTATGAACTAATACATGGCATTGAAATGAAATATCTATTGACATTTTTACTCTCGTGCTTATCTGCTATGAGCATTCATCTAAGAGAAGAGCCCTCTTTGATCCACATCCTTAATCTTTTCACTATATTTCCCAACCTATCGCCTTCCCCGCATCGCTTTCTGTCTGTCTTTCATCCCTTTCAGAAGAATGTTGCTCATTTCAGTCAGAACTCCATTCAGTCATTTTTGAAGATGTTCTTGTTCAGAATTTGTGAAATAACGGACATTCTTGTGCATTGTGAGCAAGCTGTATTATTGATTTTAAGAGGAAGATGCAAGAAAAAACAAGAGACAGTTGTCGTACAGACAGGCCGTGGGAACCTTGAAGGAATAATAAGATTCCGCAATGATATAATCCTTAGGATAGTTTGATATTGATGCCGACAGAACTTATCAGTATTTCTCATAAGTGGCCTCGGCAAACTCAGCTCACAAAACTTGCGAAACTGAATGCCTGATGATTGTGTTCGCGTGACTATGTACGAAGTGTGCTTCTTTTGAAAGCTCACCTCACCTGCGAAACTCTGCAAAGCTAGCCATCTGAAGGACTGTGAGCGTTATTTCATTGTTTTGGCTTCAACAACTCTTGGCATAACTCGGCTAATACTCAGTTGTTCACCTTGACTGCACTATTGTTTTGGTAAGAAAATTTTCCTTTATATCTAATCATTGTCTTCAATTATTGATTTTACCTTTGGGTATAAATAGTTGTGTTTTCCTATTTATTTTCTTTGTAAAATTTGATAAATTTAGTGAAGCAGATTTCCTGATTGTAACCGAAATTGCACAAGTGAGTCTTCGTAGGCCATTTTATCCTCAAAAAGACCTTTTGGTCTCAATCTGTCGCGATATTCAAGTTCTGTAACGTGATATGACATCATGATGGGGTGGATGTACGCTTAAGTAAAGGAATTGAGTCCATATAAATAGCTGAGCGTATACGCTCAGCGAAAAACTGCTGACAAACTGCTGATCGTACGTCACTACATTTAGGAAATGGCCGCTTATGATTGGTTAATAGTTGCTATGGTTAAACTGATCACATGAACATCTCCTTCGAGTGTCGAACAATCTTTAATGGCGGCCAAACGCCTGTCTCTCGGCTTGGGAGTAGAAAAAGAAGAAACAAGGCGAGTTTTAAACGATTTTTATAAATTGAGAAATGATTTGGGATATTGTTTTAATGTAGATTTGCTGGCATGGCCTTTAAGAACTGTGGAGAACAGATCAGCACAAGAGACTGACAAAACTTCGTGGAACAATGATATCAACAATGGGCCTACGAGGCCTGGTCGAAAGTCGAGACTATAAATCGTTGATGTACTTAATTTTGTCTCCACTGTTCTGGGCGGTTAAGTTGGAAAATAAGTAAGTCACTGACTGCAGCTGCATCTATTGTGTCCAACAGATCGATCTCTTCCGCGTTTGGAATACGAAACATCTTTTCAATCTTATCTCTTCGCTCTGGCTCACTCTCGCACCGCAAGGACAAAACATGAAGATTAGGTGCGCTTACTGATCACATGTTATTATGTCTGTCGCCACGGTAACCAAACTGATCACATGGAAAGTCATATAACCCCCAGCGAAGTCGCGATATTTAAGTGGACTCAATTCCTTTAAGTAAGAACTGATTAAGAGGACACGACATGAGGCTCCAAACGTTCTTTATTTAATTAGCAATCCTTATTTCTCGTCTCAAAGTGTATCTAAGATTCCAAAAACCATTGAAAGATATTTTAGAATAACATCACTCCATGACATTTAAAGGTCACTGCTGTCCTCCATAAAATGGCTACTGTTTTTCTCTTGCATCGTTGCAAGTACAGTTATAAATGACTTCTGACACATTTTTAAGAAGATACACTGGTGACTTTATGGCTACTATTGACGAAGATTGCAAATGTCACATTTCCCAAGATCTCCCTAATAAAGATACTTTCCATAGACACTTCTGTTTGCAGAGCAGAAAGTGCTTGTGCATGCCTAAAATTCGCAACTTATAACCTCCTGTAGCTCCTTGCAAAATCTTGAGAAAGGTATCTTTGGATATCTTTTAGAAATGCTATATATCGAAGCACGTTCTCATATCAGATATGTTTGATGAGTTGAGCTTACAGGATGGAGGTCTGGCGTTTGTCTTTCATTACACAAATCTATTGTTTTAGTTATGCCATCAGGGAATTAGAAAGCAAGCAGTAAGTAACATAAATGTGAATAAACGAATTCTTTATCAGAAACTGTCTCACATAAGTTGAAATGTTTTGCTTTAACAATTTCTTCCGAAAGAAATGGTACAGCTATTGTTAGAGCACGCATTTTTGCTGTTAAAACTTATATCATTAACTCTATTCTTCATAGGTAAATCAAGTGCCACTTTCTCATGGGGGCAAACACTGCGGGCCCACAGATTTTCTAAGCAACTATTATGTCTACGGCAATGCAACCTTGTACGCATTATCACCAAGCAGTTGTGATTCTAAAAATAGCATTGTGTGCTAATTAGTCAAATGACCTGTTGTTAGGCAACGCAAAAACACCGGAAATTTCTTTATTTTCGTTCTTCCATTAAAAACGTGACTTTTTTCAGCGAAAAATTCTCAATAAACAGCTTTAAATCTATGGATATGACTGGTATTGATTGCTCTTAATAAGAACTGCCAAATAATTTAATTTTGGAATTCTCTTATTATGTTATTATTATAATTATTATTTTCATTATTATTATTATTATTATTATTATTATTTTTTTTTTATTATTATTATTATTGTTATTATTATTATTGTTATTATTGTTATTATTGTTATTGCATGTAAAGATTGATTCGTCTTGGTTGTTTAGTATAATAAAGTCAAGAAAAACAAGAACTTTTCAGTGAAATATTTCGATCTTATGTAGATCTTCTTCAGTCACAATGATTGTAAATTACAAGGATTTAATATAACGATAAGGCAAACATCCATAAAAGTGGACAGTAATTTAACTGCGATTTGATGAATGCATCCATCCCATCAGAATTTTCAATTTGACAGGGTGCGCATAATTTGAGATATTATTATTATTATTATCAATTTATTAAAGTTGGCTTTTCTAATTGAATAGCTAAAAGCTAATTAAGGCAAACTAAACTGAAAAGAAACTCTAATTTACAATAAAAAAACCGAAATTACACTAAAAAGCAAATTAATCTAAGGAACCTAAATCTTTGATAAAAACTTTACACAATCTGCAGGTGCATGAATCACCATTCGACTGCTTTATTCTCCTTTTAAATTCCTAAAGTGTGTTACATTCTTTCAAAAAGCTTGGGAGTGAGGACCATAAAAGGCAGCCTCTATACTGAATATTTTCTGTACCATATGTTGTTGTTCTTACTTTCGGCAGCTGCTGATGACATTCATTACAAAAGTTACTGTGAAAGCGACTTGTGTTGATTACATAATCAGAAAAATACAAAGAATTGTTATTTCAGTTTCATTCTTCCTGCAAACATACGATTAGAGCAGTGTTGAAAAGAAGGCTATCCTATTTTGAAATATGCTTACTTTCTAGTTGCTTGCAAATTCTCTAGCGACCTATATTTAAAATGTATAGAGGGGTATCGCCCTGTTACGATCACTGCAAAAGTTACATCGAGTTTCTTGTCACAGGAAAGCATCAGGAAAAGACATACTTACTAATTTATTCCTAGTTTAATAATTGATTAGATTTATAACAAATGATACACCTTCACCTACCTTCCATCGTGGAATCGCTGTCGAAAGACAGAGCGGCGAGATCGTGAGATCCTCTGTCAATCGCCCTGTTCCGATCACTCATGAATCTCAGATGTTCGGAACTGTGTGTTCGCTCCAAAAACATCAATCCATGTTTTGACTTCATTCTTCATGAAATATTTAATATCTCTTGCTGTCTCGATCACAACATCCTCAAAACGTATCATCGTTGTCACTGCTTTTCATCTCGCGTCTTTTCTTTGAAATAGTTTCCGTTTTCGTCCAACCACTCCCAACCATTTAGAGTCATTCAAAGGCTTCATGATAGGAAGAGGGCGATTTTAGCCAAGCTGACAGTAGTTCGAAACTTATCTCGGGCTTGGAAACAGGAGAAAACTTGCTTCTAAATATTCAGTTGGACATGTCTACTGAAGGTTGAAATGTTTTGACTGCGGTAATTGTGAACAGCAACAGAGACGTAAAATGAAATAGAAGCACCAAAGGGAAACACGAACGGAAAAAATGACAGATACTTACAACTCGATCGCATGTAAGCATAGGGCTCAAATCTTTCAAATCTTTAAAAAGGTTGGTGTAAAATTCGATCACATTTTTCTTTGAATTGGATAGCTTGAGAGGAACTTAGGGTATTTTGCTGTAAATCTGTTGTTGAAATTTTTTGTTATCTTCATTATTTTCAAAATGGCAGCATTTATTATATTTGAGGATGTGACGTCATCAAATTTCTAAATCCTAAACCAGAAGGGCGACAGATTTCTGCTTGACACCATATTGCAGACCTTCGTCAACTATGGTTTTCTTGAAGATTGTGTCATTTTTCCTTCTATTGATTTAGGATTTATGATGATTTTAATTTTTTCAAAATTGTCCATGAATTCTTTCAAAAAAACAACAAAAACCCTGCCATTTTGAAAAAAATCAAGATATCAAATAATTTCCGCGACAGATTTACAGCAAAGTACCCCCAGGTTCCTTTCAAGCTATTCAATTCAAAGAAAATGTAACACAATTTTACACCCACTTTTTTAAAGATTTGAAAGATTTGAGCCCTATGCTTCGCATGTAGGCCTTGTTAAACTTTTTTTTAGCATGGATAAACTTAATAAAGAATAACGCAAACTTGTGAGCTTGCAAAGCATGGCGTCAGCAAAACTATTTTCGCGCTTTTATTTCTTAGTAGGCCCATTTCCCTTTCATATAAACATTTTGAGGTTGTAAACATGAAAGCCTTCGAAGCAGCTGGCGATAGGAAGAGGGTGAAAGGGCTCTACATCGAATGAAAGCAAACGAGTCGGGCTTCCAGAAAATCACTATGTCATTTACTTCACAGCTTTCGTTATGAGAAATTTAACTTTTTCGCCTGGTAGCCCTTTTTGTTACACCCTGTAGAAGTACTCCGGTACTTACCAGTTTGAAGTATTAACTTATAGGACGTGCTAATCTACTCAAAGATATACATTTATGTAGCGAACTCATTTGGTAAAGGTGCTATTTTGAATGCATGAATGAAGTTGATAGTGGTCTTCTAGATCCTAATCAGTTTTAATACAAATAGCGTCAGCATGGTGCTGCTAAGTCAACGCTTTTCTTTACAGATACCCTGAAAAGAAGCTATCCCTAATCTCTAATATCCTTAAGATCACACCTAAGTATTACCTTGCATAGGAATGCCGCTTTAAAGTAAACCATTCTAAATAAACACTTTTAATCCGCAATTATGCTAAGTAAATGATATTATCCAAACGAAAATCTAAATTTTCTTCTTATCTGTGCATTAAACGGACGATTTGTAGAACAGTGAAAATTCGTTTTTTATGCGCACGCACACTCGGTTTGAAGTAGGGACTTCTTATTTCGAGTGACTTTGATACATCGAGGGACGGAAATAGCAAATTGTCATACTGGGAAAGGCGGCACTAGATAGACTCACTATACAAGTCCCTCCAACTTTTGATCATAAACAAATGCCAGACTTCTAGCTTGAGCATTTCAAGAGGAAAAAGATATGGCAGGTATGGTTCCTTCAGCTAGTTGCTTCGCATGGTTCTAGAGTAGTGTCGAAAAAACCTTAAATAACATCGCAACGCAAAAAACAGTGAATAACTCACCTGGTAGGCCATGTTGCTGACATCCTCGGCGAGGACTCCAGTAAAGTTCTTGATGTGGCACGGTGTGGTTTCAGAGAAATACACTCTTTTGTCAATCGAAAGTTCCGTGTCAATTAGGCCATTTTTCAATCGTCACAAGAAGTCTTCAAATACGGCTCTTTCTTCAGAAAATTTCGGCGATCGATGTCTCTCTCATTAGTCATTCTATCGAAATCAATTTGTCGATTTATCTACGTGCGCACGTGCTCACGCTGGAATGCAAACGCCGCTGCCCGGTCCATTTAGGCCCGTTGTCTCAATAATTTCGAAATCCAGCTGTGTGGTAAATTGAAGTGGTCAGCGGTTTTTCAAACGAATTTTCACTGTGCTACGATTTGTACCTAGTTATTATACCTTAGTATTCTCATTCGCTTTGAGCAATTGGTCTAATAACGATCATGAGTAGCTGTAGGTTCTCAGCCTTGTGAATCCTCAATGAAAGTTTAGCTTAGAAATTGCCTCTTATCAGCAAATGAAAAAAAATTCTTTTATTCTGCCTGTACCTATTTTTGGAGAGCCTTTTCAGGTCTCTTGCCTTTCAGAGAAAAGTGTCAAATTGCATTGATTAAGCTTGGTTCCCACTAGGCGTTAACTCGCGTTAACTCGTGCTAGGGACCAAAAATAGCAATAAGTTTAAATTCTGGAAGGAACGCCCTCACCTAAGTTAATAACTCAAGGTCTTTAACGCCAGTTAGCGCAGATAAAATCTCAAAGTTGGGAATAAAAGTTGTTTATTCCCATTTTCAAATTAACACCTTGTTACGATTTTACTCACGCTAACTGGCGTTAAAGTTATTGATTTAATGCAAAATATGGCGTTCCCATTAGGGCTGAAAATAAATGTGATTTAGCGTGCTAGCACATAGAGGGAACCTAGAATCCTCAAATGGTCTCAGGCTTAAACGACGGCCCTTTGCTGCAGGCGTTAGCAGCTCGTATGTCCATAAAGCATCCTGATACAATGGGTCCGTAGTTCATGGAGCATCAAAATTGAAGAAAAATCAGATTTTTTTTAAATTTGTGTGCAGCTCGAGTCATTTGAATACTGATCTCAGTTACTAGCCTCGTACTTCGACGAATTTTAGATGTTGGTTGCAAATGACTACGGAATGAGTTAATACTGGGCGAGGAAGCCGTGTTACTTTAGACTGCTTGACTTTTAGATCCAGGTACTAGCCAAGAATTTTCTTGCACCACTTTTCTTTATGTGGAATATTTCGATTTTTGTCGAATTTATTGCAATCCAAGAGCTGCAAATAAATTTGGTCAGCCCTAAGATTACGAGGGGCAGTCATTATGAAAACCATATCATTAGCGTCTCCAGCTGCGACCTTCATTCTAAAGTTTCCACCAAAGCAGCTCATTTTGTTATCATTGGTTATTGAAGCTGTCATGTAGCAGTGTTATCCTCTTTCTACTACATGAGCTCTTTCTCTTGCGGTACTTTAACATCATTATCTGACTCTCTCACTTCCGACTCTATTTCAAATTAAGGGACAAGATGCCCCATTCACATTGCCAAATTTTGGACACGGCACAGATAACTACAAAAATTCATTCGTGTTGGTGCTGGGCACAATGGTGAGGTAGCCCCAGCACTTGTAAAATGGTACGCGTACAACAAATAACGGCGCGGCTAGGATGAAAGTCGTAGTGTAAACTACATGCAAAAAAAAATTCTTTTCTACGTATACCTAATTTCATCTGCGCAGAGCCAAAATATGTCTTTAGTGTAAACGGGGCTTGAAGCCGCTTTTATGGCGTGGCTTTGGTACCAGAAAACCGGTGCTTTAAACACAATCTGAATCAACAGAGGATTTCATTTTATAAAACTTCATTTTGTTTCGATTGCAAAAGCACCGTCCAATAACTAATACTTATTAATTACAAGATCTCTGTAATAACAAATTTAAAGGAAATTTCCGAAGCTTGACTTGGCCGAGAGGTCTAGGCAATTTAGAAATAGCTTACTGAGTATAATCTTGGCCACGCGTGCATGAACAAAGCTTAGCCTGAGAGACAATGCAAAATTTAAGAAATTTTTAGTGATGGGGCAAAATAATTGTTTTTCGGTTATAAACAATAGTGCTGTGTCTGGGTTTTTATTTGTCATATTTATTGGCAAACCGATATACCTTTTCCTATTGTCTTTAAGACATCTAAAAATGGCGAAAGTTCTCCATCCATTTTGTCATAGCCTACGTGCAACCTTGGAACACCTCCAGTGAAGTGTAATTTTGTCATTAAATCGTTACTGCACAGACTGCAGTAGATAAGCGGTCGACATAACAATTTCAAGAAAGAGGAAACCTCTTGATCTCCCACTTATCCTATTCAACGATACCCCAGTTTTAAAGGTGGAAGAGCACAAACATCTCGGCCTTGTACTTGATTCTAAGTTATCTTTCAATAGTCATATCAAGTCAGCAATCTCCAAGTCTAGGCAAGAAATAGATATGATTAAATATCTCTCCAAGTATTTAAATCGTCATACCCTTAACGAGCTTTATAAACTATATGTGAGACCTCATCTAGATTATGGTGACGTTATTTATCACATACCGGCCACTAAGTGCGAATATAGTCAAAGTTTAAACTGAATAATCTGATGGAAAGACTTGAGTCCGTTCAATACTCTGCTGCATTTCAGTAACTGGTGCGTGGAAAGGTACATCTCGGGAGAAACTGTATAACGAGCTTGGATGGGAATCGCTTAACCTGAGACGTTGGAGCAGGCGTCTTGCTCTATTTGTCAAGTCTGTTAACAATTTAGCACCGGACTATACCAGGCAGCCTATTCCACCCTTCCACAATCTAACTATCGCCTTCGTAAACCAGCCATAATCGGGCAAATACGTGCAAGAACGACGAGCTTCAGTGCAAGCTTCTATCCAAACTGCATTTCGAAATGGAAAAAACATGATGCGGAGATAAGACAATCGCCAACTCTGGGTATGTTAAAAAAAAGCTTTCTACTCTCATTCGCCCTTCACCCCACCCAGAATACAGCATTCATGACCCGAAAGGCTTGGCAATTCTAACGCAACTTCGAGTAGGTCTAAGTAAGCTAAATTTCAACAAATTTAAGCACAACTTTAAAGACACAGTAAATCCAATGTGCTCGATCAACGATGGAGTTGAGGACACAGAACACTTCTTGCTGCTCTGCCGTAACTATGCTATGCAAAGACGGGATCTTCTCGATGCGATTAATACAATACTACAACCTCAAGGCTTATCACACCTATTTAATGAAGTACTTCTCAAGATCCTTCTATACGGTGATGAAAGGTTGACACTTATATCAAATACTAAGATCCTTGAGGCTACACTGAAATATATATACGCAACAGAACTCTTTAAATGAACCAATGCCACCCTTTTCTTCGACGTATATGTACAGTGGGCTCTCTATGTAACGAACCCTCTATTCAAACGAACAATTTTCAGGTCCCTTGAACCATACCCGGTTCAACGAATCCCAGGGGCGGATCCAGCATTAGAGTTTGGGGAGGGCCATTTGAAGGAAAATGGGGGTCTGGGGGCGTAAGCCCCCAGGAAAAATTTTCGTGACCACGCCCTTTAAACCCTCGGAAAACGTGGGTAACGCCCTTGCTGCTTTATTTTAGATCGTTTTGTTCATCATTTAATACTTACTTTTACAGAAATATAAACTTGCATTTTTTGTGCAAATCTAAAGGGCCGTCAATTGGGAAAATGAGGGACCATAAAATAATTATCACAAGCATCAGCTAGAGAAATTTTATGGCTGAAGAAAGCTCCACCACCTTAGAAGTAACACATTTACCACAAAAGCAAGTTATACAGGGTGCGCAATAAAATTGTTCCACGTTTGATTAAATATTGAAAAATAATGATAAAATGCACTTGCTCCTTGGTGACATAAGCCTGTCCCTAAGACCTACGAGCTTTTAAAGATCATGTTTGTGCGACAGCTGAAACCAGCAGGGGCGTACGCAAAAGTGAGAGGGTCTGGCACAGGGAAACCAGATTAACTGTTGATTTTTGTAGTTTTTGTTATTTGGTAATTTATTCTATTTTTGTATTAAATCAACCTCCTGTTATTTTCCGTGATTCTATTGTGCTGCGCAGCGAACTTCCACTGCCAAGGAGCGAAGGGAAGGAAACTGCGAAGGAGCGTGCGAAGCGAGGGCGAAAAAATGCGAAGGAGCGAGAAGCGAAGGAGAGGAGAAGGAAAAGACAAGGGACGAAACATCGCCGGAGTCGTCTCATTCTGTTTCGCCATTTTGATCAAAATGAGAGGGAGGTTATCGAAACTTGTATCGCAAGGTAATAACAGATGGTTGGTCTTTCAATAGAGATATCTTCGGTCGTATTTTGGCGCTTACAGTCGAAACCTAGATCGAACTTGTTTGTTACGCTATGTGTTCCGCACACACATAGGACTTTCGCCATGATTGACAAGGCGTGCAGCTTTGCCTCGTTACTGTGCAGGCAGCAAGAACAGAAAACAAACTGTGAAATGGCGGGGAAGGATGGCCTATGCTGAACTAAACGCAAAGCAAAGACAAGACTTAAACTTAGCTGTTAAAAACTGACAAGAGAGTGACAGTTACAAGCTCCTCTGGGATCTCTGCTCTTCTTCTTGACATTGTTTTGAAGTTAGCAAGCGAAAGAAGCGGGTAAGATGCCAAATAACTTTGAAAGACAGCTTGGT